>JAPMOS010000008.1:12500-175000 GCA_027972325.1 Paratrimastix pyriformis | reverse complement strand
CCACCACCACCACCACCACCACCACCACCACCACCACCACCACCACCACCACCGCAGTGCACATAAACAGAAACATTCTGAAAGCAAACCCTGGAACGCGTGTGCACGTCGGATGTACCCGGAACAACTGGATAGCGCATGCTGCAGTCGCTCAGTCGCATCCGCTCGTCTTGTCCCCTCCTCCACAGGCCGCATCGTCCAGGCCCTCGAGTCGACCCTTGAAGCCAAGTCGCGCACCTACAAGTCGCCCTCGCTCACCTCGCTCTTCCTGATGAACAACTACCACTTCGTCCTCAAGGTGTGTCTCTCCCTCCCCCACGAACCACCATGCCACCTCCGTTTCCCGGGGTTCCAGCTACGAGGGCATCATCGGCGACAACAAGCGTGAGTACCAAACTCGCACGTCTGCACCACCCCAGGGTTCCACCCACCACGAGTCTCAATTCCCCCATCCCATTTCCGCAGGTGGGATCGAATCGTGCAGTCCATCGCTGCTCATGTCCAGTTGGAGTACAAAAAAGGCAGCGAACAGCTCACTTCGGCCGGATGTCAGCTTCTCAAGCAGAAATACTCGGTCTGTCGGCTCGTTGTGTCATCTCTTTTGATCTCTCTGCACTGGTCGTCTCAAGGGCTTCAACGAGGCGTTTGCCGAAATTGTCCACACCCAGTCTGGGTACACCATTCCCGATGCTACTCTCCGTTCCTCGGTCCGACACGAAGCCGTGGAACTGGTGAAGGCAATGTACCAGCAGTTCCTCCAGAGGTCGGCGACTTTTTCCCTTGTTCTTTTCTTATCTCTCGTTTTTTCCAGGTACCCAACGGAGATTTTCACAAAGAACCCCGACAAGTACCTGAAGTACACTGTCGAGACGGTGGAGCAGATGATCAACAGCTTGTTTGAGTCGACGCCCATATAACATCCTGTCTTCCTCCTTCTTTTGCGAGATCCCCCCCCTCCTCCCTCCTCCTCCTCCTTCTCCTCCTCCTCCTTCTCCTCCTCCTCCTCCTTCTGCCCCTTCGCCTTCGTCTCACATTGCAGAATTGGGTTTCCGGCGGCAGATGTCAAACTGTCCAGGGGGATTTTGATTCTTTTCTGCAGGATGGCAACGAAAGCGGAGCCGCCGGTGGATTTGGAGAAGAAGCCCAGTCTTTTGAAGATGCGGAAGATTAAAACACTGATTGCCACTGCGACCAGACAAGAAGAGGCCGAAGATGGTCTCGTTTCTTCATTCAATGGCCCCAACAATATTTCTCCCACCCAACCAGCGGACAAAAACGCTCCTGTTGTCGAGGGAGAGGCCGAAATCGATGAAAAGATTGCTGCATTGGAGAAACAGCTTGAACAACAACAATCAAAAAAACACGCCCTGTTCGAGTTGCTCAAACAAGTGCTCAATGCGGACTCGAAAAAGAAAAAGGAAGACGAAGCTCGACACAGGTCTTACCGCGTCTCCCTGTGCGTGCTTTCACTTCCATCCTCCTCTTCAGAGAGGAAATGTGGCGGGCAGCCACCTACGCCGGGGTCTGTTTTGCTCTCCTCGCTCGTCCGCCGGTCCTCACACCCATAACAGCCCTCTCTGCCCTCGCCATCCCCCCCACTCTATCCGGATGCATCCCCCTCGCTGATGCCCTCACCCCCTGTCAACCCCCAGTTCGGCTTCGCTCCCCACCCCGGGGCCCGACCCTACCCCGGGCCACCACCTTCCATCCTTGGAATGACGTTGCCTCCCCCTGGACAGGGCATGGACATGTACGGTCCGAGCCAAGCACCCCTCCGACCATCCCATCACAATCATCTGCCCTTCATCTGTTCCTTCAGGAAACCCCGGTGCCTACTATGTCCAGGGGATGGAGCCGCCCGCACAGCAGCCGGGTGGCTATCCACCCTCCGTGTACCCCGGGCCCTCTCTTCCCTTGCCCACACCGCCATCGGACGGCCTCCGGTCTTCTGCCGGAGGCTATCCCCAGTACCCCGCCCCCGGTACCCCGGGCCAGCAGCCCTACCCCGCCCCGGCCCAACCCCCGCCCCTCTCGCCCTCCCAGTCCCCGGCGTATTACATGGGGCCCTACGGGTACCCGCCCCCGATCAGCCCGTCGGGCCCTCCCCCGCCCGCCTACTATGGCGGCCCACCACCCCCGTCGCCCCAACAACAGCCCGGGGCCCCCCCGCCGGGCCTTCAACAGGCCGGATTCTCCTCGCTTGTTGCCAGCATGGCCGCGGCATTGTACGAACAAGGATACCAGCAGCAGCAACAACAACAACAACAGCAACAACAACAACAACAGCAGCAGCAGCAGCAACAACAACAACAACAGCAGCAGAGGAACCGTCCCCCGCAACCACCCCAGCAGGGCGGGCTTCGCCCTTCGCCGCCCACCCGCGCCTCCATCCTGCCGGCACCACCCCCGCCCTTCTACTACGAAAATCAGGGCCCGCCCCAGCACTCCCATTACCGCAGTCTGTCCCCCTCACTCCACTCGCGTGCCGCACACACCATCCGGATCAGCATGACACTTTCCGCCCCTCCCGCCCCGGCTCACCATCTGTCGTCTCGCCTTCTCCCACTGCCCCGCCCGCAGATGGTTTCTCTGCGAATCCCTTCGGTTCGCGCTCGTACAGCAACACCGGGCCGCGCCCCTCCGGCTCGCGCTCCCCGACCCGGGGTGGATCCTACTACTCCTCCAACCCAACCCGACCCTCGCACTCCGGCGGCCCTCCTTCCCCCGGTCCCAGCGCCCATAGCCGCTCCTTGGCCGATATCGTGGCCGCCCGGATGCAGCGCCAGGAATCGCCGGGGCGGGGGGGATCCGAGGACCCGCGCGATCTGGGACCCAACGGGTTGCCCAACGTCCGTAATGCCTGCGCTTCAACAAACTCCGCTCACCCCCTCTTGTCTTCCAGGCTCCAACCGTCTTCGGCCGCTTCCACGACCGTTCGCACGGCTCGCACCACGCCGTGCCGCCCCAGTCTCCCCTCCAGCAGCCCGACGGGGGCCCGGCGGCCCTGCCGCCTCCGCCCATGGGGAACTCGCCCCACACTCGACCGCTTCCACCGCCGCCTCCCTCACCCGGGTACGGGCCTGCGTACCCCCCATACTACCCCAGCCAGTACCATCCCCAACCGCCGGCGGACTACCCCGCCGCCCCGCCCTACAGTGGAGCGAGTGGGAGTCGTGGTGGAGGTTACGGGGCGGGTGGTGGAGGCTATGGGCAGAGTCAAAGTATTTTGGGGCCCGCACCGCATCTGGGCGGAGGCCCACGAATGGTCTGTCTGCCACTGTCCCTCCGGTTTCCGATTCAGCGGCATCTGACCAGAGCGGCCAAAGCGGGAGGCGAAGACCCCCAGACCGGCAAGGGCCCTACCCGAACAAACACCTCCGATCCGAGTGGTGAGGAGCGAATGCTGGCGTTTTGCAAAAAGTGCGTCCTGTCTCGCTGTGGTGCACTCTTTTCGGCAAAAAAGTGGGAATGTGCGGAAATGAATTGAAGGAGACACCCCCCAAGTACGTCTGCAGTCGTTTGAATCTGGTTCCCGGTTCTAGAACCCTGGCATTTTCAGCATCAGGTAAAATGTTCACCAGAATCCATCTCCTGGTGCTCTTCTTTTTTGCGCTCTCTCTTGCCGCTCCAAGGACAGATTCCGACCTTCAATCAGAATTTTCCAGTTTCTTGCACAAATACCAGAAATCATACAATAATGCCGAAATGGACCTGCGGTTCAATATCTGGAAGAAGAATCTCGCTTATATCGAAGAATTCAATGGTCGGCAGAATGCTGCTGACAAGGACGCTCTGGTTTTGGGGATGAATCGGTTTGGTGACTTGAGTCACGAGGAGTTCCAGGCTCTCTATCTTCGTCCCATGCAATGGCACTCTGCAACCAATTCTACTGCACGCCACTTTGTTCGTTCTCGGGCGAACGACGACCTTCCCACCATGGTTGATTGGCGCATGCAGGGCGCTGTGGTCTGTGTGGGAACCCGCGGTGGTCCAACTTTCTCGCCACTTTCATAGACCCCTGTTCAAGATCAGGGGGAGTGCGGTTCATGCTGGGCCTTTTCAGCTGTGGCCGCCATTGAATCTGCCAATTTCCTCAAGAACAAGAATCTCGTGAAACTGAGCGAGCAACAGCTGATCGATTGCTGCCCTTCTTGCCAAGGATGCCAAGGGGGTCTGCGATCAGCGCACAATCCACCATCCCACTCACTTCCCCTCGACTCCCTTCCGGAAATTTTCTTCTGGTTTGCCACGTTCAGGATTCATGCCGGACGCCTACCAGTGCCTCATCGAGGAGGGTGGCCTGGACCAGGAGGACTGCTACCCCTACGATGAAGCCGACAAGACCTGTCGCTACCAGGCCTCCTGCGCCCGGGCCAGCGTGGCCTCCTTCGTGGAGGTGGACGAGGCGGACGAGGTGGCTATGGCCGAGGCGGTGGTGAAGACCCCGCTCTCGATCGCCATCGATGCGTCTCACGTCAGCTTCCAGTTCTACAAGAGCGGCGTCTATGACGAGCGGGCCTGCTCGCAGTACAGCCTCGACCATGGCGTCTTCCTGGTGGGCTATAGCGACCAGGGCTCGGTCCCCTTCTGGATCGTCAGGAATAGCTGGGGCCCCGACTGGGGCCAGCAGGGGTACATTTTCATGCGCAAGGATCACAACAACCAGTGCGGCGTCGCCTCGGCGGCCAGCTACCCCGTCATCGCGTAAGCCATCCCCCGGGGACCATCCACAGGCGCCGTCCACAGGCGCCATCCTCCTCCCCCCCCCCCCCCCCCCCCCTCGCAGTTGCTCCCCCGACGAGTTGCACTCATTCGTTTTTTGGGGCCCTCTCTCCTTGTCCATGCCCTTTCCTTGTTTCTGGGCGGCCTGGAGAGGGGCACCACTTCATCTCACAACCTTCCACCCTCGTCTTCCCGCCATGCCTTCGTCATCACCGGAGGGGCGACCCTCTTCGGCGCCCTCTTTTTCTCTCACGCCACCCTTACCCTCACTCTATCACGCGCTCTCCCGTGCTATTCGCCTTTGCACTGTCGTGCGCGTTGCGCGAAACTCTTTCGATGCCGAGATAATAACATCATCAACAACATCCCTCCTCCCTGGCAGTGATGAGGGGTTGACCAGAAAGGGGGCCAGTGGTATTCGCCCTCTCGCCTGTTAGGCACGCCCCTGGGCAAAACGACCCCCCCGCGAATTGAGGGGCCTCGCACGGTGGGCTCAGGCCTGACCTGACCCGGACAGGAACCCATGGGGGGCTCTTTGGAATATACGAGTTTGGTTCGGCGCCGAGCCTCGGGGGCGTTCGGACATTTTGAGAAGTGTCGGTTCAGTTTTTCAATTCTGAGGTTCCCTCCTCTGCGCGCAGCCTCCCCAGGGATCGTAACACTTCGATGCGAGCGTATGGCACTGTTGAAATTGCTCAGGAATCTGATCGCACTGAGAAATTGAAGAAGGTCAACGGTGAAGAGGATCAAAGGGAGAGCCCCCAATAAAGAATTAGTAGCCCCAATTATGACACCTCGAAGAGATCGTCTGTTTCCATCAGCACTTGAACTGCCCGGTTGCGCACCCGACCGGAGGGCACCAGTTTCTCCTCTCCGTGATCAGAATGCCGGTCTTCGTCTTGGAAGGTTCAGATGGCGGAGGCATCCGTTGGAACTACTTGCTGATTTTGGGTGCGGTCGAATTGGGGGCTTGGTTTCTACCTCTCCCCCACACCCCCAAATGGGTTCGCCTCTTACTCGCTCTCGCTGGAGTCATCGCTGTTTTTCGCTGGATCAAACGGCGGAACACGCGCCAAGCACAAGACATTTCTCTTCACACCCTCAGATCTACTCCTCCTCCTCCGAACAAGGAGATGATTGTCCATCGCCTTCGCGAAGAAACGAAGGCTGTCTGTCCTTTGTTCTTTCTTCCCGACTACATCATAGCATGTTTTAGTTGTATCGTCTCGAGAATCTCGATTTGGCCCAGATGGCCGAACACATTCCCGAAGACGGTCATCTTTTTGCCCAGCACGCCAAACTATTCGAGATCTTTGTGCTGCCGGACGCAGGTCTGTGGGGAGGCCGTTGGTTTGACGACCCACTCACTTATAAGCAGCCACCCGTTGGGCGGATCTCTCGAAGCGCTGCGCCATCATTCACGGGGCATGTCCACAGCCCGGGCTGGAGCAGTCGTTTCTCTCGGAGATGCTCGCCGCTTCAAATCAGATTGAGGGATATCGGACGGATGCTCGAGAGACAGTCTGATTGTTTTGTTTTTGTCGTGCCATACCACTCCCCCCCCCCCCCCCCCCCCCCGCTACATCCTTCTTGAAGGAACGAGCGCTCCGGCACTGCCTCGATCTGCCCGGTGGATCGATGCAGGTCTCTGCCCCCGCGTTTTCACTCTGTCAAGCATACACTCAAGCACTCGGGTCCTCATCCCATCGCGAGTTACTGGAGTTCGCCAACATCGTGGCCCTCAACCGGACCATCACCGGCCTCCCGAACCCCCTGCGTTCCCGCCCCGAGCAGTTCGTCATCATCACCGGGACACCTGTGTTGCTTGCCCATCCGCTGGAGGTTCGCAGCCTCTTGAACCAGCTCATCGACCGGACCTGTGCCCTCCTGGACGATCCCGAAAGAGACCCCGTCACCGGTCTGGGCACCCCCGTCCGCCAGCCCCTTTCCCTTGAACATCATGCGATCTTTAGTGGTGATCAACTTCCACCACGCCTTCACCCGGATTCACCCCTTTGTCGATGGCAACGGGCGCCTGGTTCGGCTGCTCAGCCACCTGCTGCTTGCCCGGCGTGGCCTGGTCCCGCTGCTCATCCCCGCCACCGAGGGCATGGCCTACAAGATGGGCCTCCAGCGTTGGGACGAAGGCAGCCCCGTAGAATTCTCCATGTGCATCTGGGATGCCCTCGACCAGATGGCGGCTCGCTATCCGAGCTTTTCACCTGCCCCGTCCCCGATGCCGGCGGCGGCAGACAACGGACCCGCCGAGGGAAGCTGCATACGGGCAAGAACATCTGGGAGTCCCCGCGCATCTGCTGCTTCACCCAAATGACATGGTATTTCTGAAATATATTTCTGCCTCCCTTGTTCGTTTTTTTTTTTTAGCCTGCCGAAATAGAGTCCCTATTGTACCACCTGAAGATTGTCCGGTGTTTAGTGCCTTCAAAAGAAAGGGTTCCTGCGGAGACGTGCTCGGGTGGAGGCGGCAGAAGCAATCGGGTGCAGCAATCCGATTTGAACACATGAGTTTGTGCCGCGCACGCAGGCCAGTTACTTCTTCTCGGAATCGCTGTTTTCCTCTTTCTTGTCGTTCCTCCTTCGACTTCGAACTCGACGAATGTCCTTCATTCCCTCCGTCAAGATGCGTTTCGATTGCAACTTGGGAACGGCGGCACGACATACAGGACATGACCCTTTGCCGCTCCAGGGGAAGATGCACGGGAGGTGGAAACTACACCCATCAGAGTCATAAGGACGATCGACAACGAACCTGTGACCGCACTCCAGCCGGATCTCCTTTTCGCTGAGTATGGGCGAGAAACAAATAGGACAAGGCTCCGCGCGCGTGTCTCCGTTAGTCGTGGGGTGTGTGGAGGGATTTCGGTTTTGTGTGGATGGAAGCTGAGGTGTGGGCAGAGGAGACGGAGTGGCCGAAACGGCTGGTGTTTCAAAAGGATCGAAGCATTCTTCAAAAATATCGCAAGCAGTTCGGGGGGTTGGGGTGCGTGGGACGGAAGCCTCCTCTCCCAAGGACGAGGATGTATGGTCAGCCGTCAACATCTGCTTCTTCACTCTCTCGACTTCGGCAGAGAGAAGTGAAATGGCATTTTCGATGCGGTTCAAACGGTCTCGGAGAGCGTCCATGCTCTGCCGAGGGTATGGAGATCACTTCACCCGGCATGAGATGGAGATCCGTGGGCATACGAAGCTAAGTTCGGGTTTGAATCCAAAAAACAGGCCGAATGTCTCAAGAGCGGCCACCTTCGGTTGGCTCTATGCGACGTCCGTCATCACGAGGAGCAATATTAATGCAGTTAGCGCCGGACCCTCCACAATCTCCATCGAGGTCTGCCATTAGTTTCTTGTTCCTCTCGTCCCGCTCATGTTTTGTGAGAATCTCGACTCCTCCTGCGAGTGGTATGCCCACAACGGTTTGCGTTTTTCGCTTCCGCTTCTTCCTTCGACCGATTATTTTCGTTTTAGAGGAGGGAGGTGATGACGACTTCGGGTGGCAGTGCGGTGAAGCCCCGCCAAAAGGTTTGCTGATGCTCTCATTTGCGGACGATTCCTCAAGACCAATTTAGATCTCCATTCTTCCCATCCCTTCAGGTGTCGAAGGTCCGCAGGCCGCCCCGCCCCCCGCTTGTGGTCACCTTTCGTCTGGTGGCTAGCTCCTCCGGAGACCTTCCTCACTTCTGTCCGGTCATCGTCGACCTCGACAACCCCCCAGCCAACTCCACCCCCGACCCCCACTCGCCCCCGCCAACCGGGCTCCCTCCCCCACTTCGTCGACCTCCCCCCTGCCTCCCTCCCCCCATTCCCCGAGTCCCAGCCCGCCCCTCGGCGAGGCTCCCTCCCCTCTCGTCCCCTCGGAGCAATCACCCACTCGGGACATGGTCACGGCAACGGTCGGTGAGCCATCCTCCCCCCGGCACGTCTGCCCAACCCCCGCCTCTTTTGTAGGGTGCCGTGCCTCCGGTTGAAGGCTCCTTGCACAGCTCCCGTGATTCCCGTCTGTGCCGTCCATTTTCCTGGCTTCCTGACCTCTTCCTCTCTCCCTCCCCCATCATACCCTCCATCCTGCCCTCTGCTGCCGCTGGTGTCTCTTCCGTCTGTGTCCTTCCACGGCCTGTTTTTCGCTGCGCCCGCCACCAGTCCCTGGGATCCGCTTTGGTGTGGCACCGCCGCAGCCGCCAGCCCCCGAGGTCGCTTTCTCCATCCTCTGGCCCTGATCCTGTCCCTGCCTGTCATCCCCCTCATCCCCGTTCTGGCACGGTCGTCCCTTGCGACTCCATCCGTCCCCAGGAGCCGCCGGCCTCCCAGGCAGCATCAACCCCGGGCGAGGATGCGGCCTCGGTTCTGTCCTCCATCGACAACTTCACCGCCAGACAGGTCGCTCCATCCCATCCATCCCATCCCATCCCTCTCTCACCGGCCCATCCATCCACCACGGGTCATGCCTTCAACGTCTATTCCACTGCCACCGCCATGCGCAGGATGAAGTCCGCTCGGTCCTGTCGGACTACATCACGGACCTGCACAGGCGCACGGTGGACGCGGCTGAGCCCGGGGTGTCAGCCACCGCCACGGCAGGCCCGGATCCCCGACAGGAGGACGGGGCCCCTCTGGTGGAGTTTCCCCCGGACTATGAAGACATTGTCGACATCATGACCGACGAGAAGGTCCGTTCCCCCCGCCCGCCCGCCCGCCATCAGTACGCCACCCGGGACGGGGACGCGCAGGGGGGCTCAACCCGGGGAGGAAGCCACCAGACCCGCCAAGCGACGGGTGAGGAGGCACAGACACACGCCCGGTGCGCCCACACGCACCCCATGTGCTTTTTTCAGGCCGCATTGCTTGCGTTCGTTTGCTCAATGTGCAACCCGTCCCCGTCCATCTCCTCATCTCCCCCGCGCAGCTCGTGAACGCGCCCTGGCTGCAGTACCTCTACCCGCAGTTCTTCCGAGGTGACCAGCCGGCCAAGGTGATGCAGGCATTCCTCGAGGTCAAGCGGCTCGACATGCGGCTCCACAAGAAACAGGCCGTCTGCTGGCTACCCACCATCAGCATCAACACCAACATCCTCCTCCTCTTCATCGTCCAGTCGTCATCGTCATCGTCATCGTTATCATCATCATCATCATCATCATCATCATCATCATCATCATCATCATCATCATCATCATCATCAACAGCAGCAGCAGCAGCAGAAACAGCAGCAGCATCTTCATCTTCATCTTCATCACCCAGCCCCACCGCCATCACCATCCACCCACCCTCCACCACACGGCCGCCAGGCAACAGCTTCGATTCAACCTCCCCCCCCCCCCCCCCCCTCCTCCTCCTCCTCCTCCTCCTCCCCCCCCCCCCCCCCCCCCCCCCCCCCCAGGCGGCCCGCCAAGTGTCCCAGCGGCGCCGTGCCCAACTTGCCGCCAAGGCGGAGATGGAGGCCAATGAACAGGAGTCGGGAGCGGCCGCCGCCGCCATGCCGCCGCCGGGCAGCAAGGGGAAGGCCGGGGACAGCAGCAGCGGGGGGGAGGGCGATGAGGACGGGGATGATCTGGACGAGGTGGGGTTGGAGCGACATCCCCCAGAGGAGCCCCGGGCGCCTGCATCACCCCAGGGAAGCAGGGCCAGCCGATCCACGGCCACCACCAGACGGACCGGTCGGCTCGCTGGCATCCCCTTGCCGCCCATCGCCCGTTGATTGCACCGCCACCCCATCCCACCGTTCGTATCTACGTGCATGGCCCGAGACCAGACCAACCATACATCCTCCAGTTTTCCTGCTTTCTCATCGCCGCCTCCCATCTCTCGGTCCCCTCTGGATGCCACAGCGGGCCCCAGGAAGGACTTCATCAAGCAGAACAGGGACAAGGCGGTCCGTCCCCATACCACCCCTTCACACCCACCACTTCACACCCCTTCACCCCATTCACACCCCTTCACCCCCACCATCCACCGAGGACAGACCGACCGCCAGGCGCGGCTATGCCACCTGACCCCGGAGGAGCAGGCCAGGGTCGAGCAGATCCTCGCCGAACCCGATGACGATGCCGACCTGGCCCCCATCCTGCCCACCGCCACGGCGGCTCTCACCCCGGTCGCCACGACGGCGGCTCTCACCCCGAAGGGAGGCCGGGCCCAGTCGGCCCTGTCGACCCTCCCCGACAGCGCATCCGTGATGGCGGCGGCCCTGGGCGGGGCGCCCGGGAGCGCGGTCGGAAGTTCGCTGGTCACCTCGGCCACCGGGGGAACAGCCTCCACCACCTCGGTCCGCTGGCCCGCCCCCGGGCGCTCGTGGCCATGAAGCGCGTTGTTGTCACCCTGATTGACCGGGTTCTTGTTCGACGGGGTGTGGATGGTGGATGGCGGGGTGCGTGGATGGTGTGGTGTCTCCCTCACCCCCAGACCCGCCGGCGGCACGGCTACGTACCCTCGGAAGACAACGAGTCCCGCCTGGCCGAGATCGAAGTGTCTGCTGCCGCTGGGCCCCCCGTGGTGTGTGCTTCCGCCAGGGGGGCAGCCGTTGTTGATGCAAACCTGACGCCCTGTCTCCTCCAATCCGGCGTTTACCGTTTGGCCGTCTGTCCCCCAGGAAACTGCGGGCCCTGCAGGAGATCAACTCCAGCGCCACACTGCCCCCCGACTGGGAGACCCGCTCCGTGGCCTCATCCATGGACCGCCCGCCGACCGTTGTCGGGTCGTCGGCGGCTCCAACCATGGCGGCTCCAACCCCAGCAGACAGCGAACCCGCCCCCGCCTCGGGGGCTTCTCGAACCCCCCGGAGCGGCGTCTCCTCCCGCGGCACCGGCACCACAACGGGGCGGCACCCACCACCGCCGGGCAGGTCGACCACGGGCCCAGGTCCGGACCCTGCATGCGGAGGATGCATGTGGATGGTGCCGGGGTGACTGACTCACCCATTGATTGGGGTTCCCCCGGGGGGATACCGTGATTGTGGGCAGGTTCTTCACTGCGAGCCCCGTCTCCGGCGTCAGGCAATCCTCCCCACCATCCGGCTGCTCCCTCCGTCGCCACCACCTCGGCGCGCACCGCGGCCAGTCACCGCACCGGGGTGAGCTCCACCAAGTCGACCAAAACCGCCCAGTCGACAGTACCGCCGGCGAATAAGCCCGCGGTCATAGCCACGGCCGATCGCGATGTGCGCGACTACCTCCGGGCCGAGCGGGAGCGGAAGGAGGATCAGACGCGGATGTCCGAGATCGATGCCCGGCTGGCGGCCATCCAGGGTGGCTACGGCACGGTGGTGACCCTGGGGGAGGAGCGGGCCGCGGTTATGGGCACCCCCCGGCCCTACTCGCTCCGCGCCTCCACAAGCTCATCCGCAGCCGAGGCGGGCGCGCCCGCGGTTCCATCTTCTTCCTCTCTTCAATCTCAGTCTTCCCCAGCTGCGGTCTGGCGCCGGGTCATTTTGTGTGTCGTTGGGTGCGTGGCCGTCCCCTTGGCGCTCTCGGTTCACTCGTTTGGCGCCCCCTTCCGTGCTGCAGTCCGAGTCGGTGACCACCGCGGCCCCGCCACCGGCCCCGGTCTCCCTCGAGGAGGCCATCGGCAGGCTGGCCCACACCCTTGAGACCGAGTGCGGCGTCAAGCTGGACCTGACCGGCGCCGAGCCCGAGCCCGCCGCCAACGAGGTCGCCACCTTCCTGCTGGAGCAGACCCAGCTCGAGGTGCAGAGTCGGCTGGACGACCCGCTGGCCGCGGCCCAGGCGAGCGACCGGGTCCTGGAGGCCCTCGAGCGACGCCTGTTCGGGGATGATGACGACACATCTCATACTTCAGCAGCCAGTCTCGTGGGTCCCCAGCCCCAACAAGGGCCCGCGGCTGTTACCCCGGCAGGTGCGGCAGCATCATATCGAGCGCCGGCCAGCAGCAGTCCCGCCACGGCAAGCGTGACCGCCAATCCAGCGCCCGGGGGCGGCGTTGACCGAAGGCCAGGCTCGCGTCCCTCCCCCAGCCCCGACACTCGGACGTCTTCGAGGGAACGGCCGCATTCGGGCTCCTCCGGCAGCAGACCGTCCTCGAGGCCACATGAAGCGAGTGGCGCCCGCCCTTCATCCCGCCCCGGACCGCGGGAGGGGGAGCAGCCGGCCTCCTCGAGCTCTGCAACGAGCTCTCGTCCTCCGAGACCGACCTCTTCAAAGACCATTCATGCCGGCCCGACCCGCGGACTGACGAGTAGCGGTCCCCCGAAATAATGCTGGGGAACACATCGCAGCTTTTCGAGTATACTCTGGAACTACCCGAGGAAGCTCCGAAAGGAAAGATCGTTTCTCTGCGTGGGAACACGCCGATCAAAACTGTCTCATGGTTCCTTACACGAGGCTGCATTAACACGAGACGGACTGACTGCCCCGGTTTGCGGGGAGGGCACAAGAAAAGGGGGTCTGAAGAAACTGGGTTGCGCCTCATGTGCTCCTGGTTCGGCCAACAAATGCGATCTGTAAAAGCCCAGAACCATTGGTGCTGCGATGGCCTCAGTTGGAAAATTCCTCGCCATTTTCTGGTGTCTCGCTCTTGTGAATTGCGCCCGGTTACTTCCTGTGGATGAATCAACTCTTGGTTTTTGGGTGATGGATCCGATTGAGCTTGATCACCTCGATGCGAGGCCTCTCCGTGGCTTGATGGCTGACGACTCCCTCAAACCTCTTCAGAGTCTCCGCCCGGAAAGGTTCGAACGCCCTCAGCTCCCTCCAGGGGCTGCATGGAAACTCGAAGATTTCGCCCGTCCGCCTGAAAAAGAGGTCTCCATTCACCGCTTTGCTGGTTTCCACATTCGAAAAAGGTTGCCACTCCGATGAATCCGTCAAGAACCGGGTGGAACCGTCCACGCCCTTTTGCCGGCCCTGCGGACATGTGCACGTCGAATGCGACTGCAGCTGCCGAATGCGATGTCTGATCATCTCCTCTCGCTCTGATGCCACCTGTCCACAGGATTATGAACACGACGACATTCCTGGCCGGTGGATCTGCATTCTCCCGGCGGGCGAGACAGCAACAATGTGTATGTGGCTCCCCTCGGGGGGAGAACCTGCCAGCGAAGAGGAAGCAGAGGCGGAGGAAGAGAATGGTTCCGCCCAGCCCAACCCGTCGGTCGCGCTGATGTACTATTCAACTTTCAAGAAGAACACCCCAACTACTCCTGCTCCGCCACCCAAGCCGGTGAACCAGACCCAGGTACGTTTGCAGCACCTGGCGAGCTTGACCCCTCTGCCGCCTGTTGGAAGCGAAGGAACTCCAATGTACTGCCGTCAGCACAGCGACTGCGCCACTTTGGTGCCCACCTGGAGTGCCATGGGGAACCGCCCTCCCGAGGAGTGGTACTGCGCGAGCGGGAAGGTGGGGACTTGCCTGATTCTGGAGAAGTCTGTTCTCTCAAAAGTGTTTGTTCTCGTGATCATGTTCCCCAGACTCTATCCCGTGGCGAAGGCGCGCGCAGTTTCCATTGAGAAAGAGAAGGCAGACGATGGCCAAACGGTGGACGAAACTCTGATCATGAACGATGTCATTGGAGAGTGCCGTAAGAGACCGCGTTATTGCACACCACTCTCTCGCCCTGTCTGGTCTGTGCTCCGTCTGGCTTTTCCGCGCTCATTCCGAAAAATCATCAGCGGGTGCGATGGGCGTACTTGGAGAAACGCTTGTGCCGCAAGCGCAGCCGGTGTGAATGTCATAATGAACTCTCGGTGCCCTTCAAAGTGAGAATGTCGTTGTTTTTTGATTTTTTTGGATCGCAACATCACGAAGGAAGATCTTCGCAGCTGATGTGTGCCGGCGCTGGGGGAGAAGGAAAAACAAAACGGCGTTTTCCAAGACACGTCATGATGCTGCCCGCCTCCTGCCGCGACACCGCCGGCTGGTGGAGTTGACGTCCGAGATGGAGGCAAACGCAGCAAACTCGGCCAACCCGAACGCGAACGCGAACGCGAACGCGAACATCTCGAACAACGCATCTGCCCCTGCGCCGTTGACGGCCCCACAGACTCCCCAAGCTGCGACTGCAGCTCAACAAACCAAGCAGCAGCCAGATCCGGAATTCGCCCGCCTGCATCCATCTGGAATCGTTCCCGTTCTCCAGTCTGATCGGTTGTTTGGCTTGCATTTGAAACCATCTCCATTTCCAGGAACGTTGTTGCGACTGTGAACCTTGGTCTCGGACTGACTTCTCTCTTGTGTATATATGCTCCCCACCCCTTAGGTACCAAGCTCGATCTGAAGAATATTGCACTCCGTGCCAAGAACGCCGAGTACAATCCGAAGGTTTCTGTGCTTTTGTTCACCGCCTTTGAAGTTCGTTTGCTTCCCTAGCGGTTTGCAGCCGTGATCATGAGAATTCGCGAGCCCAAGACCACCGCTCTGATATTCTCATCTGGCAAGATTGTTGTGACTGGCGCAAAATCAGAGGATCACAGCAAACTGGCTGCAAAGAAGTATGCCTTGATCCTCAAGAAGCTGGGGTATCCCACCATCAAGTTTACGGAGTTCAAAGTTCAGAACATCGTCGGCTCATGCGATGTTAAGTTCCCCATTCGGCTTGAGGGTCTCGCGTATGCTCATGGCAGTTATTCCAGTGTCTGTTGTTCGTGCTGTCGTCTGAGATATCACCATCACCGCATTCTTTCAGTACGAGCCTGAGCTTTTCCCAGGCCTGATCTACCGCATGGTCGACCCCAAGATTGTCTTGTTGATTTTCGTGTCGGGGAAGGTGGTTCTTACGGGCGCAAAGGTCATCCCCCCACTCTCCACACCACACCACACCATTAACCCGTTTCCTCCTGTCCCGTCGGCCGCCCTCTTTTCTTGTTGCCATTAGGTACGCACCGACATCTACCGGGCATTCGAACAAATTTACCCTGTTCTTTCCGAGTTCAGAAAGACGTGAGATGGAGAACTCCTCCCTTCTTGCTTCTTCATCTTCTCTGTTCTGTTTCGAACATCTGTGTTTCAATCGAGTCGACTTGTGTCTGAGAAACGTCCAGCAACACGCGCTTTGTGCGAAGATAACCAGTGTCACCGGGGTTATTTTTACGAAACTGATGAGTAGCGTTCCCCCTCCCCCGCCTCCCCCGCCCGCTGGTGCGACCGCTATTTCGATACCGGCGATGGCGATGGAAGATCCTGGCGATCGTCCAGCCATGAATAATGATCTCTTGGGTGCCATTCAAGGATTCAAAAAGAATAAGTTGAAAAAGACCCAAACCGTTGATAAGAGTGCCCCAATTATTAGTCTGCATGATCTTTTTTTCATCGAGGCATCTTGACTCACCCCCAACGCGACCCTGATGCGTATTTGATACACCAGAGAAGGATGCTGCTGGCGAACCTCCCGCAGGCGCAGCTTCTGGTCCAGTGGATATTCGTGCAGCTCTTGCTGCAAAATTCGCTGCTGGCCACCCCCCTGCCAAACCAGCATTGCCTGCCACCCCTCCTCCTCTCCCTGCAAAACCGACGCTTCCCGCAAAGCCTGCGCTTCCTCCGCCACCGCCATCAACAAAACCGGCTCTCCCGCCTCCTCCGCCTCTTGCAAAACCGAAACCTGCGCTGCCGCCTCCACCTCCAGCCAAACCAAAGCCCGCACTCCCTCCGCCACCACCCGGACCGGGTCTGCGCTCTTGTTTTTGTTTGACCACATATAACTTCATTTCTCTATCGTTGTTTAAAATTGGGTTTCCTTATTATTCTTGTAGGACATGATGAGGTCCGTTACAACATGATCTTTTTTGTTGTTGTTTTGCTCACCGCCATTCTTGTCGTTTCTTCATTTGTAGCATAAGGTTACGCCTCCGCCCCCGCCGCTGCCACCCAAGACTTCTCCTGCGGCCCCGGTTCCTCATCCTCCTCTTCCACATGCCCCCATCCCGCACATGCCCGTCCCACACCCCGCCGCACCGCGCGCACCCACTCCGCCGACTCCCCCAACGGCTCCCTCGCCAGGCCCGCATGCCCCTTCGCCGTCGAGCACTCCGCCCCCAGCCGATGGCAGCAAGTGGACATTCAACGCGCCCAACCCCCTGCCTCACATCACCTTCACCAAGCGCCCCAAGACCTATCCTTCGGGGAACCCGACCGGTGGCGCCCCGGAGATCTCCTCCCTGCGCCGTGCGGCCACCCCTTCTGGGGCGGCTCCCGCGCCACCCCCGGTCCCGAAGCCTGCCGCCAAGCGGGCCACCCCGCCGCCTCCCCCATCGCCCGCGGCCAGCACGTCATCCGAGCCCAAGTCGGTGCCGCCCCCGCCAGTCCCCGCGGGCCGCCCCAAGGTCCCCGTGCCGAGTGCCCCCCTGAAGCGTCCTCCTGGTCTGTTCGCAATGGCGCCCCGTCACCTCCGATTCGCTAACCACCTTGTCCCGGTCGGCAGGTCCCCCGCCCCAGCGGCCCCCTCCCCCTGCCAAGCCCGAGGCGAGCCCGTCTCCTCCCACGGTGCCCGCGCCTCCTCCAGTCCCTGCACCGGCCCCGGCTCCGGCCCCGGCCGCCGCTGCTGAGCCGGCCCCGGAGGCACCCGCCGAAAGTGAGAGCCCTGAGTCTGTTTGCTCGTGTGGCTCCCTCCCCGGCCTCACTCGCTTCCCCTCCTCAGAGCCGAGTTGGCCAGGGTCAAGGAGGAGCTGTCCCACACAACCGACATGACCAAGATGATGGCACTCATGACCAAGATGCAGGGTTTGATGGCCAAGATTGGGTCGCAATAAACTGCCGTTGTCTTCTTCTTCCCATCCCCCTCTTCCTCCTCCTTTGTACACAGTTTCATTTCCTCTGTTATTGCTGGATTTTTTTTTTGTTTACTCCCATTTTGTATTCAACCGTTCGGTTCGTTGGGGTCAAATAGTTGATCCGACCGAGAATCGTCATTCTCCAGATGGCCCGAGCCCAGGGCAAAACCACGCAACCGGAGGTCCCGCTGAACCTCGTTGTTGGGCAAGGGGGGGGGGGGGGGGGGGGGGGAGGTAGCCGAAGAAGGGGCATTGTGGCCGGCGGTGCCTTGCTCCCCGGCTATCAACACTCGTTTGTTCTATTTCTGCTGTCCGGCACTCACTCGCTTGTGCAGTAGGTTCCTTCACCCCCCATGGCGCAGATTGCTTCTTTCAACCCCAAAAGCCCGACGGTCCTCGTCCTCTACGAGGCTCCCGCCGAGGACGGACTGCAACTCTCATCGGAGTCATCCCAGAAAGAGCTGAATGTCGTCTGCGGGTTCCTGCGTGGGCTCCCTGGCATTAAAGAAGTGATTCCCATTGGGATCCGGGACGCATTTTCCATCGTCGATGCCATCCGTCCCCATTACGTCCCGGAGGACCCCTGCAAAACGATCATTTTCAACCTCATCGAGAGCGTTGTCCTCAGCCGCGCACTTCCTACCGCATGCGAGACCCTGGACCTGCCTCAAACCGATAATGCCCTGTTTCATCCCAAGCCTGATATGAAGGCTCTTTTTCGTGCGCATGGTCTGTCCCGCGGGCTCTTTTCGCTTACGCTTCACCTATGCGTTGTTGGATTTTGGGTTGACCCTCAGGCGTCCGCGTTCCCTGCGGTGCCGTCATTTCATATGAAACCGAAAATCTGGTTGATGACACGCATGCTTGCCTTCGCCAGATTCTTCATGACATGTCCTACTTCGAAGACGCTGGGAAGAACTTGACCCCCGGTTCACTGGGCCCGTTTACGGTCATCGCCAAGAATGCTGCATCGGATGCATCGGAGGGCATCACCCAGGCCAACGTCATTGAGCTCCAGCCAAACACCGAGGATGGTGGCGCAACCTACCAAATCGAGCCCTTGGTCTCACTGGTGCGAAATATGCAAAGCAATTTCCATCAGAATGTCCTCGTCGAGCAGTACATTGCCGGCCGTGAGTTCAACCTCTCCGTCCTGGAGCGGGTCTGTCTCTCGCACCCCGGTCGAGCTGGTGGGGGGGAATGGGGTAAGGTCGACCCTGCTTCATACTGCTCCTCCGATCTGCAGTGGGAGGAGGATCCCACGGCACCCAGCGGGGCCCGACGCACGATGCAGCTGCTGCCCCTTGCGGAGATGCTGGCCCACCCCACCCCGGAGGCCGTGGCCAAGGGATTCCGGAATATCATGACGTACGAAGCCAAGTGGTCTGTCCCCCCCCCCCCCCCCCCCCCCCCCCCCCCCCCCCCCCGTTCGAACGCCCGTCTCTAACTCCTCGTGTCCCACCCACCTGCAGGATCGAAGGTACCCACGACTATGATGCCCTCGGTCGGCAGCTGCCTGCGGAGAACGTCTCGCCCGCCCTGGAGGCCGAGCTGCGCCGGGCGGCCCTGGGGGCCTTCCGGGCCCTGGGGCTGGTCGACTATGCTCGGGTCGATATCCGGTCTGCTGCCTGGCAGATGCGTCTTGGTTGGTGTGTTCAGTTCAGGACGTCCGGTGACCCCCACCCTTTTTAAACCGATACCCCCCCCCCCCCCCCCCCCACACACACACACACACACACACACGATTTTTTGCGAGTCATAATGTTGTGATTCTTGTGCTGTGCGTCATTGGAGACCCTTCCTGTCCGATTGATCGGTCCCTTTGCTCCACACGCACACACAGTGTGGATTCGCACGAGCGGGCGTACGTGCTCGAGGCCAACTACCCGCCGTGCCTCGAGTTGGACACCGGGTTCCCCTGCTGCCTTGAGGAGGCCCACATCCCCTTCCCGACATTCCTGAGCCAGGTCCGGCACCTGATGTCTCTCCCTCCCCCATCATGACCGATTTCTCGGCCCTCCTGGGGATCTGCAGGTTCTTTACAATGCCCAGCTGCGCGCCCGGCTGGGTCGGCTTCGCAAGCAGCGCGTCCGCAACGCCGTTGCCCAGGCGGCCGAGGTCCTTGGCGACCGGGCCGTCGTCCAGGCGGCCGCTGCCTCGCCCCCTCCCTCTTGAGCGGACCCGCCTGATGATGGAGCCTGGAGTGTTGCTCTGACCCTTTTCGTACTTCTTTCCCTCCCCACTGTGGGGGGAGCGGGGAGGCGGCGGCCCCTTTTCCCTCTCCACCTTCGCCTCTTCGCGCCCCTTTCGCAGCCCGGCGGTGTCGCTCTCACCCCCCGTGTCGGCACCCCCCCTGTCTGCTGCGACGTACGGGCCCTTTCCTGCCTGATTTATTTGCATTTTTTCTTCCCATCCCCGATCGTTTCGTGACGATCCCTTCCCCCCATGAGCCCGTACGTACGAAGAATCTCTTTTTTCTTCTTCTGCCAGACCCCCTCGCCTCGCCTTAATTGTCGACGGTGCCCCGGTAAGGCGGGCAGCCGCGGCGAGGACTGGGGGAACAAACTTCTTTCGGGTTGGGGTATATATTTGGAGGTAATAAGGTTTGTCTCGTGTGGCGTGTCGTCGTTCAACCCGCGGGAGTCTTCCGGCGGTATGAACCGGGTTTTGCTCGCCTGGCGAGGGATTGCAGCCAGTTGTGCTTCTTGGTCAAAAACTTGCGTGCATTGAATGCATCTGGCAAATGGAAGTATCTGATCCATCGGGAATTCACATACATGATGGGGTATGTTGGACTCTCGGGAGAGTCGCCAATGTGCACATCGTGTAATACAAGACTAGCCAAAAAGAATGCGGATAATTGGAACTTGATCAGCAGACTTCATCGCCTTATCTGTCTCGTCAAGAATCCCCCGTACGCACTCGCCCTTCAACATCTCGATCACAACTTCCGATCCCACTAAACATCTGAGCAAATAGGTCAGTGTGGAATTCTCCCGAATCGCCTTCTTGTTTTTTCTGGGTCCACGGGCAGGGGGCACGCGTTGCTGTTGCTCTGTTGTTTGCGGCTGCATCAGTCGAGCAAACCAAAGGGGGAAGCACGAAACCGGGCTCACCGATTTTAGAAGGGTGACACGCAGAGTGGGCAGGTGGACTTGTTGGAGCTGGAGAACCATTTGTACTAGATAATAGGAATGGGAATGGAGGAATGAGACCCCATCACCCGCTCCGCCGGAGAGCACAGACCAGGCAAGACGAATGGAACTTCTTGTGGCACGTCTTGCATTGAGCATTGGGAAGCTCTTTTTGTGGGTAGCTGATGACCGTGTAGCAAATGGGGCATTCCTGGCCAAAGCAAAAAAACCGAAATGAGGTTGGGGGATACCCCATGCCGACCGACCTCGACACCCTCGAAGTGCTTCTCGAATGTACTGGCCAAGTTGGAGATTGCCTGATGCAACGAGCCGCCCTGCACACAAAAATGGGTTCAGTCAAAACGGTTGGCCAAAAAAACAAGGTGGAACCGACCTGGTGGGAGAGCAGCGTCATGAGTCCCAGCGCCCATCGGCGCCAAGTGGGCTCAGGGATCCCCTCGCGCCGAATGCAATCCAAGGTCGGCGATCGGAGAGGATGTGCTGGATGCAGCCGGAACACAACTACGGGGGGTGAGAAAGACAATAATCAAGAGGCACGATCCACCAAAATTCAAATTCCAGCTGACCCTCGAGGATGGCCCCGCTGCACGAGAATATGGCGTTCAGCTCACGGGAGGACGACAAGGGCACGACCCGGAGGCCCTCCCGGTCCTGGACGGCTTGGGCGGCCACCTCGAGGTCAAGCGGGATCAGGGAGGGGGAGATGGCATGCGAGGTGTAGCTATCACCCGGAGTGGATGAGCGAATTGAACAAGAAGAGAAGCGGACCTCTCCGCCCACCGCTGGATGGTCGACTCCTGGCCCTCCCACCACGTCCGCACGGCGGGGGTGAGGAGCCGAAGGGCAGCTGCCCAGTAGCGGGTGGCGAGGGACCCCCAGGGGCCCAGCGGGTGGGCCGACCAGGGCACTCGAGACCCCGTGGGCGTGAAGGCGGCCCGGGTGGCCAGGGCCGGGGTCGTCGGGAGGCGCAGGGAGGCAGCGGACTGGCCCACGCGAGCCAGGATGTCTGCAAGAGTGGATTGAGGTTGAAGTTGAGGTTGGCCAGCGGTGCGATGACGAGAGGATGATCAATGATGATGACTGATTGCAGATGATGATGATGATGGTCTGAGACACGCTCGTGGGGGATGGGCGCGCGGACCGTCGGGTGTGATCTGTGCCGTCTGGGAGGCCGGCCGGCCGCCCGTGGCCGATGCTGCCGGGGAGGCAGCGACACCTGCGCTGGCCGCGCCGCTGGGGCGGGCGGGCAGAGCGGGCTGGACAGCAGCCGATGGAGCAGCCGCAGGAAGGCGGGCAGCAGGGCCGGACGCGAGAGCAGCGTCGCGCCCACGGCGTGGCGGAGGGCCGGGTGCTGATTCGGAGAAACGGGAAACGGGATGGTGTGAAGCAGAACAAGAAGAGCGCGGGTGGGAGGTGGGGGGGGGGGGGGGGGGGGGGGGGGGGATGTAAAGAACGGAATGGGGGGAGGGAGTGCTGTGTGCGGACCGCACAGCGCTCGAGGTAGGCGAAGAGGCAGCCCCAGGCGCCCATGTATGCATCCATCAGGGCCGCTCCAGGCCCCGGGTGCCCGTGGGCCCACTTCCACAACGTACTGACGGCCTCCTCGGGGCTGCCCGACCCGGTGGCGCTGGGGTCCCAACGGGCCGTGGGGCCCAGGGGCAGCGTGAGCAGGGCCAGCATGTGGGGGGGCACCTGGACCCACTCGCTGTCGCCCGGGTGGGCTGGGCGGGCAGGGCGACGGGGCCAGGGCGGGGACGGCGGCCGCCGGGGACGGAGGCGCGCAGCGGCCGCCAGGGAGCGGCGGAGAGTTGGGCAGGAGGCGCGAAGGAGCGCGACCAGTGGGGCTGCGGGGTGGGTGCAGCAGGTAGAGAGAGAGAGAGAGAGAGAGAGAGAGAGGGAGTCAACCAGTTGGTATTTTGCGATTTCTTTCTCTTTGTTCCCCTTTACGGGCCCTGGTGGCTCGGTTTTCCGGAATATGAGCGAGAGAGAGAGAGAGAGAGAGAGAGAGAGAGAGAGAGAGAGAGAGAGAGTAAGGAGATGATGTTTTGATGAGGATGATTGGATGATGACAACGATGACGACGATTGGATGATGGTAAGTGATCGGCGCGGGGATGATTGTATGATGGTGAAGATGGGCGACGGTTGGCTGGGATCGGGGAGGGCCATCTCGGAGGGGAGGCAGGCATGCGACGGACGGGACGCGGCAGGCTCGAGGAGCTGGGCGAGGGGCTGCGGGCCGGCGCTCCCTGCCGCCGCCGCCTGGGCCTCGAGGGCGGCGCCCAGGGCGTGCGCCCGGTGGGCCTCGGCCAAGGAGCCGTGCGAGTGGGCAGCCTGGTCAACCAGGAGATGATGATCGGATGATGATGATGATCGGATGATGATGATGATCGGATGATGATGATGATCGGATGATGGTGATGATGATCGGATGATGATGATGATGATGATGATGATGATTGGATGATGCTCGGATGCTCGGATGCTCGGATGATCGGGCGATGATGACGCTGACGACGATGATGATGATGATGAAGACTGGATGATTGGTGGCTCGGCCAGGGAGCCATACGAGCGGGCAGCCTGGACAACCACCAGAGCCAGCACTGATGACGGGACCCGATGATCGGCCGCCGTCCGCTCTTTCAAGACACAACTGACGTACGTTTTTTAGCTTTTAAATTCCCAGTGCCGCTTTTGCGTGCGACGTTCTCTCAAGCGGTTTTTGTCTGACAGCGGGAATCACGCCCAACTGACGCAAGTGGTGGCGCCATGGGGCAGCAGAAAACGAGGCCAACTTCACACTTCAGAAATGGATGTTGCCCATCAAGAGGAGCGTGCGGGAGTTGGTGCTGCCTGGATGCTGGGTGCAGGGGGGAGCAGGGAGCTGGCTGCGGACCGTATCATCGGCCCACTGTGCGAGGGCCTGGAGGACGCGGCCCGCGAGCTGCTCGGCCATCTCCATGACGCTCGTGGCGACGGCGGCGGCTGGGGCGGCGCCGCTCGGGGTCCCGACCGAGGCTGAGGAATGGGCAGGAAGGAGATTGGGTGAGCGAGGAAGCGGCATTTTCGGGGGGGGAGAGGACGGAGGGACGGTGGGTCGACGGAGACGAGTGAGATACCCCCCCCCCACGGGGTGAGACTCCCACGGGTGAAATACCCCCACGGGGATACTTCCCCACACACACACAGACACACAGACACAGACACATACATCCGCACAACACACACGGACCGGTCGCCGTCTCGACCGCCGGGGTTCGGCAGCCTCCTTCCGCTCCGCGCCCGGGCCGCCTCGCCCTCGCCCTCGTCATCCTCGTCATCAGCGTCCAGGTCGAACCCGGCCGGGAGCAGGTGGCGGTACAGATCCAGGTTCAACTTGCGCTGCAGGTGGCTGCTGGCGGGCGCCGCAGGGTCGGCGCCGGGGAGGGCGCCGGGGTGGTGGCGGGGCCTTGGCCGGAACAGCGGCGGGTCCGGGGCGGGGCGGGGCGGGGCGGGGCGGGGACGGCGGGGTCAGGGCGGGGGCGGGGCCGCGAGGCGGCGCTGGAGCAGGGCGGCGGCCAGATGGAGGGCGGCCGTGTAGCTGGGGTGGGCAGGCGGGGCGGAACTGGGGGAGAGAGGGGGAGGGAGGGGAGGGGAGAGGGAGAGGGAGAGGGAGAGGGAGAGAGACCAGAAGGAGAGGGGGAGATTACATGGGGCGTGGGGGTGCGGGTTTTGGCTGGGTGGTTGATGGATGATGGATGATGGGTGGTGGGTCCGGAGGGGTGATGGTGATAATATGTGGGATGGATGGAGAGGGGGGGCCGCGCCAACGGACCGGAGCGTCTCCAGGCAGAGGTGCCACACCCATGCACCCTCGGGCTGGCGCCAGGCGGGGCTCTGGGGGTCGGCTGCCGAGGTGGACGGACGGACGGACGGACGAACGGACGGACGGAGGGGCAGGCAAAACGGAAGGGGAAAACCATGAGCACGGAAGGGCCAGGACGTGGGACGTTGGGCGGGGACGGACCCCTGACCAGGGCCAGGGCAAAGAGCGGAGCCTCCGGAGAGATGGGGCCGGGGGCGGCGGCCAGCGCCTGACAGGCAGCCCGCAGGGGCCCGGCGTGGATGGCGGCGAGCTCGATGGCGCGCGGGTGGCCCTGCTCCAGCAGGGCCCCGAACAACGAGAGGCTCCCCGCCAGGGCCGGGCTGAGGAGGGCGGCAACAAGGGGAGAGGGGGGGATGGTTCGCATGAAGCACCCGTCAACGCTGCCACGCGCCGCGCGCAAGAAGCGGGCATGGTCGTGGATCATGGGATCATGGGGTCACCAGAGTCACCAGAGTCCAAATCGTCACCATTGCCACCATTCACCATGGTCACCATGGGCAACATGGTCAGGCCAACATGGTCATCATGGCCAACATGGTCATCATGGTCGACATGGTCATCATGGTCGACATGGTCATCGTGGTCATCGTGGTCATCGTGGTCATCGTGGTCATCGTGGTCATCGTGGTCATCGTGGTCTCATGGTCAACAGACGGTCATAGGGCCGTGAACCTGCATATTGACACGGCCAACCAAAAGCAGGGACGGACCTGGGCGCGCTGGTGGCGGCCAGGGCCTCCGCTGCGGCATCGAGGGCGCGGTCGGCCTCGGCGGCCTCCAGCCATCCGGCCGGGGCAAGCCCCAGGGCCGCCCCGGCGCGCACCAACAGCGCCAGCCGCGCCGCGTCGGCCCCGCGTGCGAGCTGGGTCAGGACGGCCGGCAGGGCGGCAGGGGGCAGAAGACCCATGGCCAGGCAGCACAGCCGGGCCGGGATGGGCTGATCCATGCCAGCGGCCAGCTGGGCGAGGGGCCCCGGGGCGGCAAACATGGGGGCCAGGGCGGGCGCCAGCTGGCGGGCCACGGCCTGCGCGCACAGGCCCAGCAGCGTGCGGGGGACCGCCGGGGCGGACGGGATGCACTCGGGGCCAAGCAGGGCCGCCGCCAGATCGCCCATCTCGGGCAGCGGGGCCGTTTCTGTGGCCGCCGCCACGGGCGCGGCCAGCGGCAGGGGCCGGGTGAGCAGGGGCAGGCAGGTCAGGGTCCCGTTCTGCAGGGCGGCGACCGCGGGTGCGGCCGGGACCCCGTGGCATGCGACGGCGACCATGTCGTAGAGCAGCTGGGCGCAGGTGAGCAGGTGCGGGAAGAGGTCGGCCGACACGGGACTCGGCCCCTGCAGGGCCGACTCAATCCCGGCCCAGGCGCGATAGCCGCCCAGGGGCTGCATGACAGCAGCGACCCAGCTCGCCCAGACGACGTAATCCAGCACGGGGCGGGCCGCCGACCAGCCGGCCATGAGGCCCTTGGGTTGCTGCTGCGAATCATCCACCGGGGCAGGTTGTGGGGTGGCCGGGACGGGGGGAATGTCGACTTGCGCGGTGGCTGTGACCTCGACCATTGCGGCAGCGCTCGGGGCCGGGGCGGCGGCGGCATGGAGCAGGGGCGCGGGGGCGGGCAGGGCAGGGACGGTGGCCACGTCGCGCAGGATGGGCGCCTGGTGGAGCAGATGCGGGGCGCAGGCGGCCCGGATGGAGTCCCACAGGGCCGGGGTCCCGGGGATCAGGGCGCGCAGGGTGGCCGGGCGGGGCGAGAGATCGAGCAGGGTGCAGGTCACGAGCAGCGCAGCATCGGGGCTGTGGCGGAAAGGAGGTGGTCGGGGGGGAGGTTATGATTGAATGAAATGAGAATGTGAGGAGAGGATGATGCTGATGCTGATGCTGATGCTGACGACTGAATGGTGGGTGATGCAGACTTGCCGGGGTACTCGGCCAGGGCGCGGCTGCCCCTGGGGCGGAGCGGCCGGAGGGCAGATGGCGCGGCCCCGGCGGGTGCCCACTCGGTGGGAACCAGATCAGCCAGCGACCCAAGCAACCGGGCCGCCAGCGCCTGAACGGCACATGAACAGTGTGAAGTGGGGTGGAGTGGGGTGGAGTGGGGGAGGGGTATGAACGGGCTGCATCACAGTCATCATCATCCAATCATCATCCAATCATCATCATCATCATCACCACCACCACCATCATCATCATCCAATCGTCATCATCATCCAATCATCATCATCATCCAATCATCCAATCATCCAATCAACATCATCATCATCATCCAATCATCATCCGATCATCAACCGATCATCATCCGATCATCATCCAATCATCATCATCATCCAATCATCATCCAATCATCATCATCATCCAATCATCATGCGATGCTGGCTCTGGGTGCTATGTTATTCGCATGGATTGCCGAGCGGTCCAACAACCACCGGTGAGTGGACGTGCGGGACCTGGTGCGCAACGCCGATGCGTGCGTGGGCGTTGGTGGGTGGCGTACAGACCTCGCGCTGCTGCTGGGGGACAGAGGCGGCGTGGCAGAGGGCCCGGACGGGGCCCATCCACACCTCGACGCCGAGGAGGGCCAGCGGGGCGCGCTGCTCGGCATGGGCGGGCAGAAGCCCGAGCAGGGTGGCCGCCTCGACGGGCTGTGGGGGTACACGCAGATCATCGGGGGGGGGGGGGGGGGACAACCACCAAGAGGAGAGGATGGTGAGGGCGCGGCGGAAGGGGCATTCTAGGCGGTGTCGTGTCGCCTGTTTTCAGAAATGCTTCACGTAGACCCTCAATGAGATCGCTATTCATGTCTGTCGCTTTTTCAAAGTGATGATGGGGTCCGGAATATCGGGATGGTCTCTCCCGCCCGCGCTGCCCACACACTCATGGAAACGCGACCTTCTCCTCCTGCCGCCGTGCAACGAGCCGCATGGCAACCTCGAGCGCCCGCCCGGTCAGTTCGGGTCCACAGCAGGCGGCCAGAGCTGCTTTTTTGGCCACCCGGGCCTCCTCACCACCCAGCAGGTCCTCATCCTCATCCTCCTCCTCCTCGTCCCCGGCTGTGGCTGTTGCCTCGCGGTACAGGGCGGCAGTACCCCGGGGTAATGTCCGCAGGAAGATCACCGGCCAGAGGGCCTCAGCCAGGGCGAAGACCGCAGGGACGGGGGCCGCGCTGGCGGCTGTGGGCCGGGCGGCCAGAAGCAGGGTTCGGCTCAGGGCAAACAGGATCCCCGTGCGGCGGCTGATCAGGGCAGCGCTACTGTGCGTTTTGTGTGTGGAGCAAAGGGATCGATCAATCGGACAGGAATGTGTGTATGTGTGTGTGTGTGTCAATCAGAATCCCCCATGCGCTGGCTGACCAGGGCAGCGCTACTGTGCATTTGTGCGAGTGCAGGGGTGTCGAACAGGGAGCAAGAAGGAACTGAAATCCGTGTGGGTGCAATCCCCTGTGGAGGGCGGGTGTTTGAACGAGGGTGAATGACGGGGGGGGGGGGGGGGGGGGGGGGGGATCGAATGGCACGAATGGATATCTCAAAGGGGAATCATCCCAGGGCTGGGCGATGATGCGGGGCAAGGGCAAGGGGTTGGGAGAAGGGGCGGGACAGGGTGTGCGCACCTCTTGCGGGATCGTCTGCAGAGTTCCTCGTTCAGGGCCTTCAGGCCATCGGCGCAGCGCTGGTAGAGGGAGGCCTGGACATCGGGACCGAGCAGCGAGCATCCTGTGCAGGGGGTGTGATGGGGATGATGATGGAAGCGGATACGGATCAGAGAGCGAACACAAGATCGGGATGAACAAAATGGGCAGAAAAAACGAAAAAGCGACAAAAAATGCAAAAACCGATGCGCCACCGCAATGCTGACAGGATTCCTGAGGCGGTGAAGTGAAGCAAAGCGGTGGTGGTGGTGGTGGTGGTGGTGGTGGTGGCTGATGGCTCCATGCCGGACCGTTCTCATCCAGGCCCGCGATGGTCCCCAGCAAGCCCAAGGTGCTCAGATCGCGGAGGGCCGTGGCCGCCTCGATGCCCGCCCCCCCAGCGTCCTCATCCTCGTCGCCGCCCTCCGGGAGGGCATCGTCGGCGGCAGCCGGCAGGTCGGGGGCCTCAGCAAGCAGAGCCGCAAGCAGCCACTGGGCCAGGGCGTCCATCTCGGGGCAGTGCCACAGCTGCCGCGGGGCAGCGGCGAAGGAGACCTGAGGCGGGGGGGGGGGAGGCGGGGCGGGTGGGGGTGGGAGAGATCAGGGGAGGAAGAGACCAGGGGAGCATGTGCCCATGTGGGTGATGTCCACCACCGTGCGGTCATCTCTCCCCATGTGATGTCCACCACCATCTCCCCATGTGGGTGATGTCCACCACCACGAGCACCATGACCGGGCGATGTCCACCATCACATCGAGCGGTGCAATCCATCGGTCAAAATCACATCGAGCGGTGATATCCACCGGTGTTATCCACCACCAGGGGGTAATATCCACCGACAAACACAACACGGACCTGGTCAATCCACGCCCGCACGGCGCTTCCGTCCTGTCCGGCGGCCTCCATGGCCACCTTGAGGTACTCGCGCCAGACGGGGCCCACCATCCCGGCGCCCAGATCGGCCATGTCCCGGGCCCCCCGCGCCGCGGCGGTCAGCAGGGCACCGGCCAGGCCGCGCAGGGTCTCCAGGGGGCCGGGACGGAACGAGGCGGGGGCATCGGCGGGCAGGGCCGGCAGGGGGGCGGCGGCGGCGGGGGATGAGCACAGCTGGCGCAACCAGGGAAGCAGCGAGTCGGAAAGCAGAGCGGAGGCTGGGGGGAGGAGCGAGCGGGAATGGGGATGCGCAGAGCGAAGAGATGAGGGGGTGAGGGCGAGTTTTGAGGTGGCAGCCCAACCACCACCACCGTGGGTGGACGCGTGCGCCAATGGGTGCGGGAGAAAAGGGGAGGAGGAGAGGAGCAGCATTTGTGGGACGTCTGAGGAGGGGGAGCTGAGGATGCGGATTCGGTATTGAGGGGGGCGGGGGTGTGCGGACCGTGGTGCAGCAGGACATCGACTGGGGCCGCCTCGGGCCTGGGCGCCTCACCCTCGTCCCAGCCCTGCACCCAGCAGCCCGCCAGCCCGCCGTGGGCCGCCCCGCTCCGCTCGCCGGCGCGCACCAGGGACCCGAGCAGCCCCGCGGCCCCGCGGGCCTCGTGGAGGGCGGCCGGTTCGAGCGATCCGCCAAGGAGCCGCTAGAGGGGCAGGGTAACGACGCGATCGGGATGATGATTGGATGGTGATGACGATGACGATTGGGGGATGATTTTTGATGCTGGGATGTTGATAGTGACGTTGATTTTGGTGATGCTGCTGGTGATGAAGATCACGCCGACGACGACACCCACCCATCCTGACAGACGGTCAGCTCGTCCCAGGCGCAGCGCCAGAGGGGCTTGGTCAGCTGGGGCAGTGCAGGGGACAGGGCCTCGGCGGCCCCCAGGCACTCGGCCAGCAGGGCCACCCGCAGGCAGACGCGCTCGTGGGCCTCGGCGGGGCTCTCGGCCGGCTGGTCGGCGGCGGCGGCGGCGGCAGCCGGGTCGCGCGGGCGGGCGGGACGGCGCGGTGGCTGGCCAGCATCAGGGGGGGGTGCGGAAGACGAGCAGGGTGGATGTGATGCTCGGGGTCACATGTCCATGCCACACAGGGACGGCAGGCGGGGAATGTGCTGGTGCTGACCGGGGCTGCGGCTGCGGGGACGCCGCGCTGGACGAGAAGGGGCACCAGAAGGTCGTGGGCCAGCTGCCCCAGGACGCGGTCGCTCACCACTGGCCAGCGCACCCGGGGCAGGAAGGCGGGGCAGAGGTGGAGCGGGATGGAGATGGAAGGAAAGAGGGATGATGATCGGATGATGTTCAGATGATGCTCAGATGATGATCGGATGATCGGATGACGCTCAGATGACTCAGATGATGATCGGATGATGGATCGGATGATGGATCGGATGATGGATCGGATGATGATGTGTTGAATGCTGCTGCTGCTGATGATCGAGGGTGGGAGTGGGAGGCAGGCCGCACGGACTGGGGCGGCGTGGCTGCAGGGCGGAGAGAGTCTGGGCCACCATGTCGCCAACGGCGCGCGGGGAGACAGCCGGCTTCTGCTCATCACGATCATCCAATCAACATCAACATCAACATCAACAACATCGTCATCATCATGAGCATCAGCAGCAAGACAGACAGACAGGCAGACAGAAAGGAAATGAGGGGGCAGCGAATGGTGAGCGCTCGCATACCAACCAATCAGGGGGGGACAGACAGGGGCAGGGAGGGCAAGTGGAGGAGATGGGAACAGGACCGAGCCGCACGGACCCGGGCTGTGATGGCCTCCTGGATGCGGGGCGTCAGGGTGGACATCACCAGGGCAGTCCCGCTCTCGATGTCCTCGGTCGCACTGTCGCAGAGGGTGTCCCAGGGTGCGCGGGCGAACATGAGTCAGGGGACAACAACCGACCTCGGATGATGAAACCTCAAATAGCCGCGCCACTGGCTATGACCGTACGCATGATGATGGCTATGACCGCACGCATGATAGTGGCTATGACCGCACGCATAGTGGCTCTGACCGCACGCCTCTGACCGTGCATGATGGTGGCTATGACCTCACGCATGATGGTGGCTATGACCGCAGCAATGAGCACGCATAGTGGCAATGACCGCACGCCTCTGACCGTGCATGATGGTGGCGGTGATCGCGCACATTGTGACTCTGACCCATCACCCACGATGGGGTGCAGCTCAAGGCAGGGCAACCCGGTGGAAACGGACCTGGCCGGGCCGTGCTCGGCACAGTAGGCGAGGACCTCGGCGTAGGCCTGGAGGGCGGTGGCTGTCTCGGAGCTGCCGGGCAGGTGGCTCGTGGTGCCGGCCCAGATCGCCTTCAGCAGGTCGGGCCGGAAGGCCGGGCCGGCAACCTGGTGGTCATCACCGGACATCGAGAGAAAGGAGGACATAGACAGAGAAAGGAGGACAGACAGAGAAAGGAGGACAGACAGAGAAAGGAGGACAGAGAAGGAGTACAGACAGACAGACAGACAGACAGACAGACAGACAGACAGACAGACAGACAGACAGACAGACCGACAGACCGACAGACCGACAGACCGACAGACCGACAGACCGACAGACCGACAGACCGACAGACCGACAGACCGACAGACACAGATATGACGTGCCGAAGGAGATCAATTCAGGGGCCGAGCGTATGGATGGCAGGTCAACAGGTCCCTTGCCCATCCATCCCCACCCCATTTTTTGGCCATCCCCCACCTTTCTCATCACTGCGCACTACCGCCGTTGTTGCCTCTGTGGGGTCGCCGGGCGGACCTCGAGTGGGACCAGGCTGACGAGGGGCAGGGCCGAGGGGTAGCTGGACCCGGGCGAGGTGGCCGCTTGCTTTCGGTAGAAGTTCACCAGCCGCGGCAGCAGACCCGCTGTGCGGTCTGGGTACAGGGGCGCTTGCCAGAGGGCGGCGCAGTCTGGGTGGGCGTGGGCGGGGACGCGCCGGTGAGGATCATCAACCACATCCAATCTTCCAATCATCTCACCCAAGCATCACCCAATCATCATCACCCAATCATCATCATCATCATCCATCATCATCATCATCGATCCAATCATCATCATCGTCACCATCCAATCATCATCCAATCATCATCCAATCATCATCATCATCATCATCATCATCATCATCATCATCATCATCATCATCATCATCATCATCATCATCATTCTACATATATAAATACCGAAAAACAGGGACGACTTTTCGGGGGAAGGAACTGAGGGTGGCCTTCCAAAAATCTGTAAAATCCCAGGGCTCTCCCCCCGGCACCGACCCGACCCTACGGCAGTTGGTATTTTTAGTCCTCATGCCGTCGGACTTTTGCCAACTTAGGGGCAACACGCCATTTGCCAGGGGGAGAGTGCAGCCGTCATCACACCCTATGTGTTCGGGACCGGCTTACCGCAGCACTGCGGGGACGTCCACAGGCCACAGTGGTATCCTGGAGAGCGCACCGTGTTGTTGGAGTGGGGTCCGGCCAGCTGTCCGAGCGGCTCGGTCACCGTGGACCAGCACCCGAGAGAACCCGTCGCAAGGCCGGGATGGTAGGGGCATACATCAGAGGGGGATCGCCGGGCGGGCCATTGTGCTTCGGGTCTCCAAGCGGGTTCGGGCGGTGGTGGGCTAAGCTAAGCTTCAAGGGCAGGGGGCCAGAGAGCGCTACCATGTGTCGCACCGATTTCGCAACGATTTCGCAACATTTTCGCAACAGTGTTGTCCGGACAACGATCGCACCTGAAGGTGGGGCCGGACGCAGCCTGGGCGCCACAGGCGCATGAGAGCCTACCAGGTCTACTAAGCCTACTGTGTCTTGCGGCATTTCGGCTTTTCGGCCCTTCGGCCCCTCCAATCCCATCTTCACAAGTCCCCCAAGGGGGGTGCCCCTGATATACCCTACTTGGGAGGCACCTCCAAAAAATTTTGGGACACGATCCAAAAATATTATGGGATCATGTCAAATTTCAAAATGGTCGGAGAAGGATGGCGACCTCACCAGTCGTTCGGGGGACCCCAACATATGTTTAGAAGCGGGGGTCGTGGTGGCCCCCAGGGCAACCCTTCCCCGGGGGGATAGCCACCAAGGTCGAAAATTCAAACAGGCTCAAACGGGTCGGGGAAGGATGGCGACCTCACCAGTCGTTCGGGCCACCTTGCCCTATCATCGCAGGGTGGTCGCGATCGACTCCAGGGCAACCCTTCCCCGGGGGGATAGCCACCAAGGTCAAAATTGCAAACAGGCTCAAACGGGTCGGGGAAGGATGGCGACCTCACCGTTCGCTGGAGGGACCCATAAATCCAGCGAACCGTGGTCGTGGTGGCCCCCAGGTCAACCCTTCCCCGGGGGGATAGCCACCAAGGTCGAAATTTCAAACAGATCGGGGAAGCACGGCGACCTCACCAGTCGTTCCGGCCACCCTGCCATATCACCGCAGGGTGGTCGCGGTCGACTCCAGGTCAACCCTTCCTCGGGGAGAGAGTCACCCGATTGAAAGCGTAACGAAGCGAGCTCACCTGACTTGTCATCATCATCATCATCCAATCATCATCATCCAATCATCATCATCCAATCATCATCATCCAATCATCATCATCATCCAATCATCATCATCATCCAATCATCATCATCATCCAATCATCATCATCATCCAATCATCATCATCATCATCATCCAATCATCATCATCATCCAATCATCATCATCATCCAATCATCATCATCATCCAATCATCATCCAATCATCATCCAATCATCATCCAATCATCATCACCATCCAATCATCATCACCATCCAATCATCATCATCATCATCATCCAATCATCATCATCATCATCATCATCATCATCATCATCATCATCATCATCATCATCATCATCATCATCATCATCATCATCATCATCATCATCATCATCATCATCATCATCATCATCATCATCATCATTGTGGTCGGGACGGACTGCGGAGGACCAGGAGGAGCATCTCCCAGAGGGCCGAGTGGGTATGCGGGTCGGCATCGTTCAGGCCGATCTCCATCATCTCCACCACAATCCGGCCACGCTCGGGGGTGCTCAGGAGCTCGGCTGCCATCAATCGCCCCGCCCCGCCCACCGTTTCACCGCCCAGTACCCATCAGCATATGATGGTCGATGAGGGGATGCTGCCTTGCACCGCCACGATTTCGGCACCACAGCAGGGCACCGGAAGGAACGGGAGGGCTGCAGGGGCGGGGCGGGGCGGGGCAGGGCAGGGCAACGGAGAGGGAGGGCGGGTGGGCGGACCGGCGATGACCCGGGACAGGGCGCCCACAAAGCTCATGGCAGCCGCCCGGACGGCGGGCGCCTTGTGTTTGGCCAGCAGCAGTAGGGCGTCATCCACCTGGGCCTCCACCAGGGCCGGCAGATGGTCCGGGGCCAGGCGGCCTGGTGGCGGGGGTGGCGGGGGTGGTGGTCGTGGGGGAAGGGATGAGGGGAAGGGCATACATTCTGGAACCGACTGGGCAAGGGCTGGCCCACTCATCCATCCCGTCGACCCGCCGCCCACCGCAGTCATCATCCACCCCCACCCCCACCCCACACCCCCCCATGGAGCGGACCGGCGAGTTGGGCCAGTGCCGCCAGACATCCCGTGGCCACGCGCGCCCACCGCTCGGCGCTCTCGGCCTTGGTGTCCGAGGCGTCATCTGCCCCAAATTCAGCAGAAGCCCCCACCCGGTCAGCATCCGCTCGTGACTAATCTCATGGGCGCACTGCGGGAGGCAGAGAGAGCACGGCACTGGGCAGGGGCGCGGACCCAGAGAGGACGGCGGGGAGTGCAGCACATCCGTGATGTGGTTGACGATGACCGCATGCAAGTTCTTCAGCAGTTCGACCTGCTTGGGGCCGGGGAACAGGGTCTGCATGGCCTCCTGTGCAGTGGCTGCCACCTCGGGGCATGGTTCGTACATGGAGACCCACCACCAGCCTAGGACCGACTTCAGGTGGGGGGCGAAGGCTCTGCCGGCGGTCTGGATCGAGGTCCGCAGGCAGAGATACGTGGCGGTGCGGACGCTGGCGTCGTTGCACAGCACCAGTCGGGTGAAGTGTTGCACCTGGGTGGAGTCCGCGCGGGTCGAACCGTCCCAATTGTGGGGAATCCGAGACAGACCCAATATGGCAAAATCGCGTCGACCGGTTTCTGGGCGGCCGAGTAAGCCTGGAAGGTGGCCTTGAGTTCGGAGAGGCCCTTGACTTTTGTCGTCAGATCACGCTGATGGCGAAAAAGTCAGCGTCTCCGTGTTCCCCCTTGGCGAGACAGACCTTGGCCAGTTTTGTCAAGATCAGCTGGACTTCTGGGTCCAGTTGGTCATCAAATGTCGAAGAAGCGGCAGTTTCATCCCCGAAACCAACAAACCCGTGGACAGAAACAAATGCCGAGCTGGCGGAACGTTGCCCTTTCTTTTGTTTTTGTCCCCGTTCCATCAGATGAAGACTGTGTGGACGGGAGGGAAAATTAGTCGACTTGACCGGGGAACTATTGCATTTTGCAGGCAGAATCAAAGAAGCGGCGGCGCACGACGTGTTGTACCAAGTTAACCAGAGTGAGGAGAGCATATTCAAACGGGTTGTTTTCCTCGCGCTTTGGATTTGAAGGTCCTGGTCGTGGGCGTCTGGTGGGCCTCCATCAGGGCTTGAGCATGACCGGCAGAGAAACCCTGGGCAAAGGCCATTTGATAGATCTGAGAGGGATCGGTCCCTCCTAGGAAGCACAAAGGGAAAAAAATGATGACTGTGCTCACATTCCTCACGGACAGACCCATTGGAGGCGGAAAGCCGAATGGCGGCGGGCCGGGCATCCAGTACCGATGCTGAGGACATGGCGGACCGTAAGGCGGGACTTGAGGGTAGCCACCCCACGCCATGGCGGATGGGGGATACCCATAAGGTGGCATATTCATGCCGCCATAGGGGTAGCATCCCCAAGTTGGCGCCGTCGAGTCATCCACACCCTCTGTTGGCACATCCGCCTGCTCCTCCTCGGCTGCTTCCTCCTCCTGCTCCTCCCCTTGCTCTTCCGTATTGTCCTCGCCTTCAACATCTTCATCAGCTCCGAGTCGAAGGCGTTTGGTGACGCGCTCCCGCGCGTCGGCCCCAGCGCCGCCCCTGCCCGACATGTACAGGGCTCGCAGATCTTCGTATCGGTGGCCCTCCTGAGATTCCGTGAAGGCCTCGGTGCCCTGCTGGGCTGGCGGATATGTGGTTGGTTCGATCAGACGCAGAGACACGACGGGGTAAAGACCTGCTTGGCTTGGAGTTCGCCGTCGAGAGCGCTTGCGACCGGCCGCGGAAGACCGGGCCTCCTCCTCCTGTGGCTCCTCCCCCGCCGCATCAGACAGCGGGGAGTTGGTAAAGACTGGCGCCGGTGCTGCCTCCGCTTCGTCCTCATCTTCGTCTTCTTTCTCGGCCTCGGGCTCCTCGCCGACATCCGAGACCTCCTCGGGGTCCAGCGCGGCCAGACAGGCCAGCCGGCGCCGGCGGTGTTCCGCCGAATCCACCCGGGAGCCGGGTTCGACCCGGGGGAGGATGACATGCTCCGATGGTGGGACAGTCCGCCATTTCAGAAGGTCGCTCGCGGCTTCCTCGTCTGCGACTGGTGCGGTAGCCTTCTTCTTCGGGGAGGGCTTGACCGGGGAAGGCTTGATGGCGGGTTTCCCTTGCGGCTTTCCTTTCGGTCGCTGAGGAGAAAACTTGGGACCAGCTGGCGGTGGATTGTGGTTGTGATGGAGAGCATGGGCTGCAATTTCCTCTACATCAAGATGAGAAGGATGATATTGGGTGGGCGCAATCGGACCTTCGAGCTTCCGTTCTTCAAGCATCCAATCTGGAATTGAGGCACCCCCTTCTACATGGAACTCCTCGAGTGCCTCGCGATAGGCACAAATGACAGGATCAGTTTCTTCTTGCAGCATCGAGTTTTTATCCCCGTCGGCATTGGCGACTGCATTTGATAGCGACCAGAAATTCGCCCATGAGCGGTTCCGAAGATCCCGAGAAGACCGAAGACTCCCAGTCTGGACTCTTTGGAGGTTTTTCATATCCCCATTTTTCACGACTAGATGCACCGAGATGATTCTCATCTCAGATGGGACTGATACTGATGGTGCTGTTTACGACTCACGCTCTTATCCATACACTTCGGGGAGCACCTATTCTTCTGGTGTCGGTTCCTCCTCGTACTATGTCCCAGCGTCCCTTTGCGAACGCGCTCCGGGTGCCTTCACCGGCCTCTCCAACCAAGGTTTGTCCGCCCCCACCCCTTGGGGCGCACCACACCCACCCTCTTCGTCTTAGGCGCAACATGCTATTTGAACTCTCTCCTGCAAACCCTCTACATGACCCCTGACTTCCGGAAGGTTGTATACCAGTGGCGCTGCGACCCCGCCCGTTTCCGGCACGAGGAGACCTGCATCCCGCTGCAGCTGCAGAAGCTCTTCGCCCGCATGCAGTTGGGCACCTCCCAGGCAGTGGAGACCAAGGACCTCACCCACAGCTTCGGGTGGAGCTCCGCCGAGTCCTTCCAGCAGAACGACATCCAGGTCCCCCGTCTCCTCCTCCCTGGTTGGGGAGGGAGCCACAGCTGCCCCTGCCCCCAGACATCCCCCACACACACACACACACACACACACACACACACACACACACACACACACACACCCAGACAGATTTGCCCCACCACCACACAATTGTCCCAGATCCACATCCTCGACCACCCACACCACCTTCCCTCACGCCCTCCCATGCACGCACACGCCTCCACCCGTCCAGGAGTTGAACCGGGTGCTCTTCGACCACCTCGAGCAGGCCTTCAAGGGCACCAGCCAGGAGACGGCCATCAGGGACCTCTATCGGGGCATGCTCCACGACCAGATCGAGTGCACTGTCCGCACCGAATGATGATGTTGATGTTGATGTTGATGCGATTGGATGTTAATTGGATGACGATTGGATGTGGATTGGATGTGGATTGGATGTTGATTGGATGATGATGTCACCCACCTCGGGGGTGCCCAACTGGATCGACCAGCACACTGGAGTGTGCGTGCGCGCGCATGCTTCGCCCTCGGTCACCGACCCCCCTTCTACGTCTTCCCCCCCGCCCTTTCCCACTGTCCTCTTCGCCGCTCCTTTCAGCTGTTGCCCTTCGATCAGAACCCCCCATCTTCCATCATTCACCCGTCCTTCCTTTCACCCCTCTCCAGGAATGCCACACGATCACGGGCCGCCCCGACTACTTCTACGACCTGTCGCTGCCCATCCGGGGCATGCACAGCCTGGAGGAGTGCCTCCGGGCCTACTTCAGACCCGAGATGCTCTCGGGTGAGAACCAGTACACATGCGAAAAGTGCAGCAAGAAGGCCTGCAATCCAGCCATCATCACCGCCAGCATCAGCATCCGGCACCAATCAGCAGGGTCATCACCAGCACCATCGTGATCATCATTCATCATTCATCAGAGCAGCAGCAGCAGCGCCAAGGGTGTCCTTTTGGTTGCATCCGAGTTGGTGCTGCCCCGTCGAATTTATGAATTTGTCTCGCCTTCTGCCGCCCCGCTCCTGCCACCACCACCACCGCCAGGCCGTTTTCCCCTGCCCCAGCTGACTACTCCCCCATCCACCCTCTCCGGGCCGACGGAACGGGACAGGTGAATGCGTTGAAGGGGTTCAAGCTCAAGGCCACCCCGCACATCTTCACCATCCAGCTGAAGCGGTTCGACTACGACGCCCGCACCGTCCGTCGGCATCGCCCTGCCCGCCCGCACACACCCCATGCGCCGCCACTCACCCCCCCGACTCGCTGTCTCCACTCCCTGGAGGCACCGCCACCATCACCGCCGCCACCACTACCATCATCATCCAGTCACTCATCGTTATCATCAGCATCATCGGCACCATCCAATCAGCATCATCCATCACCATCCAGTCATAATCATCCAGTCACCATCATCCAGTCATCATCATCCAGTCATCATCATCCAGTCATCATCATCCAGTCATCATCGTCCAGTCATCATCGTCCAGTCATCATCATCCAGTCATCGCCCGCACACTCCGATGTGCATCGACCCATGGCCTCCATCTCCCTGCGTACACCAACCACCACCACCACCACCGCCGCCGCCACTACCATCATCATCCAAGCACTAATCATCATCATCATCCAATCATCCAATCATCATCATCATCCAATCATCATCATCCAATCATCCAATCATCCAATCATCATCTGTTGGGCGGCGCAGTGGCAGCGCATCAAGGTCAACGACGAGGTGTCCTTCCCCCGCTTCCTGGATATGACCCCCTGGATCAACACCGATGAAGGTCGACACCCTCCTCCTCCCTCCTCCTCCCTCCTCCTCCCTCCTCCTCCCTCCTCCTCCCAGCCAGATTAGTGGGGCTCCGAGAAACTCCAGCCACCAGCCCCCCGCGCACACAAGACACAATTCCACAAAAGCGGATCCAAATGTCACAATGGCCGGACTGACTGTCACCCTGGCCTCTGTGTCTGCCTCGACAGGGTTTGCGTCCTTTGGGGATGTCGACTTGACCCCCGCCCCCGCCACCCCCGAGGCCAAGGCCCCACAGGAGGACGAGCCGACCCTCATCTCCGAGGACGGTCCGCTGGCCGCAGCCATCATCAGCATCAGCATCGTCACTATCACCATCGGCATCGGCATCGGCATCGGATCATCAGCATCGGCATCGGCATCGGCATCGGCATCGTCAGCATCGTCAGCATCGTCAGCATCGTCAGCATCGTCAGCATCGTCAGCATCGTCAGCATCACCAAGACCATCAACATCTCCAAGCCACCATCACACCTCCCTCCGTGGCATCCGGTCTTCGTCTGGTCCTCATCCTCTTCCTTCTCTATTCCTCCGATCTTCGTCTGGTCCTCGCGTATTTCGTGGTCGGGTCCCCCCAGGCGAGGTGCACTGCTCCCTGAATCGCGAAGGTCGCTCCGCCCCCGGTTCCTCCCTCCCCCCACACACACACACACACACAGACGCACACGCACACGCATCAACATCAACATCAACCAGCATCAGCACCACCGCAGCATCAGCACCACCGCAGCATCAGCATCAGCATCAGCATCAACATCAACATCAACATCAACATCAATATACCAACACAACATCAACATCACGCAGAAGCATTTTACTTCCACATCCGCATTGCATCTTCGCCCATCCCGTGGTCATCCTCACCCCCCACCCACCGTCTTCACCCGACTTTTGCCCTGCGTAGAGCGCGTGCCGCTGGTCCCTGCGGACCCCAAGAAGACCCTCTCCACGGGTGACGATTCCTGGCTGGACCTCCTCGGGGTGACGTTACCCCTCGGTCCCCGCCGCCCCCGCCGCAACCACCACCCCGCCACCGCCACTCCCACCACGCCCGACCCAACCCCCGCCCCAAAGACCACCGCCGCCCCCGCCCCCGCCACCACCACCGCTGTCGCTCCCAGCGGCCCGGCAGCAGCGACAGCAGCCAGCCCGGCTGCCTCGACCCCATCCAGTGTGCGTACCCCCGAGGCCGCCCCAGCCACGGCTGCCGACGCCGCCGCGAAGGCGACCGAGGAGCCCCCGGCCCCTGTCGAGGAGGTCCGTGCTCCCGGCGGCATGGAGGATGCACCTGACTGTGTGGCATATGTGTGTGTGTGGGGGGGGGGGGAGGGACATGAATGGGGAACATGGTCATTGGGGACAGAAGACTTCGAGTGGTTGGTTTCTTGTTTTCAGCCCAGTCCAACCTTCGTGTGATTGCCCCCCCCCCCCCCCCCCCCCACCACCACCACCACCGCCTCCGCCGCCGCTTTTGATGTGGGCAGACTGTGCCCGAGGGCCCGAATGTCTACGAGCTCTACGGGATCCTCATCCACTCGGGCAGCGCTGCTGGCGGCCACTACTACGCCTACATCAAGGTCACACCCCATCCCACACCCCATCCGTGCCCACACTACTCCTTCCCCACCCGCACTCCCCATCCGTGCCCACACGACTCCGCCTACATTAAGCCCCCCCCCCCTCCCCCCTCCCCCCTCCATGAACATGAACGCACTCACAGTCCTCGCACTCACCATCCCATCACTACGCCTACATCAAGGTGCCAACACACATTCGCACGCACGCACGCACGCACGGCAACCGGCGGCAGCTGCCCCCCACCCGCACTCCCCACCCGTGCGCATAAACACATGGTCCCAGCAGTCCACCCGTCCATATAAACACATATAAACACATATAAACACATATAAACACATATAAACACATATAAACACATAAACGCACACTCCTCAATACGTTTCCCACGCCCCTCAACCACCATGCCCCGCGCAGTCCTTCGCGGACGGGCGCTGGTACAACTTCAACGACAGCTCGGTCAGCCCGCTCTCGGCCGGGGAGCTCGAGAAGACCTTCGGGGGCGTCAGCAAGGGGTCGTACTGGGGATACTTCAACCCCCGCTCGGCCAACGCGTACATGCTGGTCTACCGCAGGCGTCTGTTCTGCTGCCGGATGCACACCTCGCCCGCCCCCATCAGCCACCACCGCAAACCACCAGCACCACCAGCACCACCAGCACATCATCATCATCAGCACCACCAGCACACCACCAGCACATCATCATCATCATCATCATCATCATCATCATCATCATCATCATCATCATCATCATCATCATCATCATCATCATCATCATCATCATCATCATCATCATCATCATCATCATCATCATCATCATCATCATCATCCTCCTCCTCCTCCTCATGACACGCATTCCCACTTGCAGGCCAGGCCGACGGGCTGGTGGACGTGGACCCTGCCCTGCTGCCCGAGTCGATCCGAGACGCCCTGGAGGCCGAGAAGGCCGAGGACAAGATCAAGCGGTCTGCCACGCCACGCCACGCCACGCCACGCCACGCCACGCCACGCCACGCCACGCCACGCCACGCCACGCCACGCCACGCCACGCCACGCCACGCCACGCCACGCCCACGCCCACGCCACGCCACGCCCACGCCATGCCACACCCACCCACACCCACACCCACACTCACACTCACACCCACACCCACTTCCCCACTTCCCCTGCCCACACCCGCCCTCACCTGATCTGCCTGACGACCCGCCCCCCACCCACCCACCATGTCCCCGGCAGGGAGGAGGCCCAGAAGAAGGCCAGCGAGCTGACCCTGCGCGTCGAGTACCAGGGCGTCCTCCACAGCGTCATGTGTCACAAGTCGGACACCCTCGCCCAGGCCCTGGTCCGTCCTCTCCCCGGGCCGCTCCCTCCCCCGGGCCGCTCCCTCCCCCGGGCCGCTCCCTCCCCCGGGCCGCTCCCTCCCCCGGGCCGCTTCCTCCCCTGGCCGACGCACGTATGCCCGTTATACACCGTGTGCATTCCTCACATTTCAATGTCTTGTGTGTCCTCTGCCGCCACATTGCACGCCTCTCATCCTCATGCATGCATCACATCTCGCCCCTCCGCCCTCCGATTGCTGTTACGGCACACATTGCACGCCTCTCATCCTCATGCACACATTTCGCATCTCGCCACCCCTCCGCCGCCGCAGGCGCTGACCCACGAGAGCGTTGGGCTTGCGGATGCGGGCATCGCCCTGGGGGATATCCGCCTGCGGGACTATTCCCCCGCCCTGCGGGTCCCCAAGGAGGACTTCGCCGGCCGGGAGCAGGAGACCCTCGAGAAGCTCGGGTTCTACTCGTGGAAGGTCTCTCCTCCCCAATGCTCCGCTCACCCCCAAATGTCCCACCCCGACACACCCACCCATCGCCCCACATTGCCCCTTCTCTCTCCTCGTCATCCCCCGATTCAAAAAAAATGCGACAACGGACAAAGGAATGAATCAATAGGATCACGGTGGGCGCTCCGTGCAAGGCGACGGCGCTTCCCTGCATAAAACAAACGTTTAAAATACGAGGAAAGAATTTCAATTCAACCCAGTCCCTTCGGCCAGGAAGGCACATTTTCACGCGCGCTCTCCCCTGCCCATACCCGCACCGCACCGCGCCACACCCGGGGCCCTGCCCTGGACCCTCCAGCAACTCTTCCTGGAGACGAAGGCCCCTGGGGCTGAGTGGGAGCGGTTCGACCCGAATATGACCACATACAGCATCCGCAAGTTCATGTCCGTCGCCAAGGCCGCCGCCCCCCCCCCCCGTTCCTGCTACCTTTCTGTCTTGACGCGCACACACACATACGCACACATTCGACCTCTCTGCTCTTGGGGGGTTTTTTCGTCTCCTTTTTTCCCCGTTCCTCCGCTCCCTTTCTGTATTGACACACACCTCGTTGCTTTCGTTATTCTTCTTCTTTTGCTACTGCTCCCTTTCTGTCTTGACACACACCTCGTTGCTTTCGTTATTCTTCTTCTTTTGCTACTGCTCCCTTTCTGTATTGACACACACCCCGTTGCTTTTGTTATTCTTCTTTTGCTACTGCTCCCTTTCTGTATTTGACACAACTTTCGGGGGGAGGGCAGCCCGGCGCAGGGCACCTACACGGAGCCCTTCAAGATCGCCATCTCCAAGGAGGCCACCCTGGGCCAGCTCAAGGTCCTCCTCAGCATCAGCATCAGCATCAGCATCAGCATCAGCATCAGCATCCTCCAGCCATCATCCTCCAGCCATCATCCTCCAGCCATCATCCTCCAGTCATCGGAATCATCTGCAGCATCATCACCATCACCATCACCATCACCATCATCAGCCATCATCAGCATTAGCATCCAGTCAGTCATCAGCATCATCACCCTCGCGTGTTTCACCCCGTTCCTCCTCCCCTCCTTCCAGGCGCTGCTGGCGACCCGACCCGAGATCGGCCTGCCCGCCGACCGTCAGCGTGCCGTCCTGGTCAACTACACGGCCGTCGAGCTGGTCGGGGACGAGGCCACCCTCGCCGGGGGCCACCGCGTCCTCGAGGCGGCAACCATTTCCATCGAGTCTGCCCGCCCCCCGCCGTCCCGGCCTTGGCATGATTGCCGCCACCACGGTTGGGGGCATCTGGCCCAAACAGCCATGGGGGAGGATGAGAGCGGGGGATGAGGGGTGATGGGGGAGGGAGGGGGGGGAGGGGGGGAGGGGGGAGGGGGAGGGAGGGGGAGGGGGGGGGGAGGGGGGAGGGGGAGGGGTCATCTCGGAGTGGAATCCGTCTCACGGTGTGATCTGTTTTCCTGCCACTGCCACTGCCACTGCCACCGCCACCGCCACCGCCACCGCCACCGCCACTGCCACCGCCACCGCCACCGCCACTGCCACTGCCACCGCCACTACCGCTGCCACCGCCACTACCGCTGCCGTTGCCGTTGCCGCTGCCGCTGCCGCTGATGGCAGGGAGGTCACCGAGCCGGGCAAGGAATCCCTGATCATCCAGGTCTGGCGATGGCCGCCGCCCTTTTCCTCCAACACTCGATTCCCTCCCCACAAGCACCCACCATCACACCATCATCCGATCGTCATCAGAACCGCCATCACATCATCATCCGATTGCCATCAGCATCGGCACCATCCAATCATCCAATCGTCACCATCCTCACAACCACCAACCACCATCACCATCATCACCACCACCACCATCATCATTACCACCAGCATCCACCCACCCATCCGTCCTCATCTCCCCATCATCGCCATCCAGCCCTCGCCATCAGCATCTCATCATCCAATCATCTCATCGCCCTGCGCTGCCCAGCGGTTCAACGAGGAGCGGAACCTGATCAAGCTGACCTACAACCTGCTGGGCCGGCAGCCCTTCGACCAGAGCATCCGCATCAGCCGCGAGAAGACCCTGCGCCAGTTCAAGGAGGCCATCCAGGACGTCCGTATATTCCATTCCCATCACCTTGCCCCGCCTTGAGAGTGTGAAGCGCCAGTTCAAGGAGGCCATCCAGGACGTCTGTACATCACCTTGCCCCCGCCTTGAGAGTGTGAAGCGCCAGTTCAAGGAGGCCATCCAGGACGGCTGTATTCACACACCCCACCCTCCCATCACCTTGCCCCGCGCTGAGAGTGTGAAGCGGAGGGGCGCAACGAAGAACAGCGGCTTTGGCTCGGGAGGCGGCCAAGAATTCCACAAATTCCTCCTGACGTTACTGAGGGGGTCCCAGGAAGGAGGCCAGACGATCGTACCGCTTCCCGGCCATCCTACTCTGCATCACCATGTACCTCCACCCACCCACCCCCGAGGGGGGGGCGGCACTGTCCTCACGCAGGTCATCGGCAAGCCGGCTGACCAATTCCACTGCGAGCGCAGCTACCAATACGGGGGCCTCTTCCGGTACGAGGACCAGACTCTCTACGGGTCGGCCGTCCGGGACGGGGACAGCATCCGCATCATCGACGGGGCTCCCATTAAGCCCGACGAGTATGGCCTCATGTCCGTTGGGGCCGCCTGGTGTTGTGGTTGAGCGCTCGCCCATGTTTCATCTGCTGGCTCCACAAGTCTTAACACTTTTTCATTTGTCAACTGCACAATTAATTGTTCCCACTTTTCATCTGCCAACAACTGCACAAGAACACTTAGTTTTTTTGTTGACACGGGCGGGACCTCCTTTTTATTCCTGCTCCCCTCCCCTCTTCATCGATGACCTTACCTTCCGACCGGTGCCATCCAGTCACAACCCCACAGACCGAATTTGTCATCCACAATTAATTGCCTTGCGCTTGCGGCTCTCACCGGCAGTTTTCTGCCCTTCCTTCCCTTGTGCTTGCCCGATTGTTTGGCGGCCTGGACCATCTTTATATGTTGGTCTCCATCCCCCCGGTGTATGCTGTGTGCATATCGGTGTTGGTTAGCTTCGTCAAGCTGGACCCGAAGGCCCCGGTGACGGCCAAGCCTGAGGAGATCATGAAGTCCAACGTGGCCGGGGACACCCAGGTCTCGGCCATCGCCGGGCTGCTGGCGGCCAAGCTGGGCGTCGAGGCGGACCATATTCGCATCAGGGAGAAGATCGGCAACAAGCCAGGCAAGGTCTGCGGCGAAAAGGGAAAAAAATTAGGTCGAGCTACGCAGGACTCGAACCTGCAGTCTCCTGATCCGTAGTCAGGTGCCTTATCCAATTTGGCCAGTAGCCCGATGAGATGTTTTTTGTAGGGTTGCGGAGGCCTCAAGACACTTTCTTGCCACCTCCTGACCCGGTGTGCAGATTCTGCGGCAGGGCAAGACCTTCAAAGATAACAACGTGTACCTGTCCGAGGGCCGCGAGCTGGTGGTTGAGGTCCGTGTGTCCCCAGATTGCTGGACGCCCGCTTATCTGCCCGACAGTCGAGCACAGCACGCACTCATCATGGCGTCCGATCCATCCAACCGCCAGCCAGCCATCCAGCCATCCATCCATCACCACCACCAGTCATCATCATTCACCATCTCTGGTTGTTTGTTCTAGACCCTGGCCGAGCCGGATCGGCTGGGGGCGGACGAGATCCTGCTGGTGGCCAGGCGATGGTACCCCGAGAAGGAGCTTCTGGAGGAGGCCACACACGAGGTTCGCCCCGGGGGGGGATTCACTGGGGGCACCAGGCCCTGCTCACCAGGGGGCTCGTCGCCCCGCGCCCCGCAGCTTGTCTTCGGCCAAAGCGCGACCCTGGAGCAGGTCCGGCGGGCGATCGGCACCCGGTTCGAGGTGGATCCGGCCCATGTGCGGGTGGCCAAGAGCTGGTACCACTACAACCCCGTCTATGACGCCATGATGGGGCCAAGTTCGAGGACGCCACCGATGACAGTCTGCAGAACCCCCACACACACACACACACACACAGACACTCGTGCCAGCTCTTCTCCCTCTCTGATTTTCGTATTTCCCGTGACTTCTTTCTCTCTATCTGGCACGCATCTCCTCCTCATTCCTCACACCATGTGCTGCTCTCTTGTGTTCTTGTGTGCCCCCGTTGGCAGACTTGAAGTTCCTCAACCAGCACCCGTTCTACATGAAGGAGGGCGACATGCTCATCTGGAAGGACGGCAGGGTGCCCGAGAAGATCAAGCCGAACGGGTCAACGCAGACGGGTCGGCTCTCCCCTCTTCCCACCCCCCCTCCCTCCATCCCCTCTCTCTTCCGCCGCCACTGCTCCCTCGCCTCCTTTGCCAACTTGCGGTCGTCCCTTCGAACTCACCGACTTCCATCTGTCATCATCATCATCGTTCATCCTGATCATCACCATCACCACCACCACCATCATCATCACCACCACCACCACCACCACCATCATCATCACCACCACCACCACCACCACCACCATCACCACCACCATCACCACCACCATCACCACCACCACCACCATCACCACCACCACCACCACCACCATCACCATCACCACCATCATTCACCACCTCTTCTTTCACTGCCTGCAGTGTGTCCTCGTACGATTCGTCCTCAGCCTCCCCGGCGGGGGGCGACTCGGCCTGGACGCCGCCCCCCGGGAGCCCGGCCGGGACCGGCGCCCAGGGATCATCCACCAGCTGGGCGGGTGCCGGCCTGGGGTACTGGTCGGCCCGCACGGGCGCATACCGCCCCCACGAGACGGCCCTCAAGATCTACACGGAGTCTGCGGATCCACCCACCCACCCTCGGGGGGATGGGGACCAATCATCACTCAGCATCATCATCATCATCACTCAGCATCATCATCATCATCATCATCATCATCACTCAGCATCATCATCATCACTCAGCATCATCATCATCATCATCATCATCATCATCATCATCATCATCATCATCATCATCATCATCATCATCATCATCATCATCATCATCATCATCATCATCATCATCATCATCATCATCAGCATAAGGGAAGGCAGGCGTCTGACGTGACGGGTTTCCATCCTCACTTCCCCCAAACAGCGAGGAGATCGCGGCCCGCGAGGAGGCGGCCCGACAGAAGCGGGAACACGAACCCGCGGCCGCAAGCCCGGCCTCCTCCCCGCAGACGACCGCCGCTTCCACCACGACGGACGAGTACTCCGCGGGGCGGGGGGCCTTCGAATCGGACCTGATGAAGCCCGACTAAAACCTGGGGTGCTTGCTGTAAAGTGGAAGAGTAGGGCTCCCCACCAGTCGTGTTCGGTGTGAGGGGGGAGGGTGGAGGGTGGAGGCGAGCGAGCGAGGGAGGGAGGGAGGCGCATGTTGGGGTTTTGAACCCAGCAGCTGACCACGCGAAGGACGGCGGAGAAGGGCGGCGGAGAAGGAGAGATTCACAAAGGGGAGGAGATGGAGGGAAAGCAAGAGCGCCCGTCTTCTTTAGTCCTGGCGCGACTTGAGGTAGACTGTGCGGGTGTGTGTTGGCGTGCTAATGAATCGTCCAGGGGTCAGCAAAAGGGCGCCGAAAAGGAGGCACCGGCAGACATGACGTGGACCACGCAGCCCCAGCCACTGAGCGCGTCACGGTCAAGCCCGGCCAGGAAGCACTGGGAAATCACTTCCAAGAGTTCCTCAGGCTCCATGTCTGGCCGCCAGAAGGACTCGCACGCACCCATCATCATCTCCATCCCGGTGCCCGAGACGATGAAGTCGGTGGGCTTGCTCAGGCACCCTAGGGTGGAGATATCAGCTCCGCCCAGGGGTGGTGACCGGGCGCAGACCGAGCAAATCGGCACCGCAAACGTAAGGTTCGTTTTTCTCGTCCAGGCCACAAACGATGGGCTCGACAAAGAGGGGGCCAAATCTGATGGACATTGTGGAGGTTTTGGATGAGCCGTGATCCCAAGTGCAAACCGGTGCTCGTAAAGGTCGGTCGAGATGAGGTTGGTCAGGGCATGGGGGGAGATCTGCCGGCCTTCACGAAGAGAATAGAGGTTGGTCTGAAGCTGGATCGTCTCGTTCCTGGAATTCAACGAGTTTTCGGGTTCGAATCGGACTTCCGGGAGTCAGACAGACAGGGTTTGGCAATCGGAAGCGAGCCCACTATAACCAACGAGAATTTTCTTCCCGACAGGGAAGATTCGATGCATCCGCCCAACGAAAATGTTGTTGACGCCAAAGCGAAGGTCTTGGGTGAATGAATACCCCAGCGAAAAGGAAATGTGCAAAAGAAATTGCTAAGTCAAAAAACAGACCGCTGGCGATGGCACAGCAGTTCTTGCCGTTCATGGCGAGCACCGTACCGCCATTATAGGACATAGGATCCGACATTTTTGTGGGTAAAACACGAAAGGAAGTGCTTCCTGTTCAATGGCCTGCTCTTCCCCGGGAATGGTCGGCACGCTTCGGATGATTTGTGTTGGTTCCTTTCTGCTTTTGGCCTCCGTCTACCGACGGGCTGAACTTCTTCTGATATTTTCGGATCCATAATGTTTACTTTTGCCGAATGCGAGCACTCTGAGCTCCCCCCGCGACCCCCGCGACCACATCCGGGTGTATGCCAGAAGGCTGGCTGATTTGTTTAAAAAATTCGAAGACGAAAGTTGTACGGCAGAGTCCATACCGGATCCACAAATCCTGTTCCACAAACACGAAACGTTCGGTTCCGCATTCACCGAATTCTGACGGGAGCAACTAAAACGGCTGATCGGAGAGCTTCCTGCAATTTGAATATATTTTGGAACCAAGTCACGAATCCGTGTTGTCCCGGCTCGATTCAGACTTCCCTCGTCTGAGGAATTTTTGGCTCTGAAAAGACGTGGTTAGCTCCGCGGCACATTAGCTTTCTCAGAAAACCGGGTGTGGACTCAAAACCCCTTCGAGCTGCGTGAGAAATGGTCCGTTCTTTAGGTGGGTGCCCTGGTTTTGATCCTTGCACTGCTTTGGTTGGGTTGGTGGGATGGTTTCCAATTCCTTTTGGTGGGATCACTTTCCCCGAGTATCTTTGGATGTTTTATGGTTTGGGAGGCTGTATTCTTTTGGTCCGACATTTACATGATGTTGTTCATGACTTTTACCCGATCACGGCGGCTTCCTCCTGTTGGATAATGTGTTGCCCGACATTCCGAGCGTAATGGCTGTTTGAGCAGTTCATTTATCTCAACAGTTCTCTCTCGAACATCCTGGGAGGTTTTTTCTCTTGCCGGATCGCTCCAATTTCTTCAAAAAATCCCATCTCACCATCGTCCCCTCTCTCTCTTAAATTCTGTTCACCTTGCAGAAAGCGCCGAAGTCCTCTTCCACCGCTCTACATGTGGAGCCAAATCAGGTTTGCTTTTTCTCTGACGGGAAATCATATCTAATTATCAAACCCAATAGCCCATCGAAGATATTGAGAAGGAGGGAGCCGCTGCTTTGCTGGATCTTTTTTCATGTGCAGGTCTGGTGACTCGATCGGCGCGACCCTGACCTTTTTTCTTGTTCAGTCCGGCCTGATGCCGAAACGACCGGTGTAACTGCTTCTACTACCACCACCAATTCCACAACGACGGCCACGACAAATGTTGCTGCTTCGACAGCGCCGACTCGGGGAAGTGGTAAGCGGTCTGATTTGGGTTTTTTTTGCTGGTTGTCAATCACCTCCCCCTTCCAGCAAACCCCCTCCCCGCAAGGCCGCTTCCCCTCAACGGGGCCGTCGGAGGCGTGCAGGCCCGCGTGGCAAGCGCGGGGTTCCTCGGACTTCACCCCAACCCTCCCCCTCGCCTTCCCCAGCCTCACCATCGTCGTATTCGTCTTATTCCTCCACGGGTTCGTCCCCGTCGCCTTCCCGGGGCGGGGCATCCATTTCACCGTCTTCCTCCACGGCCTCGCATTCCTCCTGGAGCAGCAGTGGCTCTTTCTCTTCGCCTTCGCCATCACCGTCTCCCGCAACCAAGTCATCCCCGCAGCCTTCGCCCCCCAGTGCGACTGCGGCCGCTGCCGCTTTGCAGATGGAAGCCGCTGCTCCGTCCGCTGCGCCTGCCACGATCACCGAGTCGATTTCCGTTGCTCTCACTTCGACCACCTCGGCCGCAATTGCAACCACAACTACGGTCGCCACCACAGTCGCAACTACCACCGCCACTGAAACCACCACAGCTCCTGCCACCCCCGCCGTTGAAACCGCCACCGCTCCTGTGGCTCACGAAACGGAGACTTCGGCTGTCCCCGCTGTGGCAGGCGTTTCCGTTCCCGTTCCCACTCCCGCTCCCGCCGCACCTGTGGCTGCTGGAGCCGAGGCCGAGAAGACCGAGAAGGTTGCCCCCATGCAATTAGAAGAAAACCCACCTGCCGCTGTTCCCAACAAAGGCGCAGAGGCCCCCGCCACACCACCAGCCCCCGCTGCTGCTCCCGTGGTTGTCCCGTCCGATGACGCTGCTGCCCTCAATGCCCTGATGGCTGTGGCTGAGCCTTTCGGCCTCCCGCCCATGTCTCCCTCGACACCAATGGCCCCCAAACCGGCCAACGAGCCTGGTGCCGCGACTGCCGCGACCCCACAGGCAGGCCGCCACCGGCGGCACCACCACCATCATCACCGCCACCACCGCATGCAACCGCTGGCGCTTGGGACAGCAGCCTCGGGTGCGGATCAGAGTGGCGAGCAAAAACCAGCCGAGGGCGCTGCTGCTGAGGGGCAGCGGTCTCATCGGCACCATCACCACCATCACCACCGGCACCACGGCGAACGTCCGACTCCCGTCGCCCACCTGCGCGAGGCCCTCGCCCTGGCGGCCGATCAGCAACAGCAGCAACAAGACAAACCGGATGACAAGGTTGCCGAGGAGACCCTCGAGAACGGCGATCGACTGCGTCGGTCCACTCGCAAGCGGGTCACCCGCGTGGCCGCCATCCAGGACGAGGAGCCTTCGCCTCCTGTCCACCGTCGCGCGGCGGCCACCCCGCACCCGGCCAGTGTCCGCAAGCGGCGGGCCGTCCGGCACCGGGGCGACTCGGAGGGCCTCGAAGAGATCCTCGAGGGCGGCACCGAGAAGGACTCGACCACCGACGGACTGGCGCCGCATGTGCGGACCCTGCAGCAGCTGGATGGCTTCCTGACCCAGCTGAAGAGCCTGTCCGCCGCCGCTGCCGCCGCCCCGGGCCAGCCTCCCCAGAACGCCCCTCAGCCCATGCTGGGCGGCATATTGCCCGATGTCATGGGCCCCGCGCCGACCCCCGAGGCCGCCATGCGGGCTATTTCGGACCTCCTCGGGACTCCGCAGCCTGGCCCGGCTCCCATCGGCCTCTCGGGGCTGCCCCTCATTGGCGAGCTCCTTCGGAACCAGGCCATCAAGTCGGACGGTCTGGCGCTTTGGCCTCTTCGTCCCTCTTCTGACCATTTCCCTTCTTCACCCAGCCCTCCCCACGGGCCTGGCGCTGCCAAACCTCGAGGCCACGATGCAGCTGCTCGACCTCTCGATCATCCAGCAGATGACAGGCAGTCCGTCGCTCCTTCTTCTTCGTCCCAAGCCTCATATCCTCTGATTTCTTCCCCCCCCCCCCCCCCCCCCCCCCGCAGCTCGCACGCCCCCAACCTCAGGCACCCTGCCGGCCCCTCCGACGGTCTGTCCCCGCTTCTTCCCGGATCTCCACTAACGAACCACCGCTCCAGAACCAACTGGCCGAGTTCCTCAACACCCTCCTGACCGCCTACGGCAAGGACCCCGCCACCCCCAACATCTCCACGGCGCGTCTCAACGCCCAGTCGCACCTTCTCGCCGGTCTGCCGTTTTTTGATCCCCCGCGTCCGGGTTTGCTTCACGCACTCTCTCCTCCTCTCCAGCGCTGGGCCAGAAGACCAATGAGATGCCCGTCCCGGCCCCACAGTCGACCGCGCACCCCCTGCCGCCCCAGCTGGCCACCCACAACCCGCCCACGCTCCCGTTCATGTTCTTCGCCCGGAACCCCCAGCTGGGCCACGACATGGCTCGGGCCTACCGGGGTCGCCGTGCCACGCGGCACGTATGTATCGCTTACGATATTTACTACCACCACATGGTCCGGGCGTGGCTTTTGGTTCCCTTTTGTGTCCCATCCCATCTTTTCCTCTGCGTGTAGGGTCTCACCAACCCGGACCCGACCCTGGAGGCGCGCGTGGTCCGTGAGCAGATCGCCCGCCAACGGCAGGAGAAACAGCGGCTGCACCTGCAGCAGCTCCACCAGCAGGAGCAGCAGGCGCAGGCTGCCCAGATGCGCAACTCGGTCAAGTTCTCCCTGAACCGCCCCGCTCCCCCGCCCGTGATCCAGGCACCCAGCGCGGTGTCGGTCCCGGTCTCGGCCCCACTCCGCGCCCCCGCTCCCTCGCCCGTCCCCGTTCCCACTCCGTCCCCGCTCCCCGGTCCAGCGCCCAGCCCACCCCCCTTCACCATGGGGCGCATCATGCCATTGCCTCGGACCCCGATCCCCTTCCCCCCGTCCCCGGCCGGCCTCGTCCGCCCCGTGCCCTCGCCCTCGCCGCCCCCACTGCGGCCCACCTTCCCCGCGATTCCCATCGGGTCCCCGACCCCCGCCAAGCCCATGGCCTCGGCCCCCGTCCCCTCGCCCCTGATGGGCGTTCGGCCCGGTGCGGTTCCCCTGCCGCCCATCCCCGGGCGTCCTCTGACCTTCCCGGCCCCGCCTCCGGGCGGCTGGCCCATCGTTCCCCTGGTGCCCCAGGGCACACCGCCTCAGACTGGCGCCCAGCCCGGCCAGCCGAGAGGTCTGTTTCCCTCCCGCCCTGCGGTCGTTGTTGGACTCACCGTCGTCTTTGCCCCCCCGGTACTAGCCGCCGCCTCGGGTGTTCCGACCCCCCAGAACCTGCTCCCCACCCCCTGGTTCTCGATCCCCCGCCAATGAAGCGCCCGTGTCGCGTCAAGCGCCTTGCCATAGACCGCGTTCCCCTCCGGCCGATAACCGGCGGGGGCCCGCGCGCGCCCATCTTTGTCGACACACGCCTGGGGGGGGAGGCGAGCCTCTTGTACTCGGATTGCCTGCACCACCTCGCTCCCCACCCCCACCCCCGGGCGCCCGCGAGCTTCGGATCGGCGCCTTTCATTTTCCTTCACCTCTTCACCTCTTCATCATCAAACTGTGGATGGTTGGGTCTCGGTGTTCGGGACGGCGCCATCGATGCTGTTTTTATTTATCTCGCTTGGATTTCTCTCCGCCCCCCCTCCTCTCTCGATCGCCTCACGGTCGGTGTGCTTTTTCGCTGCTGGTTTGGGCCTTTCTTGCTGCTCCGGTTGCTCTGGTTGCTGGTTGTGGTAAAGGCGTTTGTTCCTCCCTCCCGCCCTCCCGCCCTCCCGCCCTCCCCCGTTTCTTCATCGACAACAATAATCCTCCCCGTCACCACCCTGGCTTTATTCTCCAACTTTCTCATTTTCGTTCTCTTGCCAGTGTGTGTTTTTTGGGTGTCGCAAGGGCTCCTCCCCGCCTCCTCCCGCCCCAACTTATTATTTTTTTCCCCCTGTTGTTGATGTTGGTCGTCGTCCTTCCATTCCATGCTGCTCCATTCCATGATGTTGCTTCCTCCTGTTGTTTGTTTTTTGAAATATCTGCGTTCGCGCCCACGCTGCTCCACCCTCCGTCGCAACGCCCGCCCGTTGGAACCACAAACAATCCAATTCTTTCCTCCCATACAACATTCATGTGCTGCTGCTGCTGCTGCTGCGTGAACTTAGACATACATGCGGGAATGGCACCCGCGAACGAAGTGCCCCCACCTCTACGAGGGCGTCCCTGGCTGCCTGCCGAGGGTGCGTGCCAGCATGGACAGCTGCTGGAGGGTGCTTTGGGACAGGAGCCGGTTGGGTTGCTGCTGCTGCTGCTGAGGGGCGGGCGAGCTGGGCGAGGGGGGCGGGGGCAGCCCAAAGGCGGGCGGTGTTGGGGTCATCGGGGCGGCGCTGGGCCGGGGGGCCAGGGGCGGCGGGGGCGGGGGCAGGCCGCGCCCCATCATCAGCGCCCCCAGGGCCCCGGGCAGGGCCGGCAGGGCGGGCAGCGGAAGCTGTGGGGGTGCCCGCGGTTGAGTCGGCGGTGGTTGCGGGGCCAGGGGTTGGGTCGACAGGCCGGACAGGGGGATGGTGGCTGGAACCGGGGGGGGTTGAGTCAATGCCGGGGCGGCGGCGGTTGTCGATGGTGTCGAAGGAGCGGGGGCGAGGGCGGGGGCGGCGGGACGGGGCAGGTAGGGCAGGGGGGCTGTGTAGGGGGTCCTTGAGGCGGGCGACGCAGCCGGAGGAGTGGCGATGGCGGAGGTCGGGAGGGGAGCAGTCAGGGCCGCCGCCGTCGCGGTCACAGGGGCTGCGACCAGTGCGGGCTGCGGGCCGGTGGTGGCGGTGGCGGCGGTGTGGGCGGCGGAAAGATTGGGCGTCGAGGCCGAGACGGTGCCGCCCAGGGAGGCACCGGCCAACCCCAGCGGGGTGGGGGGCAACCCGCCGCCGGCCAGGGCCTGCATATACGAGGCCAGGGGCGGCACACTGGCCGAGTGGGACATGGGCGACGGGACAACGGCCGGGGCGGCACGGAAGAGGGCCACCGCGCCGGAGAGGGCAGCGGTGGGGGTGGTGGCCATGGGTGGAGGCGGCGGCGGGGGCGGCGGGGTGGTTGGCCCGGCGGCGGGCAGGAAGGACGTGATGGGCATGGGCATGGGCATGGTCAGGCGCGGCGGGGTCATGGTGGCGGTCGGGGCCGGGGCCGCGGTGGTGGGGGTCCCGTAGAACGAGGCCGCGAATTGGGTCAGGAAGGGAGTCGTGGTGATCAGGGACCCCGCTGCTGTGCCCGGGGTCCGCCGAGCCGCGGTGGCGGGGAAGGGCGCCAGGGGGCTTCGGAAGATGGAGGCGACCTGGTCGGTGTTGGGCGGGGGCAGGGGCGTGCTAGCCGAGCCGCCCCGCGGGAAGAGATCGAACCGGGGTGGACCCTCAATGGGCTCGGGCAGGGGCGGGGCGGGGAGCGAGGTATTCGCCGCGGGGGATGTCGATGCGGACTTCTGGTCGATGGGGGTCGGGATGAGCACCAGGGGCTCGGCCATCGGGGTCACCGGGGTCAGCCGACGGAGCGGCATGGATTCCGTCTCGGGGGCGGCGGTCAGGGTGACCGTGGCCCGGGCGGGCGGTGGCTCGCTGGGGCTCTGGGGTTCGTCCTGAGCGGGTGTCAGCTGCATGTCATCATCATCTCCGCGGGTCGGCTGCTGCGAGGGCGGCGGGACCGTCACCCACTGGGGGGTCGCCAGGCCGGCGGCAGCCTCGGTGGTCGTCATCAACTGCAAAGGCAGGCGGGCAGGCGGGCGGGGCGGAGTGGGAAAACAGGATGAGATGAGATGAGGTCCGTGCCTGCTGAACGTTCGACGGAGGTGCTGCGTGGGGTCGGGGCGAAGGGTGAGGCACGCGCCTAGATGAGCACTCGATCATGGGTGTGGCGTGCGATATACCAAAAGACCAGTCAGTGGGGGTGGTGGCACGGATTGGATTGGCTCGAGGTTCGTCTCGTAGGTTTGCGTGGGGGGAAAAAATATGTACATGTGCTGTGATCGGGGGGGGGGGGGGGGGGGGGGGGGGGGGGGGGGGCCAGCCAGACCTGTGGGGTTGCGGCCGGATCGATGGGCGACCGATGCTGGGCCGACCCCTCGGAGCGCCGGGACGGGGCCTGGTGGGGCGGGGTGGTGGCGGCCGGGGACCCGCCGGGGCTGGTGCTGCCTTCGCCAGGCGACATATGCTCGGAGGGCGGCTGCTGGGGGGACTGGTCGGATTCCGAGCGTAGCGCTCCAGAAGCTCCATCTGGTGGATGATGATGGGCAATGATGATGATGATGATGGTGGTGATGATGACAGTGACGGTGATGATGACAGTGACGGTGACGATGACGATGATTGGATGATGCCGGTGACGGTGACGGTGACGGTGACGGTGACGGTGACGGTGACGTGGTGACGTGGTGACGTGGTGTGATGATGATAATGACGATGATGATGATGATGACGTGGTGACGATGATGATGATGATGGGTACCATTCACGACACTCCATCGGGGCACCATCCACTCCACAGGGGCACCGCCTCCCATCCAGGGGTACCATCCACCACCACGGACATCGGCACGCCGTTTGCTCTCAATCTGGGCGAGGCCCTGCTCGTAGAGCGCCTCGTGGACGTTGCCCCCGCGCGGCCGCCGCAGCTGACGCGAGTGCTCGTTGATGACGGGCTGGAAGGCTGCGCATACGGGAAACAAAAACAGGGAGAGTGTGTGGGTCTGACCGGGGGAGGGATCCACAGGGGGGGGGGGGGGGGGGGCAGAGACGGACTGATTGGGGGAGGAGCCACACGTGGGGGAGATCGGAGCGTCTCCTTGTACAGCCGCACGTGGGTCGGGGCCTCGTCGCTCGTCCGGCGACGCTGGGCGAGCTGGAATCACCCCCGGGGAGTGAGCCGCTATCACGGGCAAGATCGATAACGGACCTTCAAGGAGCGCTCGTTGATGGTCGGCGTGAAGGAGATTTTGGATTTCTCTTTCTCGGATGCATCCACCAAGGCCTTGATGTGCTCCTGACGTTGCTTGTTCTGAGGCGTGAAATCAAATTTCGATCGATCATATGATGGTGCCGAAGTGGGGGGTATGAATGCCAGACCCATGCCTCGAGCGTCTCCAAGGTCCGGGGGAGTTTCTTGGAGGCAGGATTAATATCAGGCGACGCCCGCAACCCTTTGAGCTACGAAGCGGAGTGAGGAAAATGCAAAAAATTATTTCGAGCTCGGAGGGATTCGAACCCTCAATCTCCTGATCCGGAGTCAGGCGCCTTATCCATTGGGCCACGAACCCGTTATGCTCAAACGGACAGGGAGCACACCATCACCAGCCATCCTCGACCCCATCCCCTCCCCAAACGACAGACCTCAGCTTCCTTGGCGGAGGCCACGGCGCCCTCCTGGTGCTTCTTCGCGGTCTTCAGCAGATCGACCATGCGCTCGGGCAGCGGGGCCAACGAGCTCGTCAGTTTCTGGGACTTGGTGTTAATGGTTGGCTTGAATTCACACCGTTGTGCCTGCCACCACACCAGACGACATACGATGGATGGATGATGGCGGGTGGTGGAGAGGGGGCAAGCGGACCTGGGCGAGCTCGGTCTTGCGGGCCTCCATCTTCCGCTTGGACTCCTCCTGGGCCTGCAGCAGCAGCAGCAGCAGCAAAACACGGGGCAACACGGACGCGGGGGGTGGGTGCGCGTGAGCGGGGTCGAATCAGTGAAGGGTGGCAAAACCACGTAACCCGCATCCGGTGGCACACAGCACTCTACAAGGCGGCGCCACCACCCAGACTCCGGTGTGGCTCCCACCACTCCGGTGGCTCCCACCCCCCGGTGGCTCTCACCCCCCCGGTGGCTCTCACCCCCTCGGTGGCTCTCACCCCCCCGGTGGCTCTCACCCCCCCGGTGGCTCCCACCCCAACGGACCTGGCTGAACCTGGACAGGGTCCTGTCCCACTCCCCCTTCTTCAAGGGGCGCCGCTTGGTCTTGGGGGGCAGGATGGACTCGGCCCCGCCCACCCCGACCGACATCGGGGTGGTGTGCACCCGGCCCCCGGCAATCATAGGCGGGGGGGGCGTGGCGCTGCCCCGGCCGGCGCCCCTGCCGGCGGCGGCCAGGCGGCCGGGCGGGGAGGGCATGCGCTGGGGGCGGGTGGATGTCACCCCGGCGCGGCCGGAGGCCCACGAGCCGAAGGTCGACGTGGACCGGGCCGAGAGGGGCGTCAGGCCATCCGCCGCAGACAGGCCGCCGTGGGAGAAGGCCTGATGGGGGGGGGGGGGGGGGGGGGGGGGGCAGATAGACGAGGTGAGCGAGGTGGGTGGGTGGGGGAAGCACCGAGAGCTGGGAGAGGCGGCGGGGCGGAGCGGCGAATCGGCGCACTTGCCACGATGCTGCTCCGGCCCACCCATCCCACCCGTCTAGTGTGGGCGCAGCCGTCAGACCAGCCGGGTGGGCGAGAGGCTCCGCCTCATCCTTGCCGCGGCCGCCGCCGCCGGGCTGACGGCCAGGCCCCTCGGGGCCCGCGGGCGGGAGCGGGACCGCGAGCGGGACGAGGACGACCGCCCACTGCTGGCATGCCGCTTGCTGGCGGGGCTGCGGCTTGCGAGACGGCGCGAGAAGGTCGATGACGATGCGGACCCGGAGGAGGCCGAGGAGGAGGAGGAGGACGGGGTGATGGAGGCCGATGAGGACCCGCTGCGCGGGTGGCTATCCCCGCGGTGGTGATGACGCCGGTGATGTCGATGGTGCCGGTGCGGGTGGTGGGCGTGGCGGTGCTGGTGGCGGTGGGTCTGGTGGAGAGGCGACGAGGGGATGGTGAGCGAGGGGCCCTCGATGGCCGGAACGCCGCCGGCGGTGGCGGTGGCGGGAGGCACCGGGGCAGGGGAGGCCAGCGGTTTGCCGGGCGGGGTGCGCGGGGCCGAGAGCGACCGTGGCCGGGAGCCGGTGCTGTGGTGGTGGATGGGGGATGGATGGGGGATGGGGATGTGATTTTGGAGCAAAGGGACCGACAGTGATGCACTCAAACGACGTACGGCTGAGCGAACTTGGAGGGGGGGGGGGGGGGGGGGGCGAGGTCAGACACGGTAATGGGAAGAGGAGGACGCGACTGCTGAATGGAGTGGTTGGGGGGTTGGGGGGTTGGGTGGGTGAGGAGGAGGAAAGGGGAGGGGGGGGGGGGGGAGGGGAGGGGGAGGGGGGGGGAGGTTGACCTTGCGCCGCTCCGTCTGGATGCCGCCGAACCCGGCCGGCTGCCTGCGCCGGCCCCCCAGGCCTCCTGCTCGAAGCCAAACGGCTGCAGCCCGAGGAGCGCATCCTGGGTCAGGGGCACCCCCAGGGCGGCCATCGAGGCCAGGGGCGACCGGCACGGGGACAGCGAGGCCGTGGGGGCGGGCAGGGTCGGGGAGCTGATGGGCAGCCGAGTGGGGGATGCCTCCGGGGGGGTGGCGGCATCCTCCAGGGAGACCTCCACCACCGGGACCACGGGGGAGGGAACGGGTCGGGTGGGGCTGGGCAGGTGGCTGGTTTGGGCCAGGAGCGCCTGTGTATCGGCCAGCAGGGCGTGGGTCTCCGCGCTGGGGTCGGCCGGGCCGTGCTGGGCAGCGAGCATCGCCCGCAGGGAGGGCCGGGTGGTGGTGGCTATCCCCGCGGTAGTTGGGGTGGCTGTGCCCGTGGTGGCTGTGCCCGTGGTGGAGGGTGGACCCGGTTGGGTGGATGTCTCCGGTGGTTGTGCGACGGCAGGCTCGGGCTGCGGTTGGTTGGGCTCATCAGTGTGCGGCTGCTGCGGGGGTTGAGGCGGCGAGGGGGGTGCCGCCGGGGTGCTGGACTCCTCCCCGACAAGGCTGAGGTCATAATTGGGAGAACCCGCAGGAAGAAGTGCAGCACCAGTCGGGGTGGAAGGCGCTTCCGCGGAAGCAGGGGGCGGCGGGGTAGTGGGCGGGGGTTCCATGAACGGAGATATCATCGGCATCGATTCCGATGGGACATGAGGAAATTCACTCAAGGTGACAACATCCTGATTGGTTGACTCCGCCGAGGCGGGATTCGGCACGGGGATCTCGGCAACTGTTGGCTGCTGAATTGGTCGGCCACCTTGCCTTTGAATTCGTTGCGAAAGGAAGGTACGAAAAGACGCGGTCATTTGAGAAATAATTTCATTGGCATCTGTTGCTGGGGGCGTTTCCGCCATATTAGGACTCGAAACTCAATCGAGATCGAGAGTCTCGAACCCCATAAACCGATTATTTAGGTCGTGCTGTTGCGGGGCGTCAATTTCCTTCAAATTTTGCCTGTACAAGGAAACTGAAGACGCGACACACTTACTCGGACCCTTACTCGTAAGAATCGGAACCTTCGTCGTAATGAACAAGCTCTCGAGAGATTCCAAAGCTGTCGAGGAGGGCACCAAGAGTGACAGGACCCTCAAGGAAGCTGTACGAAGCAGGCCGCTGTTCATCTTTGTCCGCCGCCTCGACAACATCTTCTCCTCCTTCATCATCACCCCGCGGTCGGCGGGGTTCTTCGGGTTCGTCGTGCCAAGCTGTTGCCCCGGATGATTTGAGTTGGGAGACACTTTCTCGGAGTTTCTCCAGAAGTCGCATCGAAACCTTTGGAGAAAGTCAGTGACCAGAGGGCGCCAAGAGCGCAGACCTCCTGGCATGCCTTCCGCCACTTCTCACAAAGGTCATCGAGTTCCTTCATGCGTTCCGATGACGCACCGCCCTTCTGCGCATACGCACATCGTTGGGTGAGGGAAAACGATGCAAGGGGGACAGCCAGACCAATTTGGCCAACTCTGTCTGCTGCTGGGTCAGCCGAGCCTTGAGCCCCTGGATTGTGTGCACAAGATCTTCGATCTGATCCTGTGGGGTGGGTTCAACATGAGGCCGGGAGATTTTGGTTAGAGGGCCACTGCCCGAGGGCGACTTGGGCTGGTGAAGAAGAGTTCGGTGCAGCAGGTTCGGCTTCCGTTTGGTGGGTTCCGCAGCCACGGCAGCCGTTGCAGTGGGGGCAACAACAGGGCTTGTGGGTGCCTCGGCAACAGGTGCGGCAGGTGCGGCCGGAGTGATGCGCCTCGGGGGGACAAACTTTTTTCGGCCACCTCGGCGAGGAGGTTCTGCCGGAGGTGGTGAAACTTTGACAACCGATTTCGGCGGTTCGTCTGTGGCGGAGGTGGGCAGGGCTGGTGTTGTGGTGGCATTAACAGGAACTTCGGATGGAATTTGTGGCGGCGTCGCCACATCTGCTGTTGATGTTGAAGGGGGTTGGCTCGTGGGAATTGGGGCCACCACAGGTGGTGGGGGAGCACACGCAAAATGTATGTCATTCCATTTCTTGGACCAATAAAGGGTCACATCATGAAAAGTTTGCGAAAATAAGTCGCCGCGCGCTATCATTTCCTCTAGATTTTTCTTTTCGGCAGTTGGCTGGAGGACAATGAATTCCTCCAATGTGAATGGGTCGTGGTCTTCAAGAGCCTCCGGGAGACTCATGATTTCACTTCCGGAGCTTTTGGATGGAAAACCCGTCAAATGGCAAGAACCCTTCGGTCTGATAGGCTATTCGTGTCCGGTACAAAAACCGGTCTGGGCGAGACCTTGCGAAAAATAACACGGTTTTTCCCTTTGTAGCACTGGGCCGCTTCTCTTTCCTCTTCTTTGTCCTCCCTTTGCTGAGTGCTGCCATTTGCCCCTGGGAAATAAAGGATGAAATCGACAAGGTTTTAGCAAGCCCCCGTGCGTCCACTTCCATCATCCCGTGGGCTGTCACTTTCGAGAACGTCACTGGAACTCAGACCATCACTTCGTCCGGAACAGCGCCACTTATCCTCCCTGCGAGTAATCTAAAGGTCTGCGCCAACTTGTGACTGGCATCTCACTGTTTTTTTTGTTTTTTCCCCAGTATCTGACCATCATCAGCACATTGATGGACTTTCCGCCCGATTGGAAGCCATACCACACCCGGGTTCTGGCGCATCCTTCGGGGGAAGCCAACTCGACCTTCGACGACATTTGTCTCCGGGGCCAAGGCGACCCGTCCCTCACCTCAGCCTCACTCCGCTCCCTCGCCGATGCGCTCGTCAACTTCACGGCTGCCGGTCACACCCCGGTCCGGATTACCATCCACACCCCGGCCCTCGCCAGTGCGTCGCTCTCCGTGGGTGAGTTCGACACCCTCACCGGCGGTCAGACCTGGGCCTGGGGTGACCTGGCCTCGAACTACGCCGGCCAGCCGACCCTGCTGGTGGTCGATGATAACTTGATCACCATCACCGTCTGTTCCAACGACACGGCAGTCTACCTGTGTCCGGACAGCCCCGAGCATCCCACGGAACACCCCGTCAGCCTTGCCGGGGTGAGCATCACCCCGGATGCCCCCGAACAGCCCGATCTGGACCTCCGGTACCTGCTCGACCCTGCCGAGGGCGAGCCGCGTGGCTGGGTGATCCTGGGCCGACTCCGGCCCAACTCGGCATCCAACCCGCTCACCTACGGGGCCCTCTCGCCCCACCGCCGTGCGGCCGATCTGTTCCGGGCCCGGCTGATCGCCTCGGGCATGGCGGATATTCCCCCGGTCATGCTGGCCGACTGCGGGACGGACACCCCGGCCGAACCCGAGTGGACGGTGGTGGGCGAGGTCGAGTCAGCCCCGGTACTGCAGCTGGTCAACCACACCATGCAGGAGAGCGACAACTTGTATGCCCAGAGCTTCTTGCGGCTGCTGGGGTGGTCGGCCTTCGGCGACCGGAGCCGAGGTCCGGTGCCGGTGCGAGTGGCTGGTGCCCCGGGGATGGGTGGCGTGGCTGGTGCCCCGGGGATGGGGAGCTCGGAGGATGTGTGTGGCTGTGGGGGGGCGATGGATGGCTGGTACCCCGGGGTAATGGTGGTGGTGGCTTGGTACCCCGGGGTAATGGTGGCGATTGGGGGGAGGCAGTGGGTGGTGTCGGGGGAAATACTCGCCTATACCGACTCTCATTCCCCCCCCACGCACACACACACACACCCTGCAGGGCTGGACCGTGTCCAGGACCGGATGGCGACGCTGCTTGGGCGTCCCATGCAGGATGATGAACTTTCCATCGTGGACGGCAACGGGCTCTCGCGACAGGACGTCCTCTCGGCCCACCTGCTCAATGAGATCCTCCACCGGGTGGCCCTCAATCAGACCCTCTGGGAGGTCGGCATAGAGCCACATCCATCACCATCCAATCATCAATCATCAATCGTCATCCAAGCGTCATCATTATTCTCTCTCTTCCCGATCATCATCTCGTCATCGTTATCCTGATCAGCATCCCTATCCTGATCAGCATCATTATCCTGATCATCATCATTATCCTGATCATCATCATTATCCTGATCATCGTCATGATCCCGATCACCGTCTCATCCTCATCTTCATCCGCATCACACCGGGCAAGCATCGGAGAAAACCTTCTGCCCGTTCGACCAGCCCCTTTGCATCACCGCTCGCTCCCCCCTCCCCCTCCCCACCCCTCTCCATCCCGCCCCCCCGCCAGCGACTCTTTGCCTGTCTGCCTGTGGCCGGCCAGAGCGGCACCCTGACCCACCGATTCCGAGGGACGCCCTTGGAGGGCCGGCTGCGCGCCAAGACGGGCTCCCTCATCGGCATCTTCACCCTGGCCGGGTATCTCCCCACCCCGCCCCCCGACCAAGGTCCGCCTCCATCCCCCCTCAAGGCGGGAATCCCCCCAGGTGGTCGAGTCGGATGTCATGGTGGGGATGCGCAGCAGATTTTTCCCCGGTGGAGACCACACATGGTGGGAATGGTCGACATCCCCCCTGTGGTAATCACCCATGATGAAGATGGTCGACATCCCCCCCATCATGGGAATGGTCGACATCCCCCCTGTAATGGGTGATTCCCATGATGGAGATGGTCGACATCCCCTCTGTCTTGCGCTCCATCCCCAATCCCCATTTTCACGACCACCACCACCACCGCCAACCCCTTTGGCCTTCAGGCGGCGTGGGTCTGCTGAGTTTCAGCATGCTCCTCAACGGCTGGCCCTACGGCGGGACCGAGGGCCGCAACCTGGTCGACAAGGCCGTCGGCCTCTTTGCCAACCTCTCCGCCTGCCCCGGCCGGTGCCCGCAGGACTGCAACGGCCGGGGAACCTGCCGAGCGGGCGGCTTCTGTGAATGCAACCTGTTTTTTGAGGGTGTGGCCTGTGAGCGGCCGGTGAACCCCGGGGAATGGCTGCACTGGCTGGTGGTGTGTCTGGTGGCCACGGCGGTGGTGTTGGTGGCGGTGGTGGCAACGTTTATCGGGACCCGATGGTGGGTCCTGCGGAAGGCGAGCCGCGGGTCGGGGGCGGCGTTTCTGTACCGGTCCGTGAACGGATCGATGTGAGTGTATACTAATGGGGGCAGGGCAGAGGGGAGGGGAGGGAGGGGAGGGAGGTGGATTAAGAGGGAACCTCCCCCCCGTCCTCATCATCAGATTAATTTTTGCGCCGCCGTAAATGGTGGATTCTGCAAGAAGACAATGTAAGAGGATGTCTGTTTTTCCTCGTTGGTGGGACGATCCCGAATGGGCTGGGTGTGGACCTTAACACCCGAGGGGGGGGGGGGGGGGGGGGGGGGGGAGCCAGATGGGAGTTTCAACAAAAAAAAAAAAAAAAGAGGCGAGACGGGAGGAACGACACCACCATCATATCGGATGGATCCCGAAAAAAAAAAACAAAAACCGGAGATGAAATCTGTGCAATCGGGGCGGAGGGATGGAGGGAGGGGGGAGGAGGGGGGGGGACGCAAAAAAGCCGAGCGGAGGCAACAGCAACCGGACATCCCTGAGGGGCGGGGAGGAGGGCAATCGGCAACTGGACGGCGACAATCTCGATCGCCGACTTGGGCAGCTGCCAGTTTCCTGGCGGTCCTACTGGCGGTCCTCGGCGGGGAACCGGACGGCAGCCAGTTTCTAGAGAGGGCGCGTCCTACTGGCGGTCCTTGGTGGCTGGGCGGGTCCTACTGGCGGGGAACTGGACGGCGGCCAGTTTCATGGCCAACGGGTGGGCCTCCTGGCGGGTCCTACTGGCGGTCCTCGGCGGGGAACTGGACGGCAGCCAGTTTCATGGCCAACGGGTGGGCCTACTGGCGGGTCCTACTGGCGGTCCTCGGCGGGGAACTGGACGGCGGCCAGTTTCATGGCCAGGTCGCAGCCCGGGGCGAAGGCAAGCTGGGCGGCGCCGATGCGGGAGACCCGCACGCGCATGTTGGTCACGTCCCCGTCCGAGGGGACGCCGTCCACGAAGGCCCGGATGGGGCGCTTGTCCTAAGGGGGGGAGCGGGGGGGGGGGGGGGGGGGGGGGAGCGAGCACATTCAAAACCGGATATCACAATATTGATTTGCCAGGTGATTCTGAAAAGTGTACCATCTCTCACCATTGGATTGGACCAACAGGGAGAGATTGCTGTGTCTCCGTTGTGGGAGCATCAGGGAATGATCGCGTGTGTCTGGGTCTGTGTCTGTGTTTGGGCACATTCGCGGTTCGGGGCTGGGAAAGCGTCTCGCTGGAAGGAAGGAGGCCGGGGCACGGGGGCTGGGGGCCAGGGCGCGGACCGGGTCGCAGCATACGAACTCGATCTCCGTGTCGAGGGGCAGGTAGCAGGGCTGCCAGTTGCGGGGGCTGACCACGTTGGACCCGACCACCAGCATGATGGGCGCCGCCACGGGCACGGGCGAGGCTCCCATGGCTGCCGCATAGGCCGTGCTGGAGAGAGAGAGAGAGAGAGAGAGAGAGAGAGAGAGAGAGAGAGAGAGAGAGAGAGAGAGAGAGAGAGAGAGAGAGAGAGAGAGAGAGAGAGAGAGAGAGAGAGAGAGAGAGAGAGAGAGAGAGAGAGAGAGAGAGAGAGAGAGAGAGCTGGTCTCTTCTCTGTGTTCCCTTTGATGGGCCCCAGCCTGGTTTTCGAATATGAGAGAGAGAGAGAGAGAGAGAGAGAGAGAGAGAGAGAGAGAGAGACGGGCTGAGCACTGAGTGGGACGGAGTCAACCAGTTGGTATTTTAAGTGATTTCTTTTTCTTTGTTCCCTATCTCTGGTGGCTCGGTTTTCGGAATAATGAGAGAGAGAGAGAGAGAGAGAGAGAGGGAGGGGGGGGGGGGGGGGGGGGCTTGGGAAAAGGAGACGAGGAAGGAGGAAGATGGCTTGTAGACCCTCCCCCATCCCACCCCTCCCCCGCTGTGACAAGTGGCCACGCCTTCCAATGCAAGTGGGCCGCGGGGCGGGTGGTGGGCGGGCTGTGCATCCAACAAGGGGAGACACACCCCATGATCCTCACCCGGGGACCGGCAACACGCGCGGGGCACTCGGGGCGGACCTGCCGGCGGCCGTGCTGATCAAGCAACCATCAGCAATGAGCCGATTCAGCTGCACGTTGCCGTTGATCTTCACCTGGGGGGCAGCGTTGTGGCCGGGCGCGGGGGATGGTGGGCGGGCGATGGGATGCGATGAGGGATGCGAGAGAAGCGGAAGGAGCAGCCCATCGTCACCGTTGTCATCATCCAATCATCATTGTCATCCATCCAATCATCATTGTCATCCATCCAATCATCATTTTCATCATCATCATTGTCATCATCCAATCATCATTGTCATCATCCAATCATCATTGTCATCATCCAATCATCATTGTCATCATCCAATCATGTTGTTGATGTTGAGATGATGATTGGATGTTGATGATTGGATGATGATTGGATGATGACAATGATGATTGGATGATGACAATGATCACCACCATCGCCGTCGCCGTCGCCATCGCCGTCATCAACATCATCAACATCCATCATCAACGGCCAGCCAGCTCCAGGCCGTCCGAACCATCCCATCCATCAAGCAACCAGCCCATCCATCAAGCAACCAGCCCATCCATCATGCAACCAGCCCATCCATCATGCAACCAGCCCAGCCCAGCCCAGCCCAGCCCAGCCCAGCCCAGCCCAGCCCAGCCCAGCCCAGCCCAGCCCAGCCCAGCCCAGCCCAGCCCAGCCCAGCCCAGCCCAGACCTGGATCCAGGCCGTCTGGCCCGTGGTGCGCTCAACCCAAGCATCGTTGACGGCCAGGTGCGAGGTCCACTGGCCCGTTGAGGCCGAGCGGGTTTGGACGACAGGAAAGGCAGCTGATGCACAACCAACGAGCGCGCCTGGAGGGGGGGATGATGATGACGATGGTGATGACGATGACGATGACGATGACGACTGGATGACGACCGGATGATGATGACGACGCTGATGATGATGATGATGATGATGATGATGATGATGATGATGATGATTGGATGATGATTGGATGATGATGATTGGATGATGATTATGATGATTGGATGATGATTGGATGATGATTGGATGATGATGATGATGATGATGATGATGATGACTGGATGATGACTGGATGATGACTGATGATGACTGAATGATGGTGATGATGCCGCCGACGCTGATGATGATGAGGGGATGAATGAGGGAGGGAGGGCGATGAGGGGGCGGGACGGATCGAGTTCTGGGGAGTCGGGACGGTCTGGTTGTTGAGCAGGAAGCCCACATGACCCGCTGATCCCAGCGCACCGCAGCCGCCGTACCGCGCGGGGACTGAGGGGTGGACAGTGCGTCTGAAACCGAGAGGGTGGAGGTGGTGGGTTAGATGGGATGGATGGATGGGAAATGGGGGTGGAATGGGTGGGGAATGGTGGAATGGAATGGAAGGAAGGAAGGAAGGGAAGGGTGGATGGATGAAGAAGGGGGAATAATGGAAGAGGAATGGATGGTGGAGGAGGAGGTGGTGGAGGAGGATGGAGGAGGAGGAGGAGGGGTGGAGGGGTGGAGGAGGAGGATGGTGGAGGTGATGGTGGTGGAGGATGTGGATGGTGGATGGGGAGGATGGTGGATGGATGGATGGAGGAGGAGGAGGGGAGGAGGGGTGGTGGAGGATGGAGGAGGAGGGGGGGGTGGTCTGGTGGTGGTGGTGGACTGGTGGTGGGGGGCAGGTGGATGGATGGAATGGGAAGGAAGGATGGATGGATGGATCTGGTGGTGGTGGAGGGCGGGGGAGGGAGGAGCGGGACGGACGGTGGGGTTTCGCTGGTCGGCACGATCAGCACCCTGGGTGTGTCGTTCAACCGGGTGGTGATGGGCGGGATGATGCCTGGACAGGTTGGGGAGGGGGACAGAGGCGCAGGATGTCAATCGGATATCAGGCGGGTTGTGATGGGTTGGGGAGCAGCACGAGGATGCCGTGGCGATGGTGGTGGTGGTGGTGGTGGTGGGGGGGGCAGCAGAACGGGCCAAAATCGGAATCAGGAGGAGGCAGGACGCACTCCGATCGTCCCAACAAGCACTCCAAAACCCACCTCCAAACACACAGCCGTCTTCACGTCATCGCCCCCATCCCCCCCCGGGGGGTCGGAGGCAGGCAGGCAGGCAGGCAGGCGCGCGGACCCAGGTAGAGCCCATACCGATCGATGTAATCGGCCACCTCGGGCAGGACCAGGTCGCGGTAGGGCAGCCGGTGGAAGATCCGCCGCCGGATCTCCTTGCTGCTGCCGATCATGGGCTCGCGCACCAGCACGTGGCGCGGGGGCAGCTGGTCGGGCTCGATCTGGTGTCCCGCCCGGCAGACGACAATCCAGTTGTAATGGGCCCACAGGTCGGCCAGCTTGTTCTCCTCGGCGGGCGCCGCGGGGCGGCGGTGGCCGGCAGGGGCGCGGGAAGGCCGCCGCGGGGCGCGGGGGTGGGCACGTGGGCAGGCGCCCCGGCGAAGCAGAGCGGGGTCGGGGGGCACATGTCCAGCAGGCGAACATCGAGCGAGGCCGCCCCATCGGAGAGCGAGGGGGCCGTGCTCCCGCTGGAGATGGTGGGCAGCGGCACGGGCGAGGTGGACGCCGACTCCTCCGGGGTGGTAGCCGCCTGCAGGGCGGCCAGACTGCCGGTCGACTGGAAGGAGATCGAGGTGCTCAGGCGAGATCCGACCACGGCCAGGGTCTCCGGGGCCAGGGCTGCCGGAGGTGGTGGCGGGACCGCGAAGGGCTCGGCAGCGACCGGGGTGAGAGTAGATTCCTGGGCCTGGGCCGGGGGAAGGTCATTTGCGGGAGGAAGGCTGCTCGAGAGGGAGGCCGGCATGGTCAACCCCGTCACCATCGGGATGGCCGAGAGGGAGCCGTGGCGGGGGCGGGAGATGAAGCCCATGGGACGAGAGGTGGACACAACCGGGGGAGGAGGCGACGGAGAGGGGGCGCACATTTCCGGGGGTGGAGCCACCGTCCCGGGAGCAGGAGACGGAACCGGGGGTGCCGGGGGGCTACACATCATCTCGGGCTCGACCTTGGTGATGATCTTTGAGGAGAGGAAGTTCGATCGAATTGTGTGGGATTGGATTGTAAGCAGACCTCAGGGAGACCAGTCACTGAGTTGCGCTTGAGGACGTTCGAGCCGATCACGATGTACACCTCATTGCCGTCGTTCGAATACATTTCCACCAGCTCGGAGAGGGGGGTGAATCCGTTGGTTTCCAAGTCAAAGAGTTCCACCTTCATTTTGACTTCGGGGGGGGCCGCCCGATGGAAGGCAAGGTCTCTACGGGAAGCGGAATAAACTGACGGAGATCAACAAAAGCAGACAAGAGGGTGGCCCGGTGAATTGGAGGGACCAACGCCGGATTGTGCACTTCTTTGTTGAGTGACATCGCGAATGGAACAATCACCAGCCGATCAATCTCAACAGATTTCACGACTTCGCTGATGAGTTTGTGGTGGTGCAGCCCCGGAGGGTCGAACCATCCTGTATACAGGGCAATTCGCTTCTTCCGTGTCTGGTCCTGCTGTCGCTCCTCCGGAGGATCGCGCCGAAGTTCCATCAAAACAAGAGCGATACAGTACCAACCCTGGGGTACAGCGCACATATTACAGAGCTGACAGAGGTTGTGGATCATCATCGTGAAGAGACTGTCTTGGACGGGAGACAACGGAGACGAAACAAGCACATGTAAAGAACAAACACTCTAAAAAACACAACCAACAAAATAACGGGGAAACAGAATGTTCCCAAAACCATGGCAGGAAAAATCCAAACAGGGGACAGAGGGGTGGTGGACGCTGACTCGGACGCAACGCGAAACCAGACACGTGGAAGAAAGAAGGGGGTGGGGGGGTGGTGGGTATGATGAGGGGAGTGACAGAACACGACACACCGAAATGGATGAGAGTAGGAGTCGGGGCCAACAAGAAATCGGAAGAAAGAAGCCGTTTGTATGCATGGCGAGGGGGGGTGAGGGTTGGGGTAATGTGGGTCCCGCGGAGGCTCTCTATACGATCAGGACACGGCGGAGCCTGTGGGCCTGGAAATAGTCGTTCATCTGCTCGATCAGCTGCGAGGACCGGTCGAGCTGCATCAGGGTGTGCGAGATGGACTCGGTGTCCTGCAGCTCGGCCAGGGCCCGGAAGGCGGCCTCGCGGGCGTCCCCGTCGGCATGGGCGAGCAGCTCGAGGAGGTTCTGGATGGCCCCCAGCTTGATCAACTGGGCCTGGTTCTTGGAGTCCACCGCGAGGTGGGTCAGGATCTGCGGCAGGTGGTGGAAAAGGAGGGAGGGTTGAAGGGTGGTCCCCATGCCTGCATACCCACGCCTATCATCCACATGACTTCTGTCCCATATTCACCCACACGTCTTTCTCTTTCTCCCCACGTCGAAATCAGCCAAGATCCCCGCAAAAAGGGCCGCCCCTGACACGGGGCAAGACAAGCCACACACCGACGGACCTCAGCGGCCAGGGACTGGATCCGGGGGAAGGGCAGCTTCGACACGTACATCACTGCACCCCATGGAGGGCCACGATGTGGGCGGCGTAGCGGTGGTGCTTGGCCACCTCCAGCAGCACCCGACAGACGAGCCCGATGAGGCGCTGGTCGTAGGCCATTGCGGTCTGAGCAGGGGGTGGGGATGCAGGGTGGCGCGGGATGGGAGGGGCGGACCCGGGGCGGTGAGCGGCGAGGAGGAGGAAATTTTCAAATGGAGCAGATGGTCCTTGTGGCAGATTTCATCATGCCCATGCCCATGCCCATGCCCATGCCCATGCCCATGCCCATGCCCATGCCCATGCCCATGCTCACCCACCCACCCACCACCCTCATCATCAACCAATCCAATATCATCCAATCATCATCATCATCAGCATATCATCATCATCATCCCGATCCCCCGCGCGCACCCGGACAGACAAAGGCCACTGCGCTGCTGCTGCCCATCCGTCCGCCGGACTCGCTTGCCCGCGACCCGGCCCCCTGCAGCGACGGGTCCCGGGACGAGCTTGGCGAGCGGCCCTTCCTGCCTCCCCCCCCTTGCGAGGGCGATGGAGACCGGGCTGATGGTGGTGTCGGGCCGAAAGAGCCGCTGGGGGTCGGCCGGCGTCGGCCGGGGAAGCGGGGAAGCCGATGCCGAAAGCGGGACTCAGCCGTGGAGCCGACGAGGGGTGGGAGGGCCGGCAGGTTGAGGTTGGGGTTGGCGTCGCTGGTGGGGGAGCTGGGGGGGGCTGGGGGAAGGCCAACATCGGAGGAAGAGAGAGGGAGGAGGGAGGAGACGGAACGTGGATTGAAATCGTGAGAGGCAGATCCGGAAAACATGAACACCAACAGCACACAACATGAACACCAACAGCAACAACAACATGAACACCCACAACAGCACACAACATAAACACCAACAGCAGACAACATGAACACCAACAACAGCACAACATGAGCACCAACAGACAACAACATGAGCACCAACAGCACCAACATGAACACCAGCACACAGCATGAACACCAACAGCAGACAACAACATGAACACCAACAACAGCACACAACATGAGCACCAACAGCACACAACATGAACACCAACATATGAACGAGGTACCACCGCCAACAAAACGCACGTACTCCCCCCACACACACACACACACACACGCACACACACACACACACACGAGCACCTCACCCGCCCACAGATTCGCAACAGCAGCAGCGGCAGAGAGCCGGACGGACAGATGGCCAGGTAGGGGGCCAGGGCGGGGTTGAGGAGGGTCGCCAGGAGATTCATCAGGGCCGCGCATCCGTTGTGCCGCATGAACTCGTCGCAGCCCACCGGGTGCCGGCAGATGCAACAGAGCGCACTCAGGGTCGAGGCCTGGGCGGGATGGATGAAGATGATGATGATGACTGGATGACTGGATGATGACTGGATGATGAGTGGATGATGACTGGGATGATGACTGGATGATGACTGGGATGATGACTGGGATGATGACTGAATGATGACTGGGATGATGATTGGGGTGATGATTGGGATGATGCGGGTGGTCCGCCGACTCTGGGCCTGGTTCGGCGGGCAACGCGACTGGGTCACGCGGCACTACATGGGCGTGTCGGCAACGAACCGTGCGCCCGCCCTCCCGCCCTCCCTGCTGGCCAAGCTCCCCGCCACCCTCCGCGACGTGCACCCCGACCTGGTGCTTCAGTCCCGCGGCTCGGACGGCACCTGGTGGCTGCTCGACGTGGCCATCACTGGCCAGACCCACGACTGGCCGGCGCAGGCGGCGGCCAAGGCGGCCCACTACGTCGCCCTCTGCCAGGCCGTCACAGAGGCCACCGGGCAGCCCTGCCGCGCGGTGCCGGTGATCCTGTCGGCCCGGGGGACCGTGCCCAGGGCCACGTGCCAGGCCCTGTCGCGGCTGACACCGGCCGACGCCCCTGCCACGCTCCAGCGGGCCCTCTCCTCCGTCTCGACCCTTCTGGTTCGGGATGCCCTCGCGCTCATGACCATGCGCAACGGCGCGGCTGCCGCGACGGGTCCCGCGCCCTGACGCCGCGACGGCCACCCGGGGCCCTCGACCCGCCCCACCCCTGAGCACCCCAACACCCACCCATCACTGGATGGCCCCGCCATCAGGCGGACCCCCGGCCGGGAGGAGCCACCATACGGGTCATTTGGCCCGGCCCCCCCCGGAGTGTAACGCATGGCGCGAAGGCGCGAGTAACCTTTCTCTAACTTGTCGCCTGCGCCCTCGCAAATACACAGCATGTCTCTCTGATGATTGGATGCTGACGACGACGACGACGACGACGACGACGATGATGATGATGATGATGATGATGATGATGATGATCGGATGATGATGATGATCGGATGATGATGATGATCGGATGATGATGATGATCGGATGATGATGATGATCGGATGATGATGATCGGATGATGATGATGATGATGATGATGATGATGATGACAAGTCAGGTGAGCTCGCTTCGTTACGCTTTCAATCGGGTGACTATCTCCCCGAGGAAGGGTTGACCTGGAGTCGACCGCGACCACCCTGCGGTGATATGGCAGGGTGGCCGGAACGACTGGTGAGGTCGCCGTCCTTCCCCGACCCATTTGAAATTTTGACCTTGGTGGCTATCCCCCCGGGGAAGGGTTGACCTGGAGTCGATCGCGACCACCCTGCGATGATAGGGCAAGGTGGCCCGAACGACTGGTGAGGTCGCCATCCTTCCCCGACCCATTTGAGCCTGTTTGAATTTTCGACCTTGGCGGCTATCCCCCCGGGGAAGGGTTGACCTGGGGGCCACCACGACCCCCGCTTCTAAACATATGTTGGGGTCCCCCGACCGACTGGTGAGGTCGCCATCCTTCTCCGACCATTTTGAAATTTGACATGATCCCATAATATTTTTGGATCGTGTCCCAAAATTTTTTGGAGGTGCCTCCCAAGTAGGGTATATCAGGGGCACCCCTGGGGACTTGTGAAGATGGGGTCGGAGGGGCCGAAGGGCCGAAAAGCCGAAATGCCGCAAGACACAGTAGGCTTAGTAGACCTGGTAGGCTCTCATGCGCCTGTGGCGCCCAGGCTGCGTCCGGCCCCACCTTCAGGTGCGATCGTTGTCCGGACAACACTGTTGCGAAAATGTTGCGAAATCGTTGCGAAATCGGTGCGAAACATGGTAGCGCTCTCTGGCCTCTGCCCTTGATGCCAAGCCCGCAGCCGCCCGAACCCGCTTGGAGACCCGAAGCACAATGGCCCGCCCGGTCAAGGTTGGCGATCCCCCCCTGATGAATGCCCCTACCATCCCGGCCTTGCGACGGGTTCTCTCGGGTGCTGGTCCACGGTGACCTGGACCGCTCGGACAGCTGGCCGGACCCCACTCCAACAACACGGTGCGCTCTCCAGGATACCACTGTGGCCTGTGGACGTCCCCGCAGTGCTGCGGTAAGCCGGTCCCGAACACATAGGTGTGATGACGACTCTCCCCCGGCAAATGGCGTGTTGCCCCTAAGTTGGCAAAAGTCCGACGGCATGAGGACTAAAAATACCAACTGCCTTTGGGTCGGGTCGGTGCCGGGGGGAGAGCCCTGGGATTTTACAGATTTTTGGAAGGCCACCCTCAGTTCCTTCCCCCGAAAAGTCGTCCCGGTTTTTCGGTATTTATATATGTAGAATGATGATGATGATCGGATGATGATGATGATGATCGGATGATGATGATGATGATGATTGGATGATGATGATGATGATGATGATGATGATGATGATGATGATGATGATGATTGGATGATAATGATGATGATGATGATGATGATGATGATGATGATGATGATGATGATGATGATGATGATGATGATGATGATGATGATGATGATGATGATGATGATGACTGGATGATGATGATGATGATGATGATGGTGATGATGATGATGATGATGATGATTGGATGATGATGATGATGATGATGGTGATGATGGTGATGATGATGATGATGATGATGATGATGATGATGATGATGATGATGATGATGATGATGATGATGATGATGATGATGATGATGGTGATGATGATGGTGATGATGATGGTGATGATTATGATGATGGTGATGATGATGATGATGATGGTGATGATGATGATGATGATGATGATGATTGGATGATGATGATGATGATGATTGGATGATGATTGGATGATGATGACGATTGGATGATGCTGGCGATGATGACGACGACGATTGTATTATTGGAACTGATGATGCTGATGCAGATTGATTGGATGATGGTAATGAGAACGATCATTGATCACGGTGCCTCTCTGACTGGCGGTGGGGGGCATCGGTGCAGGTCCGGACCTGGAGCGGCACGTGATGGGCGAAGAGCAGCGTCAGCAGAAGCGAAACCACATCTGCACGGCGCACCCCGCAGGGTTCGGGATGGGCCCCAAGACGAAAGGAACACATTAATTCCAATGGCAAAGTGGCAAATGAAATGAACCCCCCTCCTTTCCCCCCGCCACCACTTCAGGCGGACGACCCAGGTGGACCATGGCGGCTATCACCTCGGTCTGGTCGGCCCCGGTGCAGTCGGCCACGTGGGCCATGGCCGCGGCAACCTCCGCCAAGATCTCGTCCTCCGTGCTGAGGGGGCATTCAGACATAAAAATTACAAATTTCAAGAATTTCAAAAATTTGAAATACAAAAAAATGGATAGATGGGGGGGAGGGTGATGCTGACCTGTCGTGAAGCATCTCGGCCAGCATGGTCAGGACCCGCGATCGGACGATGCTGATGTGGTGGCGTGTGTGTGTTGGGTGTGTGTGTGTGTTTGTGTGTGCGTCAGTACAAGTCACGGGAAAATCGGGGGTGTCGATGGGACCTGAGGCACGGCTGAGCACCTCCTCTCCCACCCCATGGCGTCATCATCATCATCATCATCATCATCATCATCATCATCATCATCATCATCATCATCATCATCATCATCATCATCATCATCATCATCATCATCCAATCATCATCATCCAATCATCATCATCCAATCATCATCCAGTCATCATCATCATCCAATCAACATCATCATCAACATCAACATCAACATCAACATCACCCAGTCCAGTCATCCTCATCATCATCACCCATCATCCTGATCAACATCATCCCGGCAGCCGATGGGCATGACGGCCGCGGGGCCACAGACCGCTGCTTGGCGGTGTGGAAATGGGCCATGTTGGCGAGGGCCCTGGTGGCTTCCACCCGGATGGTCATGTCCCCTATAGTGGAAAGGGCGATGTGAGCGGATGATTGCGTGGTGATGATGAAGCGATGGCTTCCACCCGGATGGTCATGTCCCCTATGGATGATTGTGTGGTGATGATGAAGCGATGGCTTCCGGGGCGGGGGGGGGGCGCCACCCCGGCCATCCACCCATCCACCCACCCTCCGCACCCAGTGGATATCCCCGCACCGCATCTCCGTGTGGGAATCCACCCGCAGACCCAGGACGACCAGGCATGCGATCAGCTCGATGAAGCCCTCCTGGGCCATGCACAGGGCCAGCTGTTCCTGCAGGCCGAAGTTGGACAAGCACCGGAGGGCGCAGAGGACGGCCTGCTTGTGGGTGCGGAGCTTGTTGGCCTGCTCCTGGAAGGTGCCCAGGGGCACCAGGCAGTCCATGAAGGGGAACCGGTCCAGGTCGGTGGGCGAGGGCAGAGGCTCTGCACGGGGGAGGAGCGAGGAAGAGGATGGGGGGAGGAGGAGGGGCGGTGGAGTGAGTTGGGCCGAGTCGGAGAAACACACCACAGGGGTGATGCCCACCAGGGGTGATGCCCACCAGAGGGGTGTGATGCCCACCAGGGGTGTGATGAGGGGTGTGATGCCCACCAGGGGTGATGCCCACCAGGGGTGATGCCCACCAGGGGTGATGCCCACCAGGGGTGATGCCCACCAGGGGTGATGCCCACTTACCAGTGTGATTTCAACTGGGGGTGGTGGGTGATGTCCACCTGTGTGATGTTCACCGGGGGGGGGGGGGGATGTTCGGTGATCCGGTGATGTCCACCAGAGGGGGGCTGAGGTGTGGCATCCCCACTAGTCATGGTGCCCCGAGCAGCCCATCCCATCCCATCACCATCATCACCATCATCACCACCATCATCCACAGCATCATCACCACCAACATCACCATCACCATCATCCACAGCATCCTCACCACCAACATGCCCATCCAGACCGATGGAAGGCGGGCCGGGGGTGCCAGTGAGGGCCGAGCGGTCGTGGCTGATGGTGGCCGTGGTGGCGATCGAGTCGTTCATGGTGGCCGAGAAGAACATCTCCGGGGCGACGGGCGGCGTCAGGGGCGCCTCCGCGCTGATGATGGCCACTGCAGGGGTGTGTGTGTGCGGGGGATGAAGTGGCGCGAAGGCGGGGGGGTGTGAGGGCACGTTGACCAGAGAGGCAGAAGTCAGGGCGGCAACATCCGGCCGGCCGGAGCCGCAGAATCGCCACAGAACCACGAAAACCCTCAGACAAGCACTTTCACACCGGTCGGTCCAGCGATTGGCAAGATGGACAGTGCAGGCAAGCGCCATGCAATCCCATCCACCCAGGAAATCCCATCCCATCCATCCACCCACCCACCCACCCATCCCACCCACACTCGACACACCCGCCACCGGCACCCAACCGGCCTCACATCCGGAGGATGGCAGCATACTACACCTGCCACACATCCTGCACTCCACCCCACCCATAATCACGGACCCGAGGATGTCAGAACACACACCTGCCACACATCCGGCCACCCATAATCACGGACCCGAGGACGGCAGCCCCAGCAGCTGTTCGGTGAAGTTCTTGAGGACCCCGAGGACACCGCCGTAGTACAGCCGCAGTCGCATGACGTCCGAGTATGCCAGGCTGGCCAGGGCACGCAGGGCGTCCAGGCGCACCTCGGGGTCGTCCTCCTGGCGGGCAATGTCAACCAGCCGCTCGACGTAGATGTGTGCCCGGACCTGCAGAGGCGGTCGGGTGGGGATGCGTGAGGGGTCAGAGGCACGCAATCGTGATGATGATGATGATGATGGTGATTGGATGGTGATGACGACGACGATTGGAGATGATGATGATGATCGGATGCTGATGATGATGATGATGCTGATGATGATGATGATGATGCTGATGCTGATGCTGATGCTGATGCTGATGATGATGATGATGATGATGATGATGATGATGATGATTGGATGATGATGATGATGATGATGATGATGATGATGATGATGATGATGATGATGATGATGATGATGATGATGGTGGTGGTGGTGGCGGTGGTGGTGGTGGTGGTGGTGGTGGTGGTGGTGGTGGTGATGACGACGATTGGATGATGATGATGATGATGATGACGATGATGACGACGACGACGATTGGATGATGACGACGACGATTGGATGATGACGACGATGACGATGACGATTGGATGATGATGATGACGATTGGATGATGATGACGACGATTGGATGATGATGATGACGATTGGATGATGATGATGACGATTGGATGATGATGATGATGGCGAGATGATGATGCTGATGCTGATGCTGATGCTGATGCTGATGCTGATGCTGATGCTGATGCTGATGATGTTGATTGACGAATGACTGGATTGATAGAAGCGGTGGCGGTGGCGATTGTATGCTGTTGTTGGTGCTGGATGCTGGACGGATGCTGCTGATTGGATGCTGATGCGGATGATGACGATGATCATGACGACGACGACGATGCTTGGCGAGCTGTTGGTGCCGATCTGAAGGCTGATGAGCGCGGGTATCGACAGACCCCCAGGGTCGGGATGGTGCCGGCGAGCTCCATGGGCGAGAGGTCGTCCAGCTGATGGCCAACGTCGCCCTGCGCCACACGTCTGTTCCGGTAGCACTGCAGAGGAGAGATTGGGAAGGGGAGGGGACGGTGATGATGCACCCATTCACAAGGCCGCCATCCCCCCCCCCCCCCCCACCCGGGGAGAGGAAAAAGTGACATCATATGATGATGATGATTGGATGATGATGATTGGATGATGATGATTGGATGATGATGATTGGATGATGATGATTGGATGATGATGATTGGATGATGATGATTGGATGATGATTGATTGGATGATGATGATTGGATGGATGATGATTGGATGATGATGATGATGATGATGATGATGATGGTGATGGTGATCTGGTGGGGATGATTGGATGATGATTGGATGATGATGATGATGATGGTGATCGGATGATAGGGGGATGAGGACCCAAAAAGCAGACCTTCAGGCAGAGCGGCACCACGACCAGGGCGAAGGCGATCACGGCCACCCCGATCAGGAGCAGAATCGAGGCCACGTCGGCCGAGACCAGTTTGACAATGGGTGTGAAGGCACACAGGCAGGCCCACAGGTCGGCCACGTAGATGGCCACCCGGATGTAGGTTAGCGCGGAGATGTTTGACGGGCGCCAGATGATCGTCAGCAGGAGAAGAAATCCCAGGCCCTGGATGTGTGTGTGTGGGATGGGTCAGTGAGCAAGGAGATGCGGAGATATGGAGAAAGAAGAAGAAGAAGAAGAAGAGGAGGAGGAGATGGTGGTGATGATGATGATGATGATGATGATGATGATGATGATGATGAAAGTGGGGTGGTGGGGCGGGTGTTGGGTGTTGGGTCGACGTGGAGGACAGACGGCTGCGTCGACGAGGATGGCGCCCATGTAGATCTCGCCAAACATCACCTCGGCGACCACCAGCAGGGTGTAGATCAGGTTGCGCACCTGCGGCCATCACAAAAACACCCGCCGGGCATCGAGGGGATGATGAACGAACACGGAGTGGGAGTGAGGACGGAACGAAGTGGGTTTTGGACATGCAGAAGGGTGACGCCCGATGACGAATGCGTATGGAGGTGGCTGTTGCTGCTGCTGCTGCTGCTGCTGCTGCTGCTGCTGCTGCTGCTGCTGCTGCTAATGATGATGATGATGATGATGATGATGATGATGATGATGATGATGATGATGATGATGATGATGATGATGATGCGAGCGAATGCTAATGCTTCTGCTAATGCTGGTGGCGGTGGCGGTGGCGGTGGCGATGATGATCAGGATGATGATGTCGTGACGATTGGGCTGCTGACGATTGGGATGCTGCTGCTTGGGCGAGGGTAGACCATCAGGAAGATGGGCAACATCTTGAGGTCGATGATGATGCTGATGCTGATGCTGATGCTGATGCTGATGCTGATGCTGATGCTGATGCTGATGCTGATGATGATGGGTGATCAGGGTGATGATGATGATGATGATTGGATGGTGATTGGATGATGATTGGATGATGATTGGGCGAGGGTAGACCATTAGGAAGATGGGCAACATCTTGAGGTCGAGCCCCGGCAGGGTCGTGTCGGCCAGGGGGCGGGAGACCCCCACCAGGCACAGGAAGCTGAGGCTCACCAGGCCCAGAACGAAACCCACCATATGGTTCGCTGGGAGGAGGGAGGGAGGAGGGGACAGTGGAAGGATGAATGAGGATGGAAGGACGAATGAGGGATGGGACAGTGGAAGGACGAATGAGGGAGGCGCGTGGGGGTTGAGGAGCCGAGTGGAGGGCAGTCACCCCCCCCCCCGCGTGTGGGTGATGCAGACGATAACCCAGTGGGAGAAGGAGCAGACTCACGGAGTGAGAGGAGGGGAGATGTAGACTGTGGTGTTCATGGATGGAGGAGGAGCAGCAGGCACAGGAGGGGAGGTGGGGTAATGCAGACTGTGGTGCAATGGGTGTGTATCACCGGGGAGCAGCAGGGGGAGGGTGATGGAGACTGGTGCAGCATGCCACCAGGGAGGAGCAGGCCCATGGGGGTGGGGGGCGAGGGAGGGGTAATGCAGACTTGTGTAGCACTGGACGCCGTTGGAATGCATGACCCACATCGCCTGTGTGGTCGAGTACCGGCAGTCGAGAGAGCCCGCAATCAGCCGCAGCAGGAAGAAGTACCCGGGCCCGCTGAAGAGGGCAAGCACGAACTGACGCAGGGCGTTGTCCTCCAGCAGCCCTGAAAGGAATCCCGCCACCCACCACGCATGAGGACGGGGGTGGGGTGGGGGGGATCAGACTGGGGGTTTGACCATGGACATCATCATCGTCCGCATCCATTCCAAACCAGCGATGATCGTCATCATCACCATCATCCCATCCAATCATCAACTTCATCAACATCACTCAGTCAATCCAGTCCCAGCCCGCACACAGAGCCATTCGATCCGAGGAGGACCCACGGACCGGGCCTGAGGGTGGCCAACAACAGCAACAGCAACACCGCCATCGCATCATCGTCATCATCCAATCATCATCGTCGTCATCAACATCAACATCAACATCAACATCAACATCATCCCCATTCGCACCCACATCCTATACCCACGGACCGGGCCTGAGGGTGGCCAACAATATCAACAGCAACACCATCGTCATCATCCAATCATCATCGTCATCATCCAATCATCATCATCATCATCATCATCATCATCATCATCATCATCATCATCATCATCATCATCATCATCATCATCATCATCATCATCATCATCATCATCATCATCATCATCATCATCATCATCATCATCATCCAATCATCATCATCATCATCATCATCATCATCATCATCATCATCAACCATCATCATCCAATCATCACCACCACCACCACCCCGCCATCATCATCATCACACAGGAGGACCCACGGACCGGGCCTGAGGGTGACCATCTGGGCGACGGTGGGCAGGGCCTGGGCAAAGAGCCACACCATGAGCGCCACGAAGGCCACCTCGGCAGGGTGCCGCAGGGCCGGGTTCTCGAAGGGGTACAGGATCCAGCCCCAGACGGTGGCCACCCTGAGGCACGCGGGGGATGGGAGGTGGGAGTGGGGAAAGACGGGTCGGTCGGGAAACGGGAATTCGAACAACAACAACAACAACAACAACAACAACAACAACAACAACAACAACAACAACAACAACAACAACAACAACAACAACAACAACAACAACAACAACAACAACAACAACAACTGGAAAACGGCCGCAATCAATGGGAGAGGGGGAAGGATGCGGAAAAATGGCGCTGGGGGAACCACAGCAGGGGGCCAGGAATTGTTTTCACGGGGAGGAGGAGGAGGGGGAATTCACCACCACCACCACCCACCACCACCACCACCACCACCACCATCCAGCCGCCACCACCATCCAGCTACCATCATCCAGTCACCATCACTCAGCCATCATCATCCAGTCATTATCTTCATCATCATCATCAACAACAACATCACCACCACCACCACGGACATGGGGGACATGGCTGTGGCCCCGTGGAGGACGAGGTGCATCGTCTGGATGGCCTCCACCAGCAGGGCCACCAGCACATACAGGTTGGCAGCCGAGCACCGCACGTGGGCATCCCGCGGGTGCACAACGGCTGGTGTGTGTGTGTGTGTGTGTGTGGGGGGGGGGGGGGGGGGTGGTGGCGGTGGTGGGACCAGCCCGGGAAGGGAAAATGAATTGAGAGGATGATTGGATGGTGATTGGATGGCGATTGGACGATGATAGAGGGGGAACGATGGCCATTGGGCGGCACAAGACTCCCGCCCGGTCTGCTGGTGCTGTGGGCACGCAATGTCCGGGTCATGCCATGGATGTCCAATCTGATGGAGGACAAGCGGAGTGTGGCGTGCCAGCAATCATACGATGTTCTGTCCTGTGGGCCGTGCGGTGCTGCGCACTGCAATCATGCCATGCAAAAAGCCATTCGCGCCGGTAGGCCAGACGCCAGACCTGTGCGATAGGGGTCAGTGGCGCCCACCCGGTAGCAGTAGACCCCGTAGACAACCAGGGTCAGCCCGCAGTACGTCCCGATGAAGGACAGAACGACAATGCGGGTGCTGCGCCAAGAGGGGTGATGATGACGGAGTGGTGAGGATGACGGGAGGGTGAGGATGACGGGAGGGTGATGATGACGGAGTGGTGAGGATGACGGGAGGGTGAGGATGACGGGGGGGTGAGGATGCCGGGAGGGTGAGGATGACGGGGGTGAGGATGACGGGGTGGTGAGGATGACGGGGTGGTGGTGGATGGGTGATGATGACAGGGGGGCGATGGTGACGGGGGGTGATGATGATGACGGGGTGGTGGCGATGGGTGCTGATGACAGGGGGGCGATGATGACGGGGGGTGAATATGACGGGGCGACCAGCCACAAGGCACAGACGTGACGGGCGACTGGGAGGGCTCGAAGAACAGGGAGAACAGGACCGGGGCCAGCAGGGCCAGGGTGAATGAGACCATCAGGATGAAGAGGGGCGTGTCCCGCTTGGAGTGGGACCCCCGGTGGACCGTCACGGGGAAGGCGAACCCGATGACGAGCTCGGCAAAGACAATGATCGTGCCCACTTGCAGGATACCGCTCAGGACCTGCGGGGGAAGATGGGATGGGGCGGGTGGGGTGGGGGGCGCGTGGGTTGTGGAGGCGCGGGCAGTGTGGGGATGGTTAAGGCGTGATGAGGGATCGAAACCATGGAAGAGGGACTGGTATGGACAGGGGTATGTGGGCATGTGGGGGTCTATGGTGCCCTGGGGCGGAGATCGGGGGGACAGGAAAGGAAAGACGGAGACCCATGCTGCGCACCGAGGTGGCAGATTGGGATGGGTTGTGACGGGGCCCCAGCCAGACCCTGCACATTCCCCGCCAAATCCTGTGCGGAAGGGACCCCGCCGCGCGCGGGGTGGCAGCAGCAGCAGCCGGCGCTCGGACGGGTCGTGCGTGGCTGCTGGGGAGCGCCGCCGTGCCCGCGGTGGGTGCGGGGCCGGCCAGGGGCGCGTCCAGGGGCTGGGGCGGGCCCGACGGGACGGGGGCCTCGTCGGAGAGGAGCGGCATGTCCGTGGGATGCGAGATTTGCAGCGGGGCCAGGTGGTGCTGCGCAGGGTGGTGATGACGACGATGATGATGATGGGGGAGGTGATGATGACCAGAGAGTTCATAAAAAAGGAGGGCCCTTCACGCTCCACCATCACCACCAACCATTCCGCCATCATCCATCCAATCGTCGGCATCATCCGGTCGTCAGGGACCATTCACCCTGCCACTTTGAATCCTGATCATCAAGAGCATCAACACATCAACATCAACATCAACACCATTATTCGCCGTCATGATTCCGGATCATCATCATCATCATCACCCACCACCATCGCCACCACCGCCACACCGCCATTATCAACAACACACATCAATCGTCATCGTCATCGTCATCGTCATCGTCATCACCCACCACCCACCACCCACCACCTACCACCACCACCACCACCACCACCACCACCACCACCCACCACCCACCACCCACCACCCACCACCCACCACCCACCACCCACCACCTACCACCACCACCACCACCACCACCACCACTACCACTACCACCACCACCACCACCACCACCACCACCACCACCACCACCACCACCACCACCACCACCAGGGACGGACCGATCCTGCATAGCTGCCGGCCTCGAGCGGCTGCAGACGCTCCTCCGGCGTTGGCAGCCCGATTCCACTGGCGGCCATCAGGAGCGGGGGCGGCGGGGGCGGGGACGGGCTGGGCATCTTGGGGGATGGCGTGCCCGGTGTCGATGCTGCCCCCGGGATGGGCGGCGCCCCCTGGTCGGTATACCGCTCGATCATCTGCAGCAGGGAGCGCGTGGGCCGGCGCGAGAGGCCGACTGACTGGTCGACGGGGTTGCTGGCTGACCCGAAGCTGAAGGTCGAGTCAAGCCGGTTGATGCTCGACAGGGGCAAGGTCAAGGCCGAGGCGGGACCCACACCAGGCCCGCCGGCCGCAGTGGCTGCGGCTGCGTGGTCGGAAGCCACCGCGCGGTGGTCCAGGGGCAGCAGCGGGGTGGCCCCGCCAGAGGGGGGCGCTTCGGGACTGCCCCTGCCACACATGGCACGAGAAAGGGGATGGGCGGATCGGGAGACACATGAGAAGAAGTCGTGAAGTTGATGTGCTGATGGATGGGGGGGGGCAGACACAACAGAATGTCACGCAACCCCCCCCCCCCCCCCCGTCGAAGCCCTCACGCCCCTGTTGTGGTTTCCCCCCTGCACACATTCCATTCCACCAGCCATGCTGGGCTCTATGATCCTGCCCGAACAAACCCGGACAGCGCGAACAAAACAACAGGGGCATACCAAGCACGGCGAGTGGTGATTCTTGCTTGCATCACCCCCCAAAGTTCGCTGGCTGTGCGTTCGCTCCTTCGTTTCAGCCAACATCCCGTGCCCCCCAGACCTCTCGGCCAGCCCGCCCGCCTCGGCCAGATCCGCCGCCGTGACCAGGGCACCGTCACCGTACATCTCGGCCCCTCGTGGGTGTTCCCCCAGGGGAACAGAGGCCGCCCGGGTGGGTATCCCCGGGGATACCCGACTGATCCCCGACAAGCCGCTCCCGAAGCTGCGCGTGGGGCCTCCGGCCCCGAAACTGCCTTCGCCAAGGGTGGGTGAGGACGGATGGGTCGTCCCATAGAACGTGGCCGTGTTGAGGGGGTCCGGGACGGCCAGGGACTGGGACTGGGTCTGATCGCTGGGCAGCGATCCTGAGGATGCGACCGTGGTCAGGCGGCGTTTTGGAAAGTGGGGCTGCGATCGGGTGCCCGTGGTGGTGGTGATGGTGGCGGCAGCGATGGTGGTGGTGGTGGTGGTTGCCGCCGCTGGGGCGCGGGCGGGGACCGCGGCCGGCGAGGGGGCGGGCGACAGGGCCATCGGCAGCTCATCCGCAACCGACATGCGAAACTCGCCGCTGCGTGTGAATGCGGGCCCATCGAGAACAAGCGAACTCGGGCGGGGGCAGGGCATGTCCGCGGGGTGGGCGCGGCGGCAGCGGGGACAGATGGGCGCCGGGGTGGGCGGGAGGGGCCTCGGTCTGGCCTGGGGGCACCCAGCCACCGTGCTGAAACGGACGGAGCAGGGAGTCGCGGCGGGGGAGGGGGGCCGAGGAGGCCGAGGAGGACAAGTCGGGGCCCCCGCTGATGCTCCCCCGCCGGCGCGGGTCGGTGCTTGGCGGGGGCGGGTGGGGCGGGGGCTGGGGACTTGGGGTGGTGAGCGGGGCCCAGGGAGAAGACGGGTGACGGGGGCCGGATGAGGGTGCCGGGGGTGGGAGTAGCGGGATGGCGTTCAGGACCAGGGGGATGGAGGCGCGGGGGATGTCGACGGAGTGGTCGATCGGACCCCGGGAGAGGTCCGCCGTCAGGTCCTCGGGGGCGGTGGGTATCCCCGGGGCAGAACGGCATCGGCCGGGGGTCGGGAGGGGACCGAGCCCGAGGTCATGTCCCCGATCGGGGTCGGGCGCTGGGCCATGGTCACAACCGACCTGCGGGGAGGTGGGGGGCCGTGAGCACGAATGGGATTCCTGTTTTGCCCCAAGTCCGCCTATCGTGCCCCCAGGTTGTGGCCGCATCCCCCAAGTCAGTGTGACCCTTTGGGGGGCAGAGAGTGCTGATTCGCAGGGACGGCGGTGTGGGCTGCGCTCCACCAGAAACCGCACACCACGATGACCCACACACACACACACGCGCACACAGGGGGAGGTCTGGCCCAGGCTGAGTGCGGTCGACAGACCCCGGGGCCGCACCCACCACGGCCTTGAGCTGCATCGAGGGTAACACCGACTCGGCCAGGTCTGCCTCACCCTCGGGGATGGTCCCGGCAAGGGCGTCCGGCCGACGGGGGCAGCAGCAGCAGCACCGGCGGCACCAGAGGCGCCAGTGGTGCCGAACCAGCGAGCCCCGCATGAAGATCAGCGCGTTGATGAAGCCGCCTGGTGGGGTGGGTGGGGTGGGGGGCGCGGGAGGTATGAGGTGGTGATGGTGATGGAAATCGTGAAGCCGCCTGGGGGGTGGAGGTGGAAATCAGAGCGTGGATGAAGCAGCCTAGCGGGTGGGAGTGCGGGATGGGGGATATGAGGTGGAGGCGGAGAGCAGCGTCCGGATCAAGCCGACTGGGTGAGCGTGGAGGCGGGGTGAAAAGACGGGAGGTGTTGGTGGTGGTGGTGTTGGGGGGGTGGCTGGATGGAGGGCCCACTCATTACCATCATCCGCTCGATGTCGCACTGGGACTGGGATGCTGGGCGGGCAGACCCAGGGAGTTGGTGGCCGAGTGGAGCAGGGTCAGGGCCACGACGATCCCCGTCGGGTTGAACAGCTGAAAGACCCGATTGATCTGGGGGCATGGAGGATGCGAGGGACGATGGGGAAGGTTGGAGGGACCGGGGTGACGATGGCAAAGGGACTGACGGTGACGGTGACGGTGACGGTGACGGTGACGGTGACCGTGACCGTGACGACGACGAGGATGAATGCTGCTGCTGCTGCTTGATGATGATGGTGATGATGACTGAGTGATGATGGCTGGGCTGCGACGGTGGGTGCGTGTGCTTGGGGTAGGGTGGGGTGGGGTGGGAGGAGGGGGGGGGGGCAATGCAGGCGGCTCTCACCCCGGTGGCGCGGACCGAGGGGAAGAGCCACACGAAGAAGAAGGCGAGGAGATAGAGGCGCCGCTTGCGCTGGGCGTGCAGTTCCACCTTTTCGCTTTCCGTCAGCTGTAGCCATGAGGACGTGAGAGGTGAGCGATGATGGTGGTGGTGGGGTGGTGGTGGGGGGGGGGGGGGAGGGAGCGACCTTGGTGAAATCGAAGTGTTGGAACTTGCGGGTAACCAGCAGCAGCAGCACCACAGAGACCCAGAAAACAATCCTGTCCGAACCGGAACCGGGGGCCGGGGTATGAGCCGCTTCCCCCGGGGGCGGACAGACCAGAGAGGAATGTACAACATGTAGAGCCGAAAGGCATTGGCGTCGTTGCTGATCCAGCACCAGGTGCCCGCGTCTCCATAACCCCCGAGGACTCCTAGTGTGATCACAATCGCCAGAGGTACCACCTACGGACGTGGATGCGGGCAGTGCGCCGACCGGGTCGCAGACCAGAGCAAAACAGTATGCCCATTTCTCGAGTTTTGCAATGATAAAATACCCTTTGGAAACGGCGTATAGAACAATGGCGATGAATCCCGACAAAAGGATCTGGGCCAAAGTGAAGTAGTGGATCAGAACAGCCTGGACGATGCACATCGGAATGTTGAGTGGCTCCAAAAATGCTCGAGAAGCGATAAACCCGCAACAAGAAAAGATATCCATGAGAGAAAGTACCAAAATGAGCCGATTTGCAAAGCACCGAAGGGGCGAGAAGAAGGCATAGCTTAAAATGATAGAGAGATTGCCAAGAATCGAAAGGGAACCGGAAATTTTGACCAAAATGTCTGCGACAAGTAAGGTCGTGGGTGAGAGTGTACTCATTCCACTGGATACATGCGCCAACGAGAGGGATTGCACAACCGGTTCGGAGCTTGGGTACGTCACCCCGCAGAGGTTTGATAGACCCCCGGAATTACATTGAACACCTTGAGTGCCATTCCCCTTATATTTCCAAACCATTTGAACAACGCATTTTGTGAATTTTGAATGTAGGTTTCATCCGTCTGCCTGTTCGTCGAGTTGGTCACGAGGATAGTTGAAAGTGTCCTGGTTGTTGAGACTCTCTCGTTTCTTCAAACCCACCCGTTGATGTCCTTCGAATCGCTTTTTGCACCTGTGGCGTGTCCGTAATTTTTGCAAACTTCTTTTCTATTGTTTTTAAATCGATGTTTGTGGGCCATTTTGATTTTAGCTCTTCTGGATCGCGGTTTCTCCACCAAGGGCGGCATTTCTGTCAAGAGTCGCCTCTCTGGATTGGTCGGTTTATTGTTTTTTTTTGGATTGAGAATGGCATTTTCGGCGATCTCTTTCAGGATGTCATGACGAGTTTCACTCCTTCGAAGGATCCTGCCCGCATTTTCGATGCCAATGTTTCTGCTCGCCAACAAATTGTTGAGAAGAAGGTTCGGACTCGCACAGCTTTCGACCGGTTCATTTCTTCGCCCATCTCTTTCAGATTTTCGTCGACGGAACTCTGAACCATATGGGTGATGTCACCGCTACCTGCACTGCCAACGAGGTGATGAAGGGTCTTGGCTTCCGCGCCCTCCTTGACCCGACCCGGACTCGCCGTCCGACTCTTGGCATGGTCAGTTGTTGTGTGGATTCAGCTCTTCAACCTTCTCGATGATCTTTCCCCTCGCCTTCCTGACTCCTGTAACATACCCTAGTCTTATTCGAACAGAGTTGTCGCTGCTGACGTGGAAGCGATCCCGTTTTCTCATGCAAAGATCTCCACCCTGATCAACCTTCCCGAGTCTGTGGCTCCTCCTTTCCCCTTGTTTTTGATTCTCCTCGTAGCACCCCCCTTCACGACTTTGCACTGGGCCTTGAGACCAACGTCGATCATGAGTGGTCGACCCCTCTCAACACCATCCGTATGGGCCTGAACTACTCGCGGCCTGGTCTCTTCTCTGCCACGTTTGCTCTGTCCGTTGTTCCCTCCCTTCTTTGTCGTCGGCGGCATTGTCTCCTCCTCCTCGGTTCTCATCTTTCCCCTCGTTTTTTTTTCTTTTTTTGTTACTGCAGGGAGGACCGCATGCGCAAGACCACGGTCTCCTTCGTGCACTCGCGTGCCCTGCCCCACGACGCCACTCTGACCTATGGGCTGCGCTATATCCGCCACCTGCTCCCCAACCCGGCCGAGCTGGCCGAGGGTGAGGCCGCCCCCATGCCGCTCTTTGTGGCCGATCACGCGTTCGAGTTCGGCACCCAGGTTCGTCTGCCCATCCCCATCCCTGTGGGCCATTCTCATCCCCTGTGGGCCATTCTCATCCCCTGTGGGCCATTCTCATCTCCTGTGGGCCATTCTCATCCCCTGTGGGGGCCAGACTCACCGCCCTCCTCACCGAGACCGGGCCATACTCACTCTGTGCCCTTTTGGGTTTGCGGTTCATCTTCATTCATTTTTGTCTCTCCTCCGCAGTACGCCCGGGGCACCATGCTGGTCAAGGGCAAGATGGATCTGGCCGGGGCCATGAACCTCTCCGTCTCGCGCCGCTTCTGCAACCACGTGACCGTCGGCCTGTCGGCGGCCTCCCACCTGCGGGCCCTGGTCGGTGGCCGGTGCTTCGGCTGCGGTGCCAAGAAGGGTCTGCGGCGACCTTTTTTCGGTACCAGGTTGCATCCTCACACCCACGGTCTTCCTCCGGCCAGATCCCCTCCCGCCTCCCGTCAGCCCTCTGGCGACCATCGGCCTGTCGCTCCTGTTCGAATAAACCCAACATCCCATAGTCGGGGCGAGGCCAACTTCTCTGTATTTTCTCCTTTGTCGATTATTCGTGCGCCGCTGCTGGGTGTATCTCTCCATCCCACCCAATATCCCCTTTCCCCCACCCTCACGGCCCCGGGACCGCTCTGCTTCCCCACGCAAAAAAAAAAAGAATGCGGGCCAGGGTCGTCGGGTTGATCGTGGGGGATGTCCCCCGGGGGACGACGGTACCAGTGACAGAACCATTGGTGCCGGGTGGTATCCCCCCACGGTCTTCTTCTGCCTCCAGGATGCAGAAGGAGGTGTGGATGTCCAGCCCGCAGAAACAGGGCCGAGCTGCTGCGAAGGGCATTGAGGCTGGGTGGGTCGGTGCTCGCCCAAGATGAGATTCGGTGCTGCGTGGACGCGACTGGACCGGGGCGCATATTTTGTTTTGTCTGCACAGAGGGACAACAAGACGGCGAGCATGAGTTGTCCGTTTCGCATGGTCAAAAAACGGAGCCTTTTGGCCCGGAGGCGGGGTGATGCGGTGTGGGGAAGTGGGGGGGGATAAAACCTGTTTGTGGCGATTTCTCCGCGTGGTTCCTTACGTCGTTTGCCTCACACGAGGCTGCTTTAACACGAGACTGACTAACGGGCTGGCTCCTCGCCATCACCGCCGCCGCGGTGTTCGCTCTTGACACAGGGGATTCATCGACTCAGGGTGATGGGGCGGGATCCGGGCAGATTGTCTCATCGTCGCTGACCCATCGCCCGTGGGAGCGCTTCCTTTTCAGGACCAGCTGGGATCGTTTTCTGGATACGGGCCCGTTCCGTCCCTTCCGTCGTTTCGTGGTGAGAGTCTGTGGCCGCCCCGGGGTCTCCATCGCAAGCGCGGGGGTCTCCACAGCAGTCTCCGGGGCAGGCGCGGGTGTCTCCGGGGCAGGCGCGGGTGTCTCCGGGGCAGGCGCGGGTGTCTCCGGGGCAGGCGCGGGTGTCTGCGCGGGTGTCTCCGGGGTTGGCGAGGGTGTTTCCGGGGTGGGCGCGGGTGTTTCCGGGGTTGGCGCGGGTGTTTTCGGGGTGGAGGCCTCGGGAGTGGGCGTGGGGGGACGACACTGAGCACTCTGTTTTTTCTCGCCTCCACAAAGTGGCGAGAACAGCGAGGACTGCCGCAAAGCCGCGATAACGGCCGTTCCGTTTGCTCCTAAGGAATGCGTCGATGAGCAGGTGGTAGATGATTGATGATTATATCTTTCTCGCTCTCGCTCTTGTTTATTTGGATTGATCCAACATATTTCGGTTCGATTTCAAAATTTGTTTCAATTTGATTTTCTGGTCAAAACCCCAGCGAATTGAGGGCGGAATCGTTGAGGTTGAACACGCGATCTATCTCTGGTTGAACTCGAGACCCCAACGCGCTCTCCGGCTTGTTCCTATTCCCCGGGCCAACACGCTTATCATCTGTTGAATTCGCAGACCTCGGTTGTAAAGTTTCGGCCTCTGTTTGACAACAACCAGAAGGCCTCGAGTCACTAGGTCTTGAAAAGCTTTGCCCTTCACACTTGCAGCCACTATGGCGAGATGAATACATCGAATTCCGAACATTTTTCGGACTGACCTTTGATCTTCGTCAATATGCTTTTTCGGCTGTGGTTTCCATCGAATCCGAGCAAGATCTTGAGTTGTTCGGGGCTGAGCGTCTTTATTTCCTCCATATTTCTCCTGGGATTTTCCCTCTAATTTTCGAAACCGCTGCCACTCTCCACCCGCGTTCCTCTCGCACAATTTCGAACCTCATTCCAAATCCCGAAAACTGGTAGGCAGCTCTGAGTTTTTTTCATCCGAATGTATTGGCTGGTTCGTGACATCTCACATCTCATCAGCGCTTTTTCTCAGAGTGAGCCGATATTTTTTTTTTTTTACGGCCTCTCGATTGACCATATCCATTGCAGTCCGAGCCTTCCTGTCCTCTCGGTTTTTCCGTTGATTTTGATCGAATCATCATGTTGCGGCCCAGCTCAAGTAAGCGTTGAGGAGTGATGACATTCGTATTCCCCGTAAAATATAGTCTTGTCTGACCCCTGGACCCCTCACTTGGGCAGGGGACACCCTCTGTTTTCGGGCAAAAATGCAACAGCAGCAGAAGAGGCAAGCCGGAGCCTTTGCTGCACAATTTCCTCACGCCGGATTGAGCTTTTCCAATCTTCCTCAGCCCGTATTTAAGCAGATTGTCCTACAGCTGCTTGACGATGTTCTTGACAGGAGAAGACGAAACATTCGTCGTCTCCTGTTAGTCAGCCGGAAAATCCATCAGGCGACTTCGGATCTTCTCTCAATCGATACCATGGATTGTCCGAAACAGGGATTTTGATCTTTCGCCTGATGATCGACTTTTCCATCCAGATGCTGCACTGGCCCGAACCACCAACCCATTCCAGTCGCCATCCTCCTCCTCCGCGTTGCCGCTGCCACCGCAGTTGATTCTACCCCAGGTTTGGTGTTTTATCTCTACTCTCCCGCATTACCGCACTTTCTCCTTCCCCTCCCCTCCCATCCTCTCCCCTCCCCCCCAGGATGTCATTCTGTTGAACCGACTGGAGGTTCTCCGGACTGAGCGCCTCGCCAACCAGGCGGCGGCGCATGCCTTCCTGGTGGGCCTCCCCGACGCGGCGAGTGCCCTCATCGCCCAGATCACGGAGGTTCCGGAGGTTCCGGAGGACATTGATGATCGCCTTGCGAAGGCTCGCTCCGACCTTGAGAGGTTCTACGCGGGACTGCGTGAAAGGTGGAATTATCGCTATGTCAGTGCTCTCGCACTCCCTTTTGCATTCGTGTCTTTCCTTCCTCCTTGTGGTTTGTGTGTCTTGTGCTGTTCTTGAAGCTGCAGTTTGAGGACTCGCACGCTCTGAGGCTTCTCCCACCCACCACCCCACCCACCCACTCACCCTCTATCTCTTTCTCTCTCTCCTGCCCTCTGTATTTTCCCTGACCTCTGGTGCTGGGGCAGAAAGAGGACGAGCGGCCTTCGCCGCCCCCGAGGGAGCTCGCAAATTGGAAGGGTCCAATCGCCCTGTTGCTCGTCGAAAAGAGGCGCGGTCCGAATCTGGGTGTGCGTGTGCTCCCGTTCTTCTCCTCCTGACTCCCCTCCTCCTCCTCAACATCAACATCATCATCATCATCATCATCATCATCATCATCATCATCATCATCATCATCATCATCATCATCATCATCAACAACAACAACAACAACAACAACAACAACAACAACAACAACAACAACAACAACAACAACAACAACAACAACAACAACAACAACAACAACAACAACAACAACAACATCTGCACTTCCATCGAAGAATCCGCTGCACCTTCACACATTCACACCGGTCCCGACCCGCAGCAATCACCAGACAACAATCACCACACACAGACAACAATCGCCACACAGACAACAATCGCCACACAGACAACAATCACCACACACAGACAACATTCCAACAATCACCACACACAGACAACAATCACCACACACAGACAACAATCACCACACACAGACAACAATCGCCACACAGACAACAATCGCCACACAGACAACAATCACCACACACAGACAACATTCCAACAATCACCACACACAGACAACAATCACCACACACAGACAACAATCACCACACACAGACAACAATCACCACACACACACACACACACACACACACACACACACACACACACACACACACACACACACACACACACACACACACACACACACACACACACACACACACACACACACACACACACACACACACACACACACACACACACACACACACACACACACACACACACACACACACACACACAGACAACAATCACCACACACACACAGACAACAATCACACACAGACAACAATCACCACACACAGCTAACAATCATCGACAACAATCACCACACACAGATAACAATCACCACAGATAACGATCAGAGACAACAATCGGGCACATGTCCAGTGCGCCCGCGTCTCATCACGAAGCCACCCACGGAAACGGCCTCTCCTTCTGTGGGCACCCGCAGCCGGCCGGGTGTTGCCCCCTTTGGAAGGCCGATTCATGTTCATCATCAGCCGGCTCCAATGCGTCCGATTCTCGGTTGGCCATTGTCCGCCCGCCCGCCTGCCTTGCCTGCCTGCCTGCCTTGCCTGCCTTGCCTGCCTGGCCTGCCTGGCCTGCCTGGCCTGCCTTGCCTGCCTTGCCTGCCTTGCCTGCCTGCCTGCCTTGCCTGCCTTGCCTTGCCTGCCTGCCTTGCCTGCCTTGCCTGCCTGCCTGCCTTGCCTGCCTGCCTTGCCTGCCTGCCTGCCTTACCTGCCTGCCTGTCCTGCCTCCTCCGCACCGGCGTTTCTTGATATCGGCACCAAAAACCTTAGAACCTCATCCCCCCCCTCCACTTGTCGGGGCACCCCTTTTGTGCTGCTGCTGCAGTTGTCGCGGTGCGGATCGACCTGCCCTGGGAGCAGGTCCGGGCCAACATGACCGGGTTTATCGAGCGCGGTCCGTGCCCTCCCTCCCTCCCTTGACCTTCGCCCCCACCTTCACCTTCGCCTCTTCCGGTCTCCCATCACCGCCATCAGGCCAGCCCTGCGAGGTCGCCCCGGAGCTCTCGGATGCGTGCAGACAGGATGGCAACGGCAACCTGCCGCTGTTCTTCCGGCTGGATGGCGGGTCCGGTCAAACACCCCATTCTCATCCCGATCGCCCTTGCTGTTGGCGGCGAGTCAAACACCCCATTCTCATCCCGATCGCCCTTGCTGTTGGCAGCGAGTCAAACACCCCATTCTCATCCCGATCGCCCTTGCTGTTGGCAGCGAGTCAAACACCCCATTCTCATCCCGATCGCCCTGCTGGCAGACCCCATTCTCATCCCGATCACCCTTGCTGTTGGCAGCGAGTCGAACCACAAGTGTCTTCTGCGGCACTGGGTCGGCCAGGCCGTCGAGTGGGAGGCCCAGCTGGGCCTGGCGGCACTGAACGAGCGCTGGGTGGCGGGCGAGGACGAATGGGCGGCCGTTGAGGAATTGGCGGCCTTGGCAGGGTCGAGCACCGATTGGGATGAAGACGTCCCGGCACGTGACGGGGATGTGCCCGAGCAGGCCCGCTATTATGACGGCGGGGCATTATTTGAGCACGGGAGCACCACCAGGCCCGAGGAGCCCCTGTTCGACTACCAGTGCGGCAACTTTGAACTGAGTGGTGACGACTGTGACCGTGCATGGCCCACGTTTGACGTCCGCTACTGGTCTGTCGGTCTGGCATGGCTGTGCCCTCTGTGCCACCCACCAGTTTCACACCCCTCTGGCGGGCGGGGAAGTACCATGACAGACAGTGTATGATGATGGATTTGTTCCTGGGGGCAGCATGAACACGCGGCAGTTGCGCCGGCTGATGGTGATGATGGGGCTAGGGCCCCTGAAGGACGTCGTCCAATTCTGCGCGTTCCTGTTCATGCTCTGCGGGTGCGACCTCGACAGGGCCGGAAAACGGTCTGCTCCCCTTCCCCCCACCTGTCTTCTTGGCCTTCATTCGCTGGGTGGGCGATGGTGGTGGCGGTGGCGGTGGCGGCGGCGGTGGTGGTGGTGGTGGTGGGTAGATGGCACGAGACGGTGACGGAGGCCTTCAGGCCGGACAGCAGATACCGCTGAGCGTGTCTTGCCCGCAGTACCGATCCCCCCCGTGATGGGTGAACGGGGCATCTTCTGGGCGGCTGTGGGGCCTTTGGGGAAGGTGGGGATTGGCGCTTTTTGCTGCTGCTGCGGATGAGGGTGGCCTTTGGGGTCGAAAATAAAGTGTCTGGTGCATCTACTACCGAGTGCGGCGGGAGGCAGGGCGAGGAGCGGAGCGCCCTGCAGTTCCTCGCGATCGATCAACTCCTCGTCACAAAATGCAAAATCCGAACGGATAGAATTCCCTCACCCCCCACCAGAACACCCGTACAACCCAACAAGGAATGTAAGGAAGACTGATCATCTCCTCGATACCAAAATACACATTCCGTCCTGATCGAATCCCCCCACCCACCCAAAGGGCAGAAGAAGAAGAAGAAGGGGAAGCGAAAAAAATGGGCTGCTGCTCCTAGGCGTACACGCTCCGAATCGGGCGGGATGAGGAGCCGGGGCTGGGCGCATGGCCGCCACCACCGGGGGAGGAGCCGCACGGGGAGTTTGAAACCCCCGCGGCCCGCTCGGCTAACCGATGGCGCTGCCGGTCCAGAATGAGCTCCTTCTCGGAGCCTTCCAGCGATTCCATCTCGTCGGGGTCCAGAGTCTGGTGTGTGTGTGTGTGTGTGGGGGGGGGGGGGGGGGGGGGGGGTAGGTGAGGGGGCCGTGGGTCGTGGTGGTGCAAATCCGTGGGTCGGAGCGTGCAGCGCGGGTTGGGATCTGGGTGGGAAGCCAGACATCTCGCCGGGGTTGAAGCCGCCGCTAGCTCGATCTCTGCGTAACGGGGAGAGGGACACAGAATCGGATCAGGCCGGGGTAGGCGAGGCAGAGGGGGGGGAGGAGGATGGGCCCACATTGAGGTGCGGGTTCAGGGCACACGCATTGACGGACCCTTCTCTTGTAAAAGGGCTTCGTAATATTGAATCAGTTCTTGTTGCGCCGTCTGCGCCATACGTCCTGCGGGGGGCGGGGGGGGGGGGGGGGGGGGATAGCGGCCAAACAGGACTGATGAAAATGAAGTGAAGCAAACGGACTTTCGTCTGAAAGCTCTTGTTCCAACTCGAAGATTCTTTGGACCAACATACTCTTGTCGTCAAACGCGGAACACTGCGAATAGGGCGAGATAATGATGGGGTCGGCAAGGCGAGTCAGACCTCTTGGGTGTTGGGAACGGGCACCAAGGAGTCTGAGTACGAGCGGGATTCATCTGTTTCGGACTCAGCATCGGATTCTGGTTGGATGGGTTCACTTGGCTGGGACTGAGGCTGAGACTGCCGGGTCGATGAAAGAAATTGAGGAGATGGCGCGATAGTTATTGGGGTGTCTGTTGTTGATTGAAAAGGGGATTGGGCTGCTTGAATAAATGGAGAGTCGTCGGAGGGGTCTGAATAATGTGATGTGAAGGACGGCAATGGACGCCCCTTCTTTTGGAATAACGAAGACACAAGATATTCAATTTGTTGTTGTCGATTCAAGGCAGCCTCCAACTCCTGATCGCACGCTTGCATCGCCCTGAAGACTTCGAGTCCGGAACGGCGAGCAAAAACAGGGATAAGAGCTCGGGTTCTAAAGGCGATATTTCTTTTTAAACCATGGCATCAAAGCCTCAAGCACCGCCAGAGGACGACGCTGCCTCTGTTTCCTCCTACTCTTCCGAGAGCTCTCAGTCTTCGTATAGCGATGAGGAACCCATTCCGACCCACCAGCAGCAGAGGGACGGCGGCATTCGGCTCGAATCTGCCATTGCTGCTCCACCCGGCGAACGTTGCGCCGATAGGAGGTCTTCATATTTTTTTTCCCCTTTCCAGAGGGGTTGACTTTTCCACCCAGGCAAGAGGAAGAGGAACTCCGCGGGGCTGACGTGACTGTCGATTTCACGCTCCCTGATGGAACTCATCGCACGCAACAGGTTGGTTACCAGCGACTGTTGTCCCCTCTTCTTCACTCGTTTCACGGTTCCAGTTTAAAATGGGCCACGATGTGCAGTATCTGAAATCAGTTCTGGAACGTGAGTGCGGCCTGGACTTTGCCAGAATGGTCTTGTTTTTTCTTTACACACTCCTTTGCCGAACCGCTGGTTCCTTTTCGCAGCGGCTCTTCCTCGGTTCCCGCCTGATGCCCGATCCCCTGTCCCTGAACGATTTCCCCATCGATATTGCGACCCCCGTCGAGATTCGTGTCCAGATCGAATGAAAGAGCTTTTTCGGTTTTGTGTTTGCTTGTAATCTGAGGGACTTTCAAACGGGGATTGTTCCCGCGGTGCAGCGTCGCTTGTTTTTCTTCTCCGCTTCTTTGCACCGCCTCGCCCCGTCTCGGGGGGGTTGGTTTTGGCTTTTTTTCGGATACCAGCCTTGGGGTAATATTCTCGGGGGGATGGAAGATAAACGCCAATCGAAATTTCTTCCCCCGAAAAAAAAAAACAAGAGAAATGGGAAGGGGGTGGCTCCCTCCGGGGGAGCACTCGCACTGGGGACCCATCCCATGGGAAGAAGGACGAACCGAATGTCGGTCTCGGCGGTCACCGCGAGCGGCGCTAAGGACGTAAAGCGAAAAAGGACACGGGGGGAGGGGGAGAGGGGAGAGGGAGGCACGGACAGGACAGAGGGGAAGATGACTGACTGGACTCTGGACTGGGCGGGCACTTGCACCTGGGGTGAGGTGCGCAATCCCGTGCCAACGGGTCTATAGACCGGGCGGAGGTGGGGGGGGGGGGGGGGGGGGGGGGTGCGGGACTTCCTCGCAGACCAAAGGAAGGGAACGAAGGCAGGGGGGGGGGGGGGGGGGGGGGGGGGGGCACGGACCTCAGGGAGCGAGACCGGTCGCGATCGCGCCGCTCCCTGCCGCGGAGAGATGTGGTGATGGTGAGGAGGGATGAATGAGCAGGGTGGCCCCCCACCCTCCCCCAACCTCCCTCCCAGGGCGCCTGTGGGGCGGCGGGGGGCGGGCACCTTCCAGACCGGTCGCGCCTCCGGTCCGCATCGCGCTCACCGCGGTCGTCTCGGTCACGCCGGTCGCGGCTATCCCCCCGCCGGTCCCGGTCATCGTGGTGGTGATCGGAATGGCTGTGGCTATGACTGTGGCTATCCCCGCGCCGATCGCGGCTATCCCCCCGCCGGTCCCGGTCGTCCTGGTGGCTATCCCCACGCCGGTCCGGGCCGTGGCTATCTCCCCGGGGCGGCTCGCCGGCACCCGGGAGGCCGCGGGAGGGCGGTACCCCGTAGAGTTTTTGCTGTAGGGGGGGGAGGGACGAGTGGAGGAGCGACGGATCGATGAAGCCGGGCAGGACGGGGGGGGGGGGGGGGGGGGGGATAGAGGCGAGGGGCAAGAGGTCGGAGGGGGGATGGAGACCTTGAGTTCGTTGTACTTGTCGCGGATCTGGCGGTAGCCGAGGTGGGTCCGGCCCGCGAAGTGGTCGGCCAGGCGGCGGTCGGTGTCCGTGATGGACAGGTAGGCCGCGCAGACGTCACACACACGCAGCTTCTGCTGGTTGTTGCCTGTGGGTGGCAGTGGATGCGGTCAGAACGACGGTGGGGCGATCCGGCCCAACTCAACCGGGGGGGGTAGGCAGACAGACCGCGCGGAACGCCCCGGCCACCAGCGGCCAGGGAGGGAGCCGCGGCCAGAACGGCGTTCGCCTGGATGGCCTCCTTCTGCTTCCGGAGGTTCTCCACCTCGGTCATCAGAGCCATCGACTCCTGCACCTTGCCCTCCTCGCCTGGGGTGGTGATGACGAGGGCGGTGTCAGGGAGGGCTCCTCAAAACGGAACGGTGTTTTTCCGCAGACCGAGTTTCTCTGCCTTGACCATGGTCTCCTCGATTTTCGTGGTGATCTCGGCCGTCTGTCGCCGGGGGTCAGGTGTCGAATCGGGCAAGGGGGGACAGACCTGATCGATCGACTTATCGATCGTCTGAGCGTTGTCTTCCTCGAGGCGCCTCTGGCATTGCGCAATCTTATGATCGCAATCGGTGACGTATCGCTCCAAGATGCGCAACAGGTCGGTTTCATAGCCGAAGTCGCGCCCGCTCTCACGAGCAGCCTCGTACTCCATTTTCAGATGAGGATCGTGGACCTTCTCACATTCCCCGCCCAGTTTAGTGTTGGCAAAGAGCGAATAGGGACAAATACCACAGAGGTACGGCTTGCACACTTCGGGATCAGTGAAATGGGCGGGTCCATCGGTGACCGGAGCCCCATCACGGTCGGAACCCATAAGCATGTCCAGTTGCTTTCGGAAGGCGTCCATCTTGCTTTGGGCGGCGGGTTGGCTGGGGAAGAGCTCCGCGCTTGTTGGTACGGTCGATGTGACCCTGGCACCGCTCACCCATGAACGAAGAAGGTCAAGTTTGTGCCCTTCTGGGCGACATCAATTCCAAAATCGCCCCGATGATCGAAAAAGTACGCGCTCTTACCATAAGGTCTGCCGTCCCCGCCATTCCGGGCAGTGACCTTCACCCGATCACGCAGTGCGGAGAAAACCAAGACGGACAAGGGATTTTCGTTCCTGGACGTGAAGAACGACATCATGCTCGATTATCTGACTGATCTGGTGTATTACTTGAACCTGAAGGTCCAGGGTGCCGACATGACACAGCATGAGGATCTGTTCCTCAGCCTGGCCGAAAATCGGACGTACATCGAGAAGATTAGGACACTCGACCAAAAGTTTAAATACCAAATTGATAAACTCATTAAGACGGCCACTGCCGGGGTGACCCAGGGCAGTTACCAGCAGTATCGTCCCCACCCTGAGGAGATCATCTCCAGCTTGAAGGAGGCCGAGGAAGGTCTGTCGAGCTGTCCCCCGGCGCCCAGACCGTTTTATTCGGGGTTTTGTTCGTGGCGGCGGACATAGAGGATGGTGCCCTGGATGAGGAGACGGGCGAGGTCCTCTACAAGGCGCCTCACATGCGCGCCACCGAGATGGAAGACGAGAGCGAGAAGAAGGGTCCGTCCAGAGCCCGAGCTCCCTGGCCGCCCCAACGACCCCCTCCTCCTCCTCCTCCTCCTCCTCCTCCTCCTCCTCCTCCTCCGCACCAATACCACCAGCATCCGCACCAGCATCCGCACCAGCACCCGCACCAGCACCCGCACCAGCATCCGCACCCGCACCCACCGTCCCGACAGACGCTGCTGGCTCTTCCCCCACACCGTTTGGCACACACGCCTGGGCGATAGCCACCGGTGCTGGTGGTGAGCTGCTCCATGCAGGAGAAGGGGTGGGGTGAGAGCCGCCATGCCACATGAGCACATCTGGGGGGGGGGGGGTGGTGGGGGTGAGTCACTGTGGGTGGGTGGGGGTGGGGAATAGCCGCTCTGTGCCCAATCCTTCCCTCCCTCCACCCGGCCCACCCTCTTGCTGTCGCGGTGCAGCCAAGCAGTTCGAGATAATGGAGCGTCACTGCCCTCCCTCCCTCCACCCACCCACCCGCACTCTTCCCCGCTCTCGCTTCCCCGCTGCAGCCAAGCAGTTCGAGAAGATGGAGCGACGCAAGGCGGCCACCCGGCGGAGCATGCTCTACCAGGAGCTCCAGCAGGAACTGACCGAGGCCCGCCCCCATCGCCTTTGCCTTTTCGCCGCCCATTTCCTCGCTTCAGCCCATCATCAGCATCAGCATCCGTCATCATCGCCATCATCATCACCATCATCATCACCATCATCGTGCACCACCACAACCGTCATCATCATCGATCATCATCATCATCATCATCAATCATCAATCCAATCATCAATCCAATCATCATCATCATCATCATCATCATCATCATCATCATCATCATCATCATCATCATCATCTTGTCATCGCCATCATCGTCATCATCACTCATCATCACATCCATCCATCATCAATCCATCATCAATCATCATCACCATCATCATCATCATCATCATCATCATCATCATCATCATCATCATCATCATCATCATCATCATCATCATCATCATCATCATCATCATCATCATCATCATCATCATCATCATCATCATCATCATCATCATCCAATCATCATCCAATCATCATCCAATCATCATCCAATCATCATCAGCATCCAATCATCATCAATCATCATCATCATCATCATCATCATCATCATCATCATCATCATCATCATCATCATCATCATCATCATCATCATCATCATCATCATCATCATCATCATCATCATCATCATCATCCAATCGTCATCATCATCATCATCATCATCCAATCGTCATCATCATCATCATCCAATCGTCATCATCATCATCCATCGGCATCATCATCATCATCCATCGGCATCATCATCACTCCCCCCCACTTTCTCGCCCTTGCTTCTTGACAGGTGATTTCCCAGCGGCGCATGGAGCGGGCCGCGTCGGGGGATTTCCTGGCGGATGTCCACGAGATGGGCCGCCTGGCCTCGTCCATGTTCCGCGAGCCGACACCCCAGGCCGCCGAGGCCCCGTCAAAGGTGCGCCACGCCAGCGCTCATTCCACAAGTGGTGCGCACTGTATTGGCACATACCGATGATGATTTGTTGATCATGTTGACATTGTTTGACACACAGATGGTGTCGATGATGTTATGGTGTTGACACACAGATGAGACGATGCTGACACACAGATGATGTTATGGGGCTGACACGTAGATGATGTGATGGTGTTGGCACACAGATGATGTTGACACACGCTGTTATGGGGCTGACACACAGATGATGTGATGGTGTTGACACACAGACAGATGATGCCGCATCGGGTCACCATCCCCCCATCCACCTCACGCCCCATCTCCCTTCCCTCGCATCCCATCCACCCCAACCCCATCCCAAAAAAGGCGGCCCACGAGCGGATCCGGACGGGCGACGGATCCTCAGACGAGTCGGAGATCGAGGACGACCTGCCCGTGGCCACCAAACGCCCCCGGACCGAAGGTGGGCGCGGGGGCAGGGGCAGGGGACGGGGCGCGAGCAGGGGTGGGCGGGGTGCAAGCAGGGGTGCAAGCAGGGGTGGCAGGGGGGGGCGGGCGGGGCGGCAGGGGGGGCGGGCGGGGCGGGCGGGGCGGGCGGGGTGCGAGCAGGGCGGACGCGGGGGGCGGGGCGGCAGAAGGTGAGGAGTTCCGGCTCCTCCTCTCTTTCCCTGTTCGGCTTTCTTTCTCTCTCTCTCTCACTCCCTCCCTTCCTGCTCGCTCTTTCGGGGACTTCCGTCTCCTTTCCCCAAAACCGCTGGTCCCCTCCCCTCCCCTCAGCGTCCTTTTGGTCTCTTTGCCAACAGCCATCTCGCTTTCGCGTTCCCAACCGAGGTGGGTAGTCAAAAACGGTCTTTCCTGCAGGAAACAAAGCTGCCACGCGCACACAAGCACAAGGGGAAGGAGGATGGAAGGAAAAAAACAAATCCCAAGAAACGAAAAGGTGGCGGCGGCGCGGCGGGACCCTCCCCGGGGGGGAGAGGCGCCAAAACACTGGGCGCGGCACCACAAACTCAAAAAAAACAAAATCCCTTTTTTTTTTGTGGTTGTGTTTGTTCATGTGAGCAGAGAAAGTGCGCAAAAGGCGCAAAAGGTGAAAGGTGAAAATTGGCCTTTTTACAGAACGAGAGGGAGAGGGGCACCGGGGCGTCCGCGGGGATGCGGGGGCAGGCGGTGGGTTGGTGGGGGGGGTGATGATTCCATGACGATTCATTCAATCAAATGTCAATCAGAAGAAAATCACTGGCCTCGAGGGCCAGCACCTTTTGCCGAGCCTGCTGCCGCAGTCGCTCAATGTCAAGAGAATTGGCTGCTGCGGTGGTGGTGGTGGTGGGAGCGGCGGTGGACGGAGGGGGGGCACTCGGGGAGAGGGGTGCGGCGGCGAGCAAAAGGGGTGGAGGCAGGTCGGCGGGGTTGCTGCGCGAATAGAGTTCGTCGGCCGACGGGCTCGAGGGGTCGGCCGTGCGGGGCTTCTTGAGGGGATGCTGTTCCGCAAGGGACGAGGCGGAGGCGACCGAGGGCAGGCAGACGGGCTCCTCGGGGGGGCAGGTCGGATGGTCATCCCCCGGGAAGTAGGGGATGGGGTCCACGGGCCGGAAGAGTGGGGTGTCCGTGGCCAACAGGGTCGTTTGGGTGCCGGCGCAGTCGTCCTGTTGGTCGGGCAGCAGGGCCTGGGAGCCCTTGTGCAGGACCACATACGAGCCGGGCTGGGCGAGGGACGACGAGAAGACGGTCAGGCAGAGGCCCATGTGGTTCTGCTGGATGCAGGGGACCAGGTTCTGGTGGGCGCGCAGCATGACGGTCATGTCGCCGTTCTCACGCAGGAAGCGGCGGGTCGTGATCTCGCTAAACATGGGGCGGCCCGTGCCCCGATCCATCCCGCCCGGATCGGCCCAGAGCAGGGCGTTCTGGCGGATGTACTTCGAGGAGAGAATCGAGGATGCCGATTTGCCTGCCACAGGGAGGGAGGGAGGAGGGAGGGGGGGGGATGAAAGGTGAGTCCTGGGCCTAAGGAACGGCCAAGCGGCAGACCTTCAGTCCAAATATCGGTGCGGGGCAGTCGCTGGATGTGACGGAGGGTCAAGGTGTACTGGTTGCAGGCCCCCCCGTGGCAGATGAACGCCATCCGACCGACCAGGTCGACCTTGGTCCGGGCGAGAGATGCGGGATGCTGCTGCTGCTGCTGCTGGGCTGGGGCGGATGGGATGGAGGGCGGTGGCGGTGGCGGCATCTCGTCCTGCTGCTGGATGGACGGGCGCAGCGAGATCTGTGCCGGTTCGAGGGCGTCATACTGCAACTGGCTCTCGGGGATCACCATGGTGTCCAAACCCCCCGCGGCCGCGGCCGCGGCGGCAAGATCCTCCGGGGTCGGGATGGGCGAGCTGAGGGGAGGCTGTGGCGACATCGAGGCCACGCAGGTGACCGGCGAAGACACCGCGGTGCGCACACTGAGGGGGGAGGGGACCACGTCGGGCGCCAGGGCCGGGCTGGGGGTTGCCATGCCGAGCAGCCGGTCGGCCTTCACGCGGCAGTCATCGGTCGAGACCCCGCCCACCACGCATGAGATGGGGAGCTTGTCGAAGAGCTGCAGGAAGCGCTTGTAGAGGCGGGTGACGGGTTTGACCTCGGTCAGGATGTTGATGGTCGAGGGAAGATCCCAGGGGTACTTGGCGCGGAGTTCTGGGGTTGGGGGGACGCGGTGTGTGTTAGAATCGCAAAAAGGCGGGCGGCGGACCTTCAAGGAAATCGCTACTGAGGGCGCTCTCGTGGTTGCCCCGGAGGATGGTCACGTGGTGCGGGTAGGCCAGACGGAGAAGCAGGACCAGGCACACCACCTCCACGGAGGACGTGCCACGATCCACATAATCGCCTGTGATGGACAGAAGGAGAGACCAGCGCATGAGGCGGATGTCATAGCCGGGAGAAATGCGCGAACGGGAGGCAGGCAGTGGGTGAGCAGGAGGACGGAAAGGAGATGAACACGAGGGATGAGGGCAGCAGGAGTTTATCAAGAACGGGCAGGAAGACGTAGGGCGTTGGCGGGCATGGGCGATTCGGTGAAGAGCGAGAAAGGCGGAGTCCGCGAGGGGGTCCGCGGCGGCAGGATGGGTCCCGTCGGAGAAAACGGCCGCTTGGCGTGGATCACACGGGGCGAGGTGACGGCCGCTGGGCTGGGGATGGTCAGCGACTGCTGGAAGCGCGTGAGCAGAGGGGTGGAGGGCGAGAAGATATGGGCGGTGGAGGAAGCCAGCGGTGGGGAGGCCTCCAGGGTGAGTCGCTGCGGTTGCGGGGAGAGAGGCAGCGGGACCGGGAGAGGCAAAAGGAAGTTGGAGCGGGGGGACCGATTGGCGAGCTGGGGCGAGAGGCCCGGGGAGCGGATGTGCATATACGGAGGGAGGGGACCACCGGGAGCCAGGAAGGGCAGAGGGAGAAGAGCAGGCGGAGGGAGAAGGGGTTCGCTGATCGGGGCCGGTTGCGAGGCGGGCGCAAGGGGAGCGGGAGCGGAGTTCAGTGGCGAGAGCTGCAGCTTTTCCTTCATCTTCTTGATCTGGCGGGCATAGCGACGCCTCTGGCTCCGATTCCAGTGGTGATCCGTCGCCTCCTCCTCGCCGTCGCTTTTCCATGCGGGTGAAGGCAACAATGACTGGATGGGATCGACGGAGGAGTGGGTCGAGTCGGTCGGGGAGAGCAGCACCACCCCCTCGGGCATCCCCCCCATGGCGGCCATCTTGGGAGTGGCGGGAGACGAGGACGGTCCTTCCAAGTCGACCACACTGTGGGTGTCGTCGTCGTCGTCGGATTTGTGGTCCTTCTCCAGCAGATCCGCATCGAGAACCATCGGCTCCTCAGGATGACGGATGACGTCGTTGACTTCGTCCTGGTCAGCTGGGTCTGGATGGGGCACAGAAGTTATAACCGGGGTGCCAGAGAGGGCAGGAAACAGACCCTGCGAGGGCAACTGGGTCGCGCTCTCGTCCTGGGGCGCAGACGTACCACCGCACTCCCCCTCGGTGCCCACACAACCCTCGTTCTCCTCCCCCTCGATGCCCTCGGCTTCATCGTCATCATCGTCGCTGATGGCCTTCTCCAGCAACTCGGGCCAAAAGACGCGCGGACAGAAGCTGGGCTTGGTCTGGGCCAGGATGCTGAGCAGATCGGAGATGGACCCGTGCAGATCGCCAATGACGGCGACCCCGCTCCCGCCCGGGGCTGCGGCGGCTGACAAGGAGCCCGAGCAGCGCGAGGAGCGACCCTTGTCCAGTCGCGAGAGGGTCTCGTCGCCCTCCTCCTCCTCGGCCGCTGCTTTGGCGGCTCGGCAGGAGTCGCAAGTGCACAGAGCGTCCTCACTCCCATCAGCGCACGGTCGCCGAACGGGGCCGGCCCGCTTCCCCAGCGAGCGGGTCCGCTCGGCCAGAAGTTGCTTGCGGGTGGCACCATGGTAGGCTCCGTCACACATGGAGTAGGTCTTGGGGATGGGCAGGTCATCTAGATCAGCGTCGACGTATTCGCTGGGAGAGGGCAGCACATCTTCACTCGGCGGCTGCTGCTGTTCACGGCGACACCGATGGACGTCGGCGGCGATCTCCTCGTCCTCCTCGACGCAGTCGTCGCCCATATCGTCCAGAGCAGCCGCAAACCGCTCGTCGTCGTCGTAGTCCTCGTTTTCCTCGGGGGTCTCGTCCGGTTGCAGGGCATCGGGTCGGTAGATGGGATCCCGAATGACCGAGGCCGGCCGGGTGCAGATGGAGGGGGATGGGGAGGCTTCGGGAAGGGCATGACTCCCGGAGCTCCGGGTGAGTGCCACAGGATCGAGCGAGGTGCGCACCAGGCGCGGATAGGTCGAGTGGAAGTGGCGGTGGGCAAACGTCACCAACATTTGCACAAAGGCGAATGAGAACGAGAAGGTATCCTGCTGGAGAGGCTTGCCGCCCTTTGGGAAGAGGGTCGACAGAACCCGCTGGGCTGTTTCCTCAGGGAACTTCTCACCCTCCACCACATCAATGAGATGGTGCTGAGACAAGGGAGAAAGCGGTGCTGGTGGCTGCTGCTGTGTGGCCGTTTCAGCGACCCAGGGAGTGTGAAGGATGAATCTGAATGGTGCCACAGGACGAACAAAAATCCAGGAACCGAGGAGGTTTTGGTTTCGTGAAAGAAAAAACCAAAACGGACCGATAAACTGGGAACCTGTGATCAAAGGGATACAAAGGATCACCGGGGGAATTGGCCAGCTTCATTGCCAGGTCGGACGAGGGGGGAAAGTCGTAGAACTTGCCAGTGGGGGGCCGTTGAAGGGGGGTAATGACTACCACGTAGCGGCGAGGAGGTGGAATGACAGGCGGCGGGACGATGGGAACGGCAGGCGGGGGGATTTGGGGCGTTTCCACGACCAGGTTGGCCCCCTCCGACCAGAGCTGAATAAACGGCTTTTCCAGGTCGAGAATCGGATCACCCTGGGAATCCGTCTGGCTGATCACATTGTGAGCCACAAAGAGATGGCCCAGAACGAAAGAGAGTGGGGCACTGGGGAGGAAGGAACATTGAATCTGTGGCGAGTCTTCAGAATTGGGCTCTCCTCCATCGTACATCTGCCACTCATCCTTCCACTGCTCGAGCGAATTCTTCACTTGCTCCTCGGTCACGGGATCAGCATGCGGTTGCCGCTTCACAACAACATTCACGAAACCACCCCAGCGAGTATGGGTCTGTGTCTGGGTGACGAAGAAGTCGGGGGGGCCCAACTAATATCGGAAATTTTTATTCAGGATCCCGGAGCACGGAAAAACCCGTAGAGCCAAACGAATAGGAAAAGTGATGGGGTTCAGGGTCGCAAAAAGAAGCGAGACAAACCTTGAGTTCCTGGACGTGGTCGTCAAACAAGACCTCTTGAGCCATGGTCGGTTCTTCCGGAGCCACAGGGACCTCTGGCTCCCCAACTAAGGGGTCGGGCAATAATTTCGCTGGAGAAGAGGTGTCAGGCACAATGAAAGAGAGCGGATGCCGATGACGAACCAGAAGAATGACATGAAATCAGCGAATTGAAGCGTCCTTCCTCGACATCGAACTGACGACGGCGAGGTGAGTGATGCTTTCGAAGCTTTTTCTGATGCAAGCGGGCAGGTTTCAGCATTAAGTCGCCCACCATATACAAAGGTTTGTCGGTTGTCAAGAAATCAAGAAAAGGAGAGAAGTGTGCTGTTGTGGTGGAGTTCTCGGTCTGCGAGCGCCGCTCCCACCGGAAGACTTGATACTAAGTCGACGAGATTTGCTACCAAGAGACAGCCGGTGAGGTGGCTGCTCAGAAATCAGGGGGTGGGCAGTTTTACTATGTGTGGGCCGCGATTGGCCTGAAGACATATCACCCCACACGGGAGGACAATCCGGCCCCAGTCGGGAATGTTCCTGAGGGAATTTCAGGGGGCCTCCTTCGGATTACGATAGTTTTTATGCATCCCTGCACCCGATTTTTCCACCCCACCGGACACAATCAAGCTTTACGGGAAAAATTGCCGGCAGGTTCAAACCGTTTCCGGATGTTCTCGTCCTCCCATCAGGCTCTGTCGATTTTCACTCGGAGCAGTTTCCTTCGAGCGAGAAATGCAAGCTGCGGCCCATCGAACCTCATTAATTATCACACGAAAACGAAGCGATTTTGGCCAGGATTTTTCTTTTCTTGATAAGGATGCGCACCAAGACTTTTTCGAGTACATCCATTTTCCTGACTCAAATGATGCCAAGATGATGCTCCTCGACTGGTCGTGCTCTGTCCGTAGTTGTGTCTGTTTGGCAACCCTTTGATTTTCTTCTTTTCAGATGCCGAAGATGGTTGATTCGCCCACGCAAACCCCATGGTCCGTTTCTTCTTCGATATGCGAGCTACAAGATCCTTTTCCCGGCTCTAAAGGAACCCCAAAAGAAACTACGCTGTCCAAGTGGAGCATCAGGATATCCCAGAGGCACAAAAAGATACGCTTCTCCGCACCCCCGAGATGAAGCAGTTCACTGAGACTGTCGAAAGAAGGTCCGAACTCTCGGTCGTGGGAACCATCGCTAAATTTTATTGATCTACCACGCAGAGTCGGGCCGATCCTCCTCCAAAACATCTCTTCGGATGTTTTCATCGATGATTTTCGCGGGCTGAGCGAGGAGGAGACCGGCTTTGGCAACAAGAGTGAGCGAGGGCTCAAGGTTCGTCAAGCCTTTTTTTCCACCTTTTTAATTGCGGCTATCACCCTGTCTCCCCAGACGCTGACCTCGTACGACAACTTTCTGTACACCAAGAACAAGCTCATCTCGTGTATCGACTGGCAACCCGGGAGCCGCAGTCTGTATTCCCCCCCCGACGAACATCCTCTCCTCCCCTGGTCCCGGCGCTGATCTCACCTCCCTGGTGACGTCCACTATTCTCCCTTGCGCCCGCAGCCTTTCTCGCTGCTGCCTGCGTGGAGCGGTGCACCTTCGAGGAGCGGGTCGAGATGGGCGGCAAGTACATCCCGTCCTACATTCTCGTGTGGGCCCCGCCCGATCCCCTCCCCCAGGTTAGAGCCACCACCACCACCACCGCCGCCGCACACTTCATCCATTTTTTCCCTTCCCCCGACCCCCCAGTTTGTGCTCGAAGCCCCCTCGGACGTGACGGTGTTCCGCTACTGCCCCACGACGGGCGTCCGGCCCGGTGCCCAGGGGGATAGCATCATGGTGGTCGTGGGCGGGTGCCTCAACGGGCAGATCGTGGTGTGGGACATCGGGCCCATGATGGACAAGCTTCGCATGCAGAGCTCCAAGCGGCAGGGCGGCAAGGAGAAGGAGGCCCAGGCTGCCGGGGTGGGGGTGGGAGGGGGCGCCAAGGAGGGCCAGGAGGACGACGAGTCCAAGAAAAGTCTGCCTGCCTGGCTGGAGGGCGAATGGGGGGTGGGGCTGGGGGAGGGAGGGAGGGAGGGAGGAGGAGGAGCGGTGGGAGCGGAGTGGCGGTAGACAGGGAGGGAGAGGCAGACATCTGATTTCCCCCCGCCCTGCATATCCAGAGCCCCATTTGCCCCCACTGCCAACCCACAAGCGTCTCCATCCCCCCCCCCCCACCTACGCCCCACCCGCCCCGCCACACCCCGACAGCCATCCCCGTCTTGCAGACGATCAAGTACTCGCTGATCGATGAGGGCCACTCGCGCGAGGTCACCGACCTCCGCTGGATCGACGCCTACAAAGGTCTGCTCCCCGCCCTCCTTCCTCCCTCCCCCCCTCCCCCCCCCCCCCGCTTCCAGAAATCTGTGGGCCTTTCCGCTCCACCGCCTCACCAACCTGCCCACCCACCCACCCACCACCCACCCACCCGCCCAGTTCGTGACCGTGTCCACGGACGGGCGCTACCTGAGTGGGACATCCACGAGGTGCTCTCCCCAAGATGCGCGAGGATAAGGTTCCACCCCCCGCCCTCTCCTCCTCCTCCTCCTCCTCCTCCTCCTCCTCCTCCTCCTCCTCCTCCTCCTCCTCCCTCCCTCGCAGCTCTGGGTTGTGTTCATCTTCCCATCCCCCCCCCACCCCCCACCCAGCCCAAGCGACCGCCACCCTCGGGCCCCAACGCGGCCCAGCTGCTGCAGGAGCAGGAGAAGATGGACCGCGAGGCCAAACTGCGCGAGTCCCACCTGCACCCCACCAAGACCGTGGCCCTCTACAAGGACGGCCTCTGGAAGGTCCCCGCCCACCTGCACTCTGCACTACACGTCATGCACTATATTTTGCACCAGACATTGCACCTGCACTCTGCCCTATATCTGGCACATCTCCCACACAGTGCGCCATCCATTGCATCTACCCACCAAGACCGTGGCCCTCGACAAGGACGGCCTCTGGAAGGTCCCCAGCGCCTTGCACCATATCTGACACATTGCACGCACCGTGCACCATGCATCATCAGATGTCCATCCAAGACCGTGGGCCCCTCGCCAAGGACGGCCTATGGAGCCCCCCCCCCCACTCGCCTGCATTTGCACAATGCGCCATGCAGCACCACCAGCCAGCATGCCTCATGCTCTGTCCTCATCCTCCCCCCCCACACACACACATGACATTCGTGCTGTCTCTTCTACCTCTGGTTTTGTTTTATTTTCCCGTTACTTCGTTCCTTCTTTACGACACACACACACACACACACACACACACACACACACACACACACACACACACACACACACACACACACACACACACACACACACACACACACACACACACACACACACACACACACACACACACACGACGCACAGGTATGCGCGACCCGTGTGTGTCCGCTGGCCCCAACCGAGGCGGCCGTGTGCAGCGAGGACGGGGAGGTCGTCCTGCGGGGCCCCGTCATCCCCGCCCCCAAGGAGGAGGCCTCGGACTCTAAGCCCCTGGTCCGGCATGGGAGGGGTGGATGGATGGATGGAGGGGTGGATGGAGGGGTGGATGGATGGGTGGATGGATGGGTGGATGGATGGGTGGATGGATGGGTGGATGGATGGATGGATGGATGGATGGGTGGAGGGGTGGATGGATGGGTGGGTGGATGGATGGATGGATGGGTGGGCGGATGGGCGGATGGGATGGGTGGATGGGATGGGTGGATGGGATGGGTGGATGGGAGGTGGGAATGGAGGGAGGCTCCCGGCTCAATACCTTCTGGGGTTTCCATTGATTCCATCGTCTGCTGTTGCATTCTATCGCGTTGAATCATTGGATATCCGTTTGACACGATCCGAGCAAGCTCGGGGCGATTTGCAGTATTTAATAGTTGGGATTGTTTCAGATGAAGTGTGTCTCTGTCTGTTTCTCTTGTCTCCCTGTCTCCCTCTCCTCACCCTCTTTTCGCACCCTCCTCCCTGCCCGCCCGTCGGCACCCCCGCAGTACGCCAACCCGACGAGCCTGCTGCATGCCCACCAGGGCGTCTGCACGGTGCTCGAGCGGTCGCCCTTCGTGCCGTCGCTCTTCCTGACCGCCGGCGGGTGGACCTTCTCCATATGGAGGGGCATCCCCGTCCGTGCGGCAGACCCCCCCTCCCTCCCCCCCTCCCCTCCCCCCCCCCCACACACACACACAAACTCTTCTACTTCTCTGGGTTTTGTTTTCTCGTTACTTCTTTCCTTCGTTACTCGACACACACACACACAAACTGACACACCGTACGATTGATCAGTCCCTATGCTCCACACACACAGAGATTACAGCATATCATTTTGTGGTTCTTGTTCGCCACCGGCCCCCCAAGTTCGCTCAAGCTGTGCGTCATTGGAGACCCTTCCTGTCCGATTGATCAGCCCCTTTGCTCCCACAAACACACACAGATTACAGCATTATTCGCCGCCACATCCCACGATTCACCACGATTCGTCACCGCCTCATCTCCGCTCCCATGCTCCTCCCCATCCCCATCCCTCCGCTCCCGCAGCACCCCGTCATCCACTCGCCCAACCTGCCGTGCCCCATCCGGGCGGCCTGCTGGAGCCCCACCCGCCCCTCGGTCTTCGTCCTGGCCAGGGCTGACGGCTGGCTCGAGGTCGACCCCTGCGCCCCTCCCCCCTCCTTCCTTCCTGCCGTGTGCTTTTTTTCCATCCACCTCATCATCATGTCGTCTCGCCCCCAACACATATCATCACCATCCAAGCATCATCCAAGGGGCTGATGGCTGGCTCGAGGTCGACACCTGCGTGCCCCCTCCTTCCTTCCATCCTGCCGTGTGCTTTTGCCATCCGCCTCATCATCATATCCCGCTCTCAACATAGATCGCCAGCATCAGCATCAGCATCATCATCCAATCATCATCATCCATCCAATCATCATCCATCCAATCATCATCATCATCCATTGATCATCCACTCATCACCATCATCCACCCATCACCATCCAGTCGTCATCCTCATCCAGCCATCATCATCATCCAGTCATCAATCATCGGCATTCAGTTCATCATCATTCAATCATCATCTTCACCAACCGCCATCATCACATCCATCCATCCAACCCCGGAACCAGGTGTGGAGCCTACTGGATCGGACCCACGAGCCCAGCGCCAAGCAGCCGCTGACCAACTGCGCCCTGACCTCGCTCAGCTTCAGCCCCACCGTCTCCGTGGGCCCCACCGAGCGCGGTCTGCATCACCCCCCCTCAATCTCCCCTCGTCCGGGTATATCACCCCCTCAATCTCCCCTCGTCCGGGTATATCACCCCGGCACCACACAAGCCGCCGCCATCACCCACCAGGAATATTAATTATTTTTGATCCACCATGCCACCCATCATCGGGGATGCTCTCCGAACCCCAGCTCATTCCCCTATCCCCCCCCCCCCCCCGTCCTGCACAGTCCCGCAGTACCTCGCCGTGGGTGACGAGGCGGGCCAGCTGCATCTGGTGGAAGTGCCCCGCAACCTGGCCGGCCGGTCCTCACATCAGGCCCACGAGGTCTGTGACGGGACACGTACGGGGGTTGGGATGGCACGGGGGGTTGGAGCGGCACGGGGGGTTGGGATGGCACAGGGGTTGGAATGGCACGGGGGTTGGAATGGCACGGGGGTTGGAGCGGCACGGGGGTTGGAATGGTACGGGGGGTTGGAGCGGCACGGGGGGTTGGGATGGCACGGGGGTTGGAATGGCACGGGGGGTTGGAGCGTGGAATGGCACGGGCGTGGGGTTGGAGCTGCACGGGACGTCTTCCTGATGAGCACGTCGACTGGCTTTTGGGGGCTTCCGCTCTTTGATTGGAGCAGCACGGCGTGGGGTTGGAGCGGCATGGGGCATGGCGTGGGGTCGGAGCGATACGGGTTGGTGTGGGAGAAGGCATGGGGTCGGAGCGTCCTTCCCTCCAACTTATTGACTCTTGCGTCCCCCCCCCCCCCCACAGCGGGAGCTGTTTGAGGGGCTCCTGGAGCGCGAGGCCCGCCGGATCGCCGAATCGATGACCAGCGCAGCCGACCGGAAGAAGGCTGCAGGAGGTCGGCAGATCGCCGCGCCCTCTCTTCCCCTCCCCCCACCTCCTCCTCTCCTCCACATCCATCACACCACCACAGGGCCTTTTTGGTACCGCCCCCCCCCCCCCCCCCCCCCATTGCTGCTCCCATTCTGCCTGGATCATCGTCCGACCCCGATCCATCCGTTCGAGTGTCCAATCACATCCGCCCCTCCACCCCCCACCCCCTTCCCCCAGATGCTCTCTGAGGAAGCCCCCACCGAGACCATCCAATATCTGGACCCGGCCAAGTACGGCGAGGTGCAAGATGCCCTCCTCAAGCAGATCGGCTTGGACACGGGCACACCCACCCGCCCCCGCGCCCCTCACCCGCCGCCGCCGCCCCCGCAAGTGCCGCCGGCGCTGGGCCCACCTCCACCCCCGGCCCCGCCACCCGGCTCCTGGGTCCCATGGGCCTGGCCCGGGGCACAGTGGCTACCACCCCCGGGGGCCCACTCTCCACCCGGATCCCGGCCCCCGCCGGGACCCCGCCCAGGATGGTGGCAGGTGCCCCAGGCCTCGCACGCACCCTCGTGGCCCCACCGCCACCACCCGCTGCGCGCACCGTCAGGAGGTGAGTCACCATTCTCCTCCTCCTCCTCCTCCTCCTCTCCCCCTGCTGCCGCATATGGATATGTATGTAATTATCTCAGAGGTGCACTCCACCCGCGTGCCCAGTCTGCCTGCCTGCTGCCACCCCCACCCCGGGTGAGGTCGGCATAATTTTTTTAATGTTGGGCCCCCGCCTCCATTCTCCGCCGCCCTGGACTTGTGTGCGGAATTCTTGTGGTTCGATCCCCCCCCCCAACGTTCTCTGTGGTGTCACCCCCCCGCTCCCGCCCGCGCCTCGCTTCCATTCAATGGTTTCCTTCTTGGTCTTCATCTGTGGTGCTCCCGCCGCCGCCGCCGCGGCGCGGAGCCCAAAGAAGAAGCCGAATCGCCCCACCCAAAGGGAAAGGAGGAGACAAACGAGCAGGAGGGGGGACGGGGGCTGGGGGCGAGGCGGAGATTCTCGGGGTCAGGGCGTTCATCGAAGGTGATCAGGCTCGTTACGGGGGCCGGGGGATCGGTCGTGGTCGCGATTGGCCACACAACGAGTCAGGCACCTCGTCCAGGCCCCGTAATGCCAAATAGCCGGGGCAGCCGGAGCAATTGCGGGCTTGAGTGGCCTTGCCGGGCGCGGAGGCGACCCGTTGGGCGGGCGGCCGGGGCCGACAGGAGGACGTGCGTCCCGGAGGCGGTGTCGAAGCCCCCTTGCGGTGGCGTGGCGTCCGCCACCGAAATACACGACCCAGCCAACCACGATTAAATCTCCTCAAGTTGTTGCCGGGGCGGAACCGCCAGTGGTGGAAGTTGGGTCGGACTCTCCCGGGGGGATGGAGCCGGCGGGGTGGGCGGTCTCGGGGTCAGCGCCGCCCTTCGGATGGTGAGGTCGCGGTGTTGGGCTGGCCCTGGGTGGGCTTGCCGGTTGCCTCGAAGGTCTTTGTTCCGCGTGCCTTCTGGGTTCGATTCCCCCGGTTGAAGTCGCAACCGGAGGTGCGGCTACCCGCCGGGGTTGATCATACCACCTCAGGTCATAGTTCTTCCCCTTCGAACAGGGCATGCCACTCTTGCAGCCGAGACAGTGACACCGGGGTGGGAGCCGCTGTTGGGCCGCAATGCGCGCCTGGACTGCCCCGGCATCGGTGAGTGCCCCCCGGGCGATGCGCTCCGGTTCGGTTTCGAAAAATGTGGTGTGTTGGCTCCACCCCAGGCCACACCGGCAGCGGAAACAGCTCTGGAACTGGAGGCAGGGGCAGTGGGGTTCGCGACAGGCTCCAATGGCACCGTGATGGTAGTGCGACTCTCCACCGTGATGGCACTGCCACAATGTCGAGCAAACCATCGATTTGGGGGGTTCGACAGACCGTCGTGCATTTCAGTATGAATGACCCACCCGAAGGGAGGTAGCAAAAGCAGGTGCAGGTGCAACCACGTACCCTGCAATGGGGTCGCTTGGAATCGACCTCCCACCAGGCATGACTGTTGTTTCGGTGTCCACAAAAGCACATCGACGAGTCTTTGATGCGCACGCACTCCTTCTCGCCGGCCTTCCAATATATATATAACCGACGGGGGTACGTCTCATGATATAGTTGTTTTAGTCGCTCGAATTCCGCGGGAGGGAGCGTTTCCCCTGTTGCTGTTCCACACCAGGGCAAAATCCCCAACAACGCACAAAAATCTCTCCGGTTAGGGGCAATTCGAAAGGAGTCCGCACGCCACTAAACACCAAAGAAACACGGCATTTTGGGAAGACGAAGGTCGCAATGAAAAGGAATATCAAATAATCACATGTTCAACCGAGTATGGTTAAAACGTGTCTCAGAAAGATTTCCCTTCGCCCCGCATTTCCCCGCATTCGAAAATTGTAATCGAAATTTGAATACGACACAGTGGCATCTGCCGCGGCACTGGCGTGATGATTCAAGAAAGGCTTGGTTTCGATCACTGGCCCGGGAAGGGCACTGCCCCCACCCCACGCACTTCTCACGTTTGTGTGGCGGCAGATGAGGGTCATAACACTTTGTTGGTGATTGGTGGTGAGAGTGACCAGTCTCCATCAAAGACCTTCCTCTCCGATCTCGTTGCTTTCGATCTTCCCAAGCAGGTTTGTGGTGCCTTCTGTTCACGTGATGAGGTCATTTCCCAAATTTGCACCTGTCCTTGCTTCCACAGACCTGGCAACGAGTGAAACCCATCCCCCTCGATGCCCCCGCCAATTTCGCACGCGCCAACCACACCGGCGTCACGGTTGGCGAGCAGGTGGTTCTCTACGCTGGCAATACTCGATCCCAATACCTTTCCGATGTCGTTATTGGTGAGTACGTCGTGGAGGACACCGATGTCCCCATGTCGGACCCTTATTCCGGCGCCCAGTTCCGTCACCGGACCATCACGACCTTTGACGCCCCCGAGCCTCGTTGTGCTCATGCAGCATGCGTAGTCCAGGACACAAAAATGATGGTCTTCGGAGGTTTGTTTTTTTTTGTTTTTTCCGGCGCGTTCCTACCTCCCTGGGGTGCGTGCTTCCTCTTCCGAACAGGGTTCAACTCGCGCCGTCTGCCTTCCGCTGAGACCCTCCTCCTTGACTTGCGTCTGTTTCATTGCGGGGATGATTAGGGGTGGGTGGGTGGGTGGGTGGGTGGGTGGGTGGTGGGTGGTGGGTGGTGGGTGGGTGGTGGTGGTGGTGGTGGGAGGGACCGGGGGCGGTGGGAGGGACCGGGGGCGGTGGGAGGGACCGGGGGCGGTGGGAGGGACCGGGGGCGGTGGGAGGGACCGGGGGCGGTGGGAGGGACCGGGGGGGCGGTGGGGGGGGGGGGGGGGGGGGGGGGGGGACCGAGACCAGGCACTCATCATCAACCCCCTGTACTCCCCTTCATCGCAGCCACGGGCCGGTGGCTTCGCGCGGGCCGGGCCTCGAAAAAGCAGCCCCCACCCCGGTACTACGCGGCCCTGTCCCCCGGGGCCTCTGCCTGGTCCCCGCAGAACAACCACCCCTCCAGCGTGCTCCTCTTCGGCGGCCTGGGCGAGCAGGACCGGTGCTTCGACGACCTCTGGCTCTATGACGTGGGTCTGCATGACCGAGCAGACTCGTGGTGGGCGAAAGGGGACTGATGGGTGCCGGGGGGGGTGGACGCTTTGATGTTCGGTCTCACCCACCTCTCTGCTTCTCCCCATTCGGTGGTGGGGGATGTCGACTTCGCCCCGGGGGCGGGTCAGCGAGCGAGCAGTGGCAGCAGATCAACGCCAGCACGATGACCCTGGCGCCGCCCTCGCCGGACACGCGCTCCCGCCAGGTGGGCCTCATGTCCCCCAACAGTGTGGCCGCCTCGGCCTCCATGAACCCCCAGGTCAGCCCCGCCACGCGCACAGGACGGGCGGGCCTGGTCACCTCCTGCAGAGGGGCTTGGGTGGTTTGGGGCCCGGGAGGGTTTGGCGGATTGGTTTTTTTGGGGTTAGATGCCGGCTGGCAGTCTGGGGGACGTGGGGCTGGTGGGTGGACTGGATTGGGCTGGGCTGGGCTGGGCTGGGCTGGGCTGGGCTGGGCCTTGCTGGCTGGGCTGGGCTGGGCCTTGCTGGCTGGGCTGGGCTGGGCCTTGCTGGCTGGGCTGGGCTGGGCTGGGCTGGGCTGGGCTGGGCTGGGCTGGGCTGGGCTGGGCTGGGCTGGGCTGGGCTGGGCTGGGCTGGGCTGGGCTGGGCTGGGCTGGATGGGCTGGGCTGGGCTGGATGGACCGACTGGTTTCCGCTTTGCGGCGGGTGCCTTAACCGCCGCTCATCATTCATCACCACCACCACCATCACCACCACCATCATCATCATCACATCTCCTCCCCCCCAAACCCCCAAACCCCAAACCCCAAGATGATCACCCCGGGCTGCCGGACGGGCGCCTCGATGACCTGCTTCGGGGACACGGGCACATGCCATCTGCTCTTCGGCGGTGTCAACGAGCGCAAGGAATTCCACAACTCGACCTTCGTCATCGACACCGGTCCGTCCCACCCCACCACCACCATCACCCACCACCATCCACCGGTCATCCAACGGGCTCGCCCTCCCGCCCTCCCATGCCTGGGGTAGCGCGCGGGGGGAGGAGGGGAGGATTAGGGGAACAGTGGGAACAGGGAGCAGTGGGTGGGACAGCAGTGGGCTCGCCCGGACCGCCTCTCCTGGGATGGGGGGAGTGGGGGTGGAAGTGGTGGACTCTTGGATCGCCTTCTCTCCCGTTCCTCATCTGCCATTTACTCCCCCACCCCCCCACCCCCACCCCCACCCCCACCCCCACCCCATCACCCACATCACCCACATCACCCACATCACATCACCACCATCACCACCATCACCACCATCACCATCACCATCACCCATCACCCCCCCCCCCCCCGCTCTGACCCGCGACCCGCGACTGTTGCCGGGCAGCCAACATGCAGTGGCGCCCGTGGGCATCTTCCTATTTCCTCATCTGCCATTTATTCCCCCCCCCCCCCACCCCACCCCCCCACCCACCCCGCTCTGATGGGCAGCCAACATGCAGTGGCGCCCCGTGGGCATCTTCGGGACTCGATCGTCGCGGGCCCACCACAGCGTCCTCAACCTGCTCAACCAGTTCGCCACCACCCACCCGCTGCCCACCCGCTGCCCACCCACCCACACCCGCACACGGTCCTCAACCTGCTCAACCAGTTCCGCCGCCGCCCAACCACCGCCCGATCACCACTGCCCACCACCCCATCCCACCCCACCCACCGCCTGCCCACACACCTCCACCCTGCTCACCCACTGCTCACCAACCTCTGCTTCTGGCCCGCCGCTCAGGAACGAATTCTTCTTCGGCGGCTGGACGGGTTTCCGCTCGTGCGCCGGCCTCTGGCACGGCAGTCCGTGTCACCTCCCCACCCTCCCTCCGCACACACCTTCCCTCCGCCTTCCGCCACGACCCCTTCCGCCACCCACCCCTGACGGCAGTCTGTGACGCCTCGCCCCTGCCCCCATCCGCCACTCCCCTTTCACCACGCCCTCGGGCCCCCGCCTCTCTTCCGGCACTGCCCCTGTGGTCCCCTGGTCCCCTGGTCCCCTGGTCCCCTGGTCCCCTGGTCCCCTGGTCCCCTGGTCCCCTGGTCCCTGGTCCCCTGGTCCCCTGGTCCCCTGGTCCCCTGGTCCCCTGGTCCCTGGTCCCCTGGTCCCCTGGTCCCCTGGTCCCCTTGGTATGTCAGTCCCTCCTCCGACACTCCCTTTCACCACCCACTCGGACCCACGCCACTGCCCCTGGTCCCTGTGGTGTCCGAGAACAAGTCACCTCCTCCAACATCACTCGCGCCTGGCCGTCGACATCACTCACTCACGGCCCTTCCCCACCACCGGCCCTCGCGATCCCATCACAGCGCTCCGACTGGGGCAGCCCCAAGACACTGCACCCCGTCACACACTCCCTTTCCACCCCACCACCACCTCCCCGCACGACCATCACAGCGCTCTGGCGGGCCTCACTCATGTCCTTCCCCCCCCCCCCCCCCCCGCACGATCCCCTCACAGCGCTCCGGCAGGGGCAGTTCTTCGCGACCCCCAAGAAGCTGCACCCCGTCAGTCAGGTCGCCACCGGCCTCAGACTCGCCAGCAAGGACGGGCCCGGCTCCGGTCTGGACTGCCTGAGATGATATGACGTTGATGTTGGTGATGTTGAGTTGATGATGTTTGTTGATGATGATGTTGATGATGATGACTGGATGTTGATGATGTTGATGTTTGCTGGTGATGTTGATGATGTTGATGATGTTGATGATGTTGATGATGTTGATGATGTTGATGATGTTGATGATGTTGATGATGTTGATGATGTTGATGATGACTGGATGGCGATGATGCTTGCTGGTGATGTTTGCTGGGTTGATGCTGATGATGTTTGGATGATCTCTGCTCCGGGGCAGGGATGGTGGTGGTGTTGACACCCAAGTGGATCGAATTTCGTGGGAGGAGCCGGTTGTGGCTCCCGTAGGATGAGCCCGCCCACATCACTCCGTCATCCACACCCCGCCCATACGTACTCACACTACCCACACCCCGCGCCGCACCCACACCCCGCGCCGCACCCCGGGCAGAGGCCAACCCGCCGCCCCGGTGGCCCCAGGGCGAGATCGACGACGCGGCCCGGGAGCGCGAGTCCCGCCGGCGCCAACAGCAGTACCTCCTCGCCCAGCGCGAGATTAACCCCTCCTCACACGTGTGCTCGGTCCGTCCCCCTGTCCCCTGTCCATCTGTCCATCTGTCCATCTGTCCATCTGTCCATCTGTCCATCTGTCCATCTGTCCATCTGTCCATCTGTCCCCCTGTCCATCTGTCCATCTGTCCCCCTGTCCATCTGTCCATCTGTCCATCTGTCCATCTGTCCCCCTGTCCATCTGTCCATCTGTCCCCCTGTCCATCTGTCCATCTGTCCCCCTGTCCATCTGTCCCCCTGTCCATCTGTCCATCTGTCCATCTGTCCATCTGTCCATCTGTCCATCTGTCCCCCTGTCCATCTGTCCATCTGTCCATCTGTCCATCTGTCCATCTGTCCCCCTGTCCCCCTGTCCCCCTGTCCATCTGTCCCCCTGTCCCCCTGTCCATCTGTCCATCTGTCCCCCTGTCCATCTGTCCATCTGTCCCCCTGTCCATCTGTCCCCCTGTCCATCTGTCCATCTGTCCATCTGTCCCCCTGTCCATCTGTCCCCCTGTCCATCTGTCCATCTGTCCCCCTGTCCATCTGTCCATCTGTCCCCCTGTCCATCTGTCCATCTGTCCATCTGTCCCCCTGTCCATCTGTCCCCCTGTCCATCTGTCCATCTGTCCATCTGTCCATCTGTCCATCTGTCCATCTGTCCATCTGTCCCCCTGTCCATCTGTCCATCTGTCCATCTGTCCATCTGTCCCCCTGTCCATCTGTCCATCTGTCCCCCTGTCCATCTGTCCATCTGTCCATCTGTCCATCTGTCCCCCTGTCCATCTGTCCCCCTGTCCATCTGTCCATCTGTCCCCCTGTCCATCTGTCCCCCTGTCCATCTGTCCCCCTGTCCATCTGTCCCCCTGTCCATCTGTCCCCCTGTCCATCTGTCCATCTGTCCCCCTGTCCATCTGTCCATCTGTCCATCTGTCCATCTGTCCCCCTGTCCATCTGTCCATCTGTCCATCTGTCCATCTGTCCATCTGTCCCCCTGTCCATCTGTCCCCCTGTCCATCTGTCCATCTGTCCCCCTGTCCATCTGTCCCCCTGTCCATCTGTCCATCTGTCCCTCTGTCCCCCTGTCCATCTGTCCCCCTGTCCATCTGTCCATCTGTCCCCCTGTCCATCTGTCCCCCTGTCCATCTGTCCCCCTGTCCATCTGTCCATCTGTCCATCTGTCCATCTGTCCATCTGTCCATCTGTCCATCTGTCCCCCTGTCCATCTGTCCATCTGTCCATCTGTCCATCTGTCCCCCTGTCCATCTGTCCATCTGTCCCCCTGTCCATCTGTCCATCTGTCCATCTGTCCATCTGTCCCCCTGTCCATCTGTCCCCCTGTCCATCTGTCCATCTGTCCCCCTGTCCATCTGTCCCCCTGTCCATCTGTCCCCCTGTCCATCTGTCCCCCTGTCCATCTGTCCATCTGTCCCCCTGTCCATCTGTCCATCTGTCCCCCTGTCCATCTGTCCATCTGTCCATCTGTCCATCTGTCCCCCTGTCCATCTGTCCATCTGTCCATCTGTCCATCTGTCCATCTGTCCCCCTGTCCATCTGTCCCCCTGTCCATCTGTCCATCTGTCCCCCTGTCCATCTGTCCCCCTGTCCATCTGTCCATCTGTCCCTCTGTCCCCCTGTCCATCTGTCCCCCTGTCCATCTGTCCATCTGTCCCCCTGTCCATCTGTCCCCCTGTCCATCTGTCCCCCTGTCCATCTGTCCCTCTGTCCCCCTGTCCATCTGTCCCCCTGTCCATCTGTCCATCTGTCCCCCTGTCCATCTGTCCCCCTGTCCATCTGTCCCCCTGTCCATCTGTCCATCTGTCCCTCTGTCCCCCTGTCCATCTGTCCCCCTGTCCATCTGTCCATCTGTCCCCTGTCCATCTGTCCCCTGTCCATCTGTCCCCTGTCCATCTGTCCATCTGTCCCTCTGTCCCCCTGTCCATCTGTCCCCCTGTCCATCTGTCCATCTGTCCCCCTGTCCCCCTGTCCATCTGTCCCCCTGTCCATCTGTCCCCCTGTCCATCTGTCCCCCTGTCCATCTGTCCATCTGTCCCCCTGTCCATCTGTCCATCTGTCCATCTGTCCATCTGTCCATCTGTCCATCTGTCCATCTGTCCATCTGTCCATCTGTCCATCTGTCCATCTGTCCATCTGTCCCCCTGTCCATCTGTCCATCTGTCCCCCTGTCCATCTGTCCCCCTGTCCATCTGTCCATCTGTCCATCTGTCCATCTGTCCCCCTGTCCATCTGTCCATCTGTCCATCTGTCCATCTGTCCCCCTGTCCATCTGTCCATCTGTCCCCTGTCCATCTGTCCCCCTGTCCATCTGTCCATCTGTCCATCTGTCCATCTGTCCCCCTGTCCATCTGTCCATCTGTCCCCCTGTCCATCTGTCCATCTGTCCATCTGTCCATCTGTCCCCCTGTCCATCTGTCCATCTGTCCATCTGTCCATCTGTCCATCTGTCCCCCTGTCCATCTGTCCCCCTGTCCATCTGTCCATCTGTCCATCTGTCCCCCTGTCCATCTGTCCATCTGTCCATCTGTCCATCTGTCCCCCTGTCCATCTGTCCATCTGTCCATCTGTCCATCTGTCCCCCTGTCCATCTGTCCATCTGTCCCCCTGTCCATCTGTCCATCTGTCCATCTGTCCATCTGTCCCCCTGTCCATCTGTCCATCTGTCCATCTGTCCATCTGTCCATCTGTCCCCCTGTCCATCTGTCCCCCTGTCCATCTGTCCATCTGTCCATCTGTCCCCCTGTCCATCTGTCCCCCTGTCCATCTGTCCCCCTGTCCATCTGTCCCCCTGTCCATCTGTCCATCTGTCCATCTGTCCATCTGTCCATCTGTCCATCTGTCCCCCTGTCCATCTGTCCATCTGTCCACATGCCCATGTGCCCACGTGCTCGGTCCATCCACGCCCCCCCCCCCGCCACACCGATCCGCATTGTCAGCATCCAATCATCAGCATCCCAAGCATCCCAATCATCAGCATCCAATCATCAGCATCAGCATCATCACCCAATCATTCCCTCTCCTTCTCTTCCTCGCACAGCCCTGCCGGCCAGCGGCCACCTCGAACGTCAACATCGCCCACGCTTCGTCCACCTGCCCTGCTCGTCCGACGGAGCATCGATTGACCATCCGCTCTTGCCCCCCCACACACACACACATCTCGACCGCCCCCTCTTTCCCTCCCCGACCCCGCCCAGACCCCGCCGTGCATATCGTGCCTGACATGTTCCCCTCGCTCACTTTTCCCCTCCCCGACCATTCCACCCCACCGACCCTGCCCAGACCCCGCCGTGCATGTTGTGCCTGCCCAGCCCGACATGTTCCCCGACGCGGGCAAGCGGCTGGGCATCACCAAGGGCAACACATTCGCCGACCCGACGCCCGCGCCCCCGCAGCCCGACCCACACGATGGTCGGTCGCCCGCCCGCACGCCCACAGCCACAGCCCCACCCGATCCAGTCATCGGCATCCAGCCATCATCATCATCCAGTGTCATGATCATCTCACCATCCAATCATCATCATCGGCATCATCCAATCACATCATCATCCAGCCATCATCACCCAATCATCATCATCCAGCCATCATCACCCAATCATCATCACCCAATCATCATCACCCAATCATCATCACCCAATCATCATCACCCAATCATCATCACCCAATCATCATCACCCAATCATCATCACCCAATCATCATCACCCAATCATCATCACCCAATCATCATCACCCAATCATCATCACCCAATCATCATCACCCAATCATCCAATCATCATCACCCAATCGTCATCACCCAATCATCCAATCATCATCACCCAATCATCATCCAATCATCACCATCACCCAATCAGCATCCCATCATTCATGCTCGTTCATTCATCCCACCCGTGCCTTCGCAACCCCCGGCAGTCCACGGCCCAAGCCCCGACCAGATCGCCTACTGCGACGCGCTGATTGACAAGCTGCTCCACGAGTGGCGCACCTACGTGCCGCCCGTCGACGACGTGCTGGCCCTGTGCCACGACGCCTCCAAGGTGCTCCTGGCCGACCCGGTCATCGTCAACATCAGCTTCCCCCTCAAGATCTTCGGTCCGGGGGGACACGGAATGAGAAACGACAAAATTCCTGCTCCTCCACATTCCCCGTCACACTCCCTCCCCTGCTCACCGCCCGTTCTCCCAACCCCACGCCGGCGGCCCAGGCGACCTGCACGGGCAGTTCGACGATCTGGTGCGGTTCTTCTCGCAGTGCGGCAACCCCACCACCGACACCCACAACTACCTCTTCCTCGGTCCGTAACGTAAGTGCCCTGCGCGCGTGGTTATTACCCCGGGGGGGAAGTCGATACTCCCCGGCTGGCGGTCGGCATACATGCGGGAAATTACCCCCGGGTGGGAGGGACAGTCGACATACATGCGGGGATATTACCCCCGGGTGGGAGGGACAGTCGACATACATGCGGGGATATGACCCCCGGGTGGGAGGGACAGTCGACATACATGCGGGGATATGACCCCGGGGGGGCGGGACATACATGCGGGGATCACTTGCCCCGGCGTCGGAATCTGGCGGGCGCTGGAATCGCCCTCTCCCCAAAATCCTGTGCTGTTGTGTGTGTCTGGGGGGACGCAGGCGACTCTGTGGACCGAGGGGCGAGGACTCGAACTCACCACCACAAATCCTCTCTGCTGCTGCTGCTTGTTGTGTTTGTCTCTGCAGGCGACTACGTGGACCGGGGCGAGTACTCGATTGCCGTGGCAACGCTTGTCTTCGCGCTGAAGATTCGCTACCCGCACCGGATCTTCCTGCTCCGCGGCAACCACGAGGTCTCCAAGCCCAGACTGCAAATCTGACTCTGGCCTCCCCTTGCCGCCCCGGCTCTTTGCTCTCCTCCTCGGCCCCCTGCCCAATCCCACCAAAGGGCCTCCCACCCCACCCCACCGTCACTCATCCTTCTTTCCTTCTGCCTGCCCACCTCACCCCCCCCGCAGACACGCGAGGTGAACAGCAACCCCGAGTTCGTCAACACCCTCCGCAGTGAATGTCCGCTGCTCCGGCCTGCCATGCCAACGTCCCCTCCCTCCGTCATCTGCACCCATCCCATCCCCACCCCCTCCCCGCAGGCGAGTTGCGCTACGGTGTACGATGGCAGCACGCCTACGAGGCCATCAACCAGGCCTTCGACTTCCTGCCCATCTGCGCCCTGGTCGAGCGCGAGATCTTCTGTGTGCATGGGGGCATCCCCAAGGGGGTGCTCAACCTCACCCCGGCCGTCACCTCCATCCCGCGGCCCGCCCAGATGCTCCCCGGTCCGCACTCTCCGCCGCGCCCCTTTGACACACCGCACCAGCCAGCCCCCCACAATGACCAGCCACGCGCCATCATGTACCACCAACCACCCACCCACCCACCGTCATGCCCCGTCCCGGGATCCGGTCAGGGAGGCGGTCCCGATTGCGCGCACCACACCCATCCTCCCCTTCCGACCGACCCACCCGCCTACCCCACCCACCGATCGCCCCCCTTATTGCACGACATGACCCTCTTTCAACGATATCCTGCACCACACCGCGTCACGCTCTCTCCTTCCGCTGCACCCACCCGCCCGCCCACCCACCCGATAGCCCCTACTACGAGACCCTCTTCCAGCTGCTGTGGAACGACCCCGCCTCGGACGAGGCTCAGCCCGAGAAATTCTCGCCAAACTCACGCGGACCCGGCATCTTCACCTTCAGCAGCTCATCCGTCAAGGTCGGTCTGACGATGATGGCGATGATTGGGTGGTGGTGGTGGTGGTGATTGGATGACGAGGATGATGGTGACTGGATCATGATGGTGATAATGATCGGATGATGGTGAGGATGATGGTGAGGATGGTGATAATGATCAGATGATGGGTGATGGCTGGTGGTGGTGGTGATATTGATGGTGATGATTGGGATGATGATGATGATGATGATGTGATGATGATGATGATGATGATGATGATGATGATGATGATGATGATGATGATGATGCGCCCTTCCTTGCTGCCCCACACCGCGCCTCATCGCCTTCATCCGTCAAAAGTCAAGGCGCGAGATCCCCTCATCACCTCATCCACAACGGCTCGCCCTCGCCTCCTCCCAACCTCACGACCCCCAACCCCGCTCACACACACACACCACCAACAAGCGCACCACCCTTCAACAACGCACCTCTCCCTCCCCGATCCCACACCCCACACACACACCACACACTTACACACCCGTGCAGGACTTCTGCCAAGCGACCGGCTTCCGGCTGGTCATCCGGGGCCACCAGGCGTGCATGTCGGGCTGGGACTACTTCGCCAACCGGCACCTGATCACCCTCTTCTCGGCCACGGACTACTGCGGCCAGAAGAACGCCGGGGGGATGCTGATCTTCGACAAGAGCGGCCCGCCCATCCTGCAGCTGATCCCGTGCGCCACCCCGCCCGGGCTGGGGCAGATGTCTGTGTGTGCCCGGGGTGCATCGGGTATGGTGTGTGTGTGCCGCATCAACAGCATCAGCATCCTTCCAGCCACCTTAATCATCATCATCATCAATCATCATCAATCATCATCCAATCATCATCCAATCGTCATCATCCAATCATCATCATCCAATCATCATCATCATCATCATCATCATCATCATCATCATCCAATCATCATCATCATCATCATCATCATCATCATCATCATCATCATCATCATCATCATCATCATCAACATCATCATCATTCCAGTCATCATCACAATTCCAGTCATCACCATCCACATCCCACCCAATCATCATCTTCCCCATCCCACCTCAATCATCATCATCATCTTCATTCACCCCGCCAGGAACCGTGCCGGCACGCCTCCCCGGCCCGCCCGCGGGATGCTGGACGACGGCGTGCGCCCCCTGGAGCCCCCGGCCCACTTCCCGGGTCCCATGTCCCCGCCCGCGGCCCCCGCGGCCCCCTCCCGGCTGCCCAGCCCGCCCCAGCCCCAGCAGGTCCCGCAGCAGGTGCCTCAGCAGCAGCAGCTGCAGCAGCCAGTGGGCAGCGCCACCTCACCACGAGGAGGCGGCCCGCTGTCGCCCGCCCGCCCCGTGTCCGGGGTCTGTCACCGTGGGTGGGGGGGTGCTGGCAATCGGGTTGTGTTGGGCGGGCAGAGTGTGGGCTCCCTTCCCCCCCTTCTCCTCCCCTCCCTTTCGCCCGCGGTTGTGACCCTGAAGCCGTTTCTCATCCCCTCCCCCCTTTGATCTGCTGCTCCTTCCCGGGCTGGGCCACACTCCCGCAGCCCAAGTCGCCTCGGCCCACCAACACCCCCTCCACCCCGCCCTCCTCACCCCCATCCTCACCCCGTGGCCTCACCGCCGCCACCTTCGGCGCTGCCGCAACCGCAACCGCAACCGCCGCGGTCCGCACACGCAGCGCTGCCCATGAGGTGATTGTTGCTGTGATGATGATCATGAGGTGATTGTTGCTGTGATGATGATCATGAGGTGATTGTTGCTGTGATGATGATCATGAGGTGATTGTTGCTGTGATGATGATCATGAGGTGATTGTTGCTGTGAGTGGTTGATGATGGCGTGGCGTGTTGGTGATGATGCTTGATCTGGGTGTTGATGATCTGGGTGTTGATGACCTGGGTGTTGATGACCTGGGTGTTGATGACCTGGGTGTTGATGACCTGGGAGTTGATGACCTGGGAGTTGATGACCAGGGTGTTGCCCCAGGATCGTTTGCTGCGCACCTCTATCGCCGCGCCGCACTCACGGTCTCTTCCGCCGTTTTTTCCGTCCCGCCTGCCGCAGGTCCCCTCACCCTCCATCCTGGCGGACACCACCCCCCGGCTCGGCTCCCCGGCCACCGCCCACGCCATGCAGCCATCCTCCCCCGGGTCAACCCCATCCCCCGTCCAGCGCCCGGCCGCCTTTGTGCTGCCCGTCCCCAGTCCCGTGGACGCCGATGGGCGCCGGTCATTATCACCCTCATGTCTGTATCCCCCCGCCCACCCGATTTGAATGGGTTTTCATCCCATTTTTTTTTTTTTTGCGGTGCGTCTTTAGCTCCCCGGTCCGGCGGTGCAAAGCGCGTCTAAGGGTCTCAGGCCTCCCTTTCCCCTCTCCCCCTGTCTTTTCCCCGTGTGATCTTGGGTGGTCGTGGTGGTGGTGTGCGTCTCTGTGCTTGTGTGCGTATTCATTTTCCCATTCGTTTCCTGTGCGATGATGGCGCGGCAGTGCGAACCTCTTTTTTTTCCCCCTCCACCCCCCATGCGGTTGGGTGAGCTGAGCTGTGTGGAACACTCGTCACCCCGCGCTCTTGTTGCCTGCCCGTCGTCTTGCTGTCATTGAGGTGTACAAAACGATAGGATCGTTTACAACCCTTCCATTTTTTTCGTTCACATGACCGCGCATATTGAGCAGCACCGCCGCTTCCCCACGTGCCGGAGGTTGGACCGCTTCAGGGTGAGCACGTCCGGGGTGGGCGTGGAGAGTGGATGGGTGTCAGTGGAGACCAGGAGCGGAACCTTTTGGTCCAGCCTGTGACTCGGAGGGTTGGGAGATGGAGCAGCCATGCTGGTTGTCACAACGGTGGGGACCGGTGGCTGATATGGTTCAGGGGGTTCTGCCGCGCATACATTAATCACCGGTCCGTCTGTGTGTGTTACCGACGGGGTGGGCGCCTCTTCTGATTGAGAAGGTTCTGGCTCTTCTGTTGTGGTGCTTTCTGTGTCAGCAGGGGTTTGGGGTTCGCAAGGCGCCGCCAAGGCATCGCTTCGGGCAAGGGCGAGGTATTGGTCTCCGGGCCTGACGGCTGATTTTGAGCGTTTCTTGTTTCTGTGTGTTCAAGGAAAAGCAGATGAATCAAAAGCGAACAACACTTGCAGACTTCTTTGTCATTCGCAAGGTTTGACGGCTACAGTGGCTCTTACTCCCACTCGGTAACGCAAAACGCAAATTCAAATTGAATGTCGGCGAGCGTCAAAGTTGAGGCGAGGTTTTCCAAGGATGTACTCTGTGTCGAACTGGAACCATCCAAGACCGTCCAAAATTTGAAAGAATTGCTCGCCGGGCGCTTTCCGGTCGGAACGGTTCCCGGCGATATCCGGCTCCTGTATGGTGGAAAATTCCTGAATAACGATCACCTTCTCAGTCAAGTATTCAACTTGGTCTGTTTAGATCAAAATGACAATCAAAAATAGAGGTCATTTCTCAGGGCGAGGATATCCCCCGTTATGTTGTGATGGGGATGATTCGAGATGGCCTCCGCCCCGCCGATGCTGCAGCACCTTCGGTCAAGCAGGCCCGAGTCTCTCCTACCGAGGAAGACGGTCCCCCGAACTACTTCGACAAGCTTCCCGACGATCTTGTGCTTCTCATCCTGCGGCCGCACATTGAGACTCCAACCCAAATGTTCCAACTGATGCGGACATGTCGACGTTTTATGAAGCTGGTTCCCGGGGCACGTGTGGCCCTGAATGTCAACTCGGTTCCCAACGCCGAAAAACGGGCAGACGGACTGTTCCGGGCATACTCCACCATCCGCAAGTTGACCGCCACTGATTACGTCTCGCGGCTTGTCGATGCGGCAACGGCCCACTGCCACGACATCGAGGTCTGTGGAACGAACACACCCCAGTCGAGTATATCCCACCCCGGCACTACAGGAGGTCCACTTCAACAAGATGCTCTTGAAACCCGACTCGCTGGTGGCCTTCCTGAGGGGTTCCTGCCCACGCCTACACACCCTCGATTTCACCTCCTTCGACACGTGGCCCTTCACGGACGCGGCGGCGGAGGCCCTGATTCCGGCGGGTCCCACCCTGGCCGTCCTGAAGATCCACTGCTGTGCCCCCCAGGCCCTGACCGATGCCGGAATGGCCAGGGTTCGCAACGCTGCCCGACGCAATCACCCCCCCCCCTCCCCCCCCATAAAGCTCGTCCCCTTTTGAGCCCGGGAGCTGTGGAATGGAGTGAGCATAGCCGAGGTGACATTCACCCTGACTTACCGCCTCTATCCCCCCCCCCGCCTCCCCTGCCTCCTCCACCCACCAACCCACCAACCCACCAACCCCCAGCTTGTTGTGCATCTGCCGCATCTTCGCCAATTCGAGCTGCGCGGCTGCCCGAGCATCGGGGACGCCTGCCTGGCTGCCCTGGGCGAGAGCCACCCGCCCCTGGAGACCATCGGGCTGTGCCCCGTCAGCCTCGGGTTCAGGGATCAACCCGATCAGCCCATCACTGAGGCCGGTCGGTGATGCCTTGTGCCTCCTTCCCATCCTCCCCCCGTCCGTCCGTCTCTTTCTCCCGTTGGTTTTCCCATCACTGCGCTTCCCTCCTTCGCCGGTTTCGTTTGTGTTGCTGTCACCGTCCCTTCCTCACCCTCACTCCCAACGACCCATCACCAGGTATTCTGTCGTTTGCCCGCGGTCCCGGCCACTTCCCTCATCTGCGGTCGGTGACCCTCGCCGCTCCCGCCGCCTTCACCGACGCGGCCCTGGCCGGCCTGGGGGCTGCCTGCCCGGCCCTGGAAGAGATTCGGCTTCTGTGTGCCGACCAGAGGAGCGTGGCAATGCCCCTGGGGGATGATGGCATGCGTGCCCTGCTCACGGCATGCCCCCGCATCGAGGTGCGTGCGCGCTCTTTCTCTGTCCCTGAAACCATCTCCACGGGCGGGGGGGGGTGGGAGCCACATTTTTTGATCATCCGCTTAAATCAGGTAATTATCATAATACTGATCATTCCATCCCTCCACGTGCGTCTCGCCCCTCCTCACAACCAGGTTCTTGAAGCAGACGGTGCGCCCGCCCTGACCGATGGTGCATTCCCCCTGCCAAGCCCTCCTGCCGCCAAGTTACGGATCGTGAGCTTCTCCCGTTGCCCCAAACTCGGCCTGACGGACGCGTTCCGGGATTGGCTCGTCCAGCGCCCGGCAGGGCTGGTGGAACTCACCCTGGAGGATGACCCCCAGGTTGGGGACGGCCTGGCCGTGGCGGTGATCGCACGGCATGGGGCCACCCTGCAATCGCTGGATCTCTCCAGGAAGCGTGCCCTCAAGAGGGTCCGTTCCCACTCAGCTGGATGTGTTGTGGCGAATGCTGCATGAACTCCCCGCTGGGAGGATCTGGCGCGTCCACCAAAACTCATCACAGTCTTCTCTCTGTCCACGTCGGATCCTGTGTTCGGCAGCACTTCATCTCGAACGCGACCATGGAGGCCATCGCAGCCCACCGGCCACCCCTCCGCCGTCTGGGAATCTCCGGCTGTGCAGACGTGACCCAAAAGGGCCTCCGGGCCTTTATCGATGCCCGGGCGGAAATGGGGCCCGCGGCCCCACTCTGCTTCGTCCGTTGCGAACGGGTGAAGGCCATGACAAAGGCGCTCGAGAAGGCAATGACCCGGTGTATGGTCACGTGGAGCGATCCAGCCTTGCGCTACTCGGGATGTCGCGAATGAGGTTTACGGAAGTGCGATTGTACGCTGCGGAAGTTGTATGTTATATCGGTTCAGCGATGTGCACAACAGAACATGAAACACACTGTGTCGTCTTTGGGGGCCACGCCCGTATTCCGGCAGTCCGGTTTTTATGACCCCGAACGTTACATCGACTAACTTCGGTATTTCTTCGTGTTTTTGTTGAGGCGCCCTGGCCGAGAAGGACGATCTCCTTGTTTTTCTCTCGCAGCTCAAACAGAAGCTCAAAAAGGCACCCTCGCTCGAGCTCATCACTTCCGCCCGCGGCATCGTCACGAAGCAACTGCGTTCACGGAACTTTTCGTATGCCGCCTTCCTCCTGACTGTCATCTCTCGCTGCGAACACCAGCTAAAACACACAGACAAGGAAGCACTGGCGTTGAATGAAGCCTGCAGGGCTCTCTGGGCATCCATCTATCCCATGCCCACGCCTTCCGCGACTCCTGCGCGCTCGCATCACTACGCGCCACCCTTTTCGCCACAAAATCTCTCCCCTCTGGAGGCGCAACATTTCGACAATGTCATGACAGAATTCGACGATTCTGATATTGCGTTGGCCGAACATTGTGTCTCTCTGGCAGCTCAAAAGGTCCGGTCCAACCGTCGGGGGGCCCAAAAATGACAAGTTTTATGTCTAGTTTTTAGCCACTACCGGGAGTAGCCTCATTGGCGCGGGCCTTTTCCGAGACCTCGGACACGCCTTCATCTCCCTGCTTCATCAACCTCTCGAAGGTCCGCCGGCCGATTCACGACGTCACTCACCGGGGTTCCAATCTCTCTTCTCTTTTTCAGGCGCTTCCTACCTGGACGAAGCCGCCCAATGGTTTGCCGGCGGGGTGGATACCTCCCTGGGCAGCACCAGCCTCATGGCCTGCTCGGTGCAGTGCATGATGGAGGCGGCCGCTGCGCGTGTGCGTGTGGACAGTCTCGACACGGCCGTGGACACCCTAACCCGGGCCATGAGTATGGTGCAGGGGCAGCTGGCAGGAAGCACTGCCAAAGTCACATGGTCGAGCGGCCGCCAGCCGGTCGTGTTTCTGGACCGGGCGCCGCCTCCCCTGCCCGGGGAGACACCCACTCCCACAGAGGTTCTCCCCGGGGGTGTCCTCGACCTGAGGCCGCTAGTGCCCGTCCCGGGGTGGGTATCCCTGACGGAGACATCCACCACCGTCAACCCGACCCTCCTCCGGATGGCCATCCGGATTCGGGTGTCCCTCTGCCTGCTGCTCCTCCTGACCCAGTCGGCCACCCAGGCCCTCGGCGTGGCAGGCCACCTGCACGGAGGCATCTTCCGGACCTACGGCGGGGCATTTGCCGAGCAGATGCATGCGGCTCTGACCCGGGTGGTGGAGTGTGTCCGGGCCCAGGACCTCGATGGCCTGCTGGGGGCCCAGTCGGAGTATATGACCCTGTGGGATGATGCCCTCCACCAGGACCTGATCCAGCGATTAGTCTCTCGAATGCTGCTCTTGTAACACCAATACGACACTGTTTTCCTTCTATTTACATATCTCTAGAACCCCATCCACAGGATCCGGGTGGGCCGGGTCCGTCCCGAGGTCTGCTCGGCTAAGTCCGTCAGCGGGACAAAGGCCACCCCCATGTGCGATTCGGTGTAGAAGCGGTGCGTCGGGAAGGCCACTGTCGGCACCCCCAGGGCATTGGTGTGGGCGAAGAGCTGTTCGGTGGAGGGCGCAGGCTCGTTTGTGGGCTCGGCCGTGTTGTCGATGGTCATGAGCATCCCCTGGAGAGCCGCGGTGTGTGAACAGGACCGGAAAAAAAAAAAGATGAGGTGAGAGAGACCTGGACGGGGACAATCAGACGGCCGCCGGGGGCCAGTTGCTCCAGAAACGGCTGGGGGATGACTGGAGAGGAGTATCAGTGACCCTTGGGGAAGATCCACTGTGATTGGGCGGACTGTCTTCGACCATGGCGCCGACGTGGATGACTTGGTAGGGAGCACCGGGGTGATAGCCTCGCCTCCCGTCGCCCACTGGGCTCAGTTTTTTTGTGAAAGATTCAGGAAGCACGAGGAGGCAAACCGATCAACTCGACCAACCCGCTTTCAAGCATCGTGGGATCGTGTCCTCTGATGTTCGCCCGGCTCTGCTCCACCAGAGGGGCAACATGGTCAATCCCGTAGACCTTGCCCCGGCCTGCGCCGCCGGGTGCTGCGCGCAACTGGAATGTCGCGGAGACTTTCAGTACTGTGTACCCTCTTCTCGGCAGACCATCTCTGCGAAGACAGCGGTGCAGTAACCCGAACCTGAGCCGACGTCGAGGACATGCGATCCCGATTGAATTCGGGAAGCAGCCAGATCCAACATTATTGCGTGCATATGGGGTGCGCTGATCGTTGCTCCAGCTCCAATCGGCAAAGGCCTGAACTCATTGATCAACTACCCGATAGAGGGCAAAAATACAAACATGTCCGCGTAAGCCATGCCCCGCTGCCCAGAATCGATAAAATTCGCACGGTCAACGCGTTTGATAATCTCTTTTACCAGCGAATTGTGAGAAAGGCGAGAGAGCTGCTGCAATTTGATCCGAAAAAAGTTTGCCTTCACAAGTTATGATCAGTCAGCCATACCGCGTTTGATTGCCACTCGCAGGCAAATAATAAAATGGGCAACCTTTGTGCCATCCCCCAACGGTGTCAAGTCACGGGCTGCACAGATCGCGCAACAATTCGGGGCTTCTGCCAATTCCACTACGGACAATTCCTGTCCCTCCAGCAACAGCAATATTACCCACCACCATCAACCTCATCCCAACAATATACCGAAGTTCCCTCGGCCCCCCCGCCATCCCTGCCACCGCAACAGTCCTCCGGACCAGAATACGAAATCACGTGTCCTCGGTGCAAGAACTATACCATCAAAATGCGGGCAGGCGACCAGAGAGTGTGTGGAACCTGCGGCGCCTCGTTGTACCTCGCGCCACCCCCAACCTCCTCTACAACACAATTCAAGCCACAATACCCCTCCTACCCTCCACAGGGGTATCTTGTTCAAGAACCTCCTCCACCTCGTCCGAGCTCATCGATGGGGTCTGCGAACGTTTCCAACACGTGCAGTTGTCTCACGTGTCCACAGAGCGGGCATTGGGACGTTGGCCGCTGCTGGGGCACTTGGGTTCTTGGGGGGAACCATCGCCGACAACCTTTTCTCTTAGTGGGGTGTGTGCGTGTCGGGCGGGACAACAACTCTTTTCAGTGTGATGCCGTTTGCCGCACGAATCAACGAGCGCCGGCAACCAACCAACAATATAACACATGTGCTGTGGTGTTGGGTGCGAGGGTGGGCAGAGGTGGGGTGGGCAGGCTGCAACCAGGCGAAAAGAAAGAAAGGAAGATCGAATGTGAGAAATACATCACGCAGCCGGCGAGAGAAGGATCGGGGTGGAGGGAAGGGCTAGGGAAGGGGAGGAGGAGACCGCGCGCGCGCGTCTTTCTCACCCCGGGTTGAACCCGAAAGAGTACAGCCGGTTCACCGTGCCGCCCCTGGGGGTGCCAAAAATGGAGGGGAAAGGAAAAGATCCATCAAGCAAAACTTCCCAGTCCAGGCTCACTTGCACCCCCCCCCCCCCCCCCCCAAAAAAAAAAATCCCGATCGCATTCATCAGACAGACCGACTGGACGGGAGGGCCGTGACGAAGTCGCGCTGGCCCAGGTGGCTGCTCCGATCGATGGGCCGCAGCTCCTCCCGGAAGATGGCCTCCGCGGGGGCGATGTACGAGGTGCCGCTGTTCAGGAAGGGCGGCATCCGGCTGGGGGTCATGGGCCGTCGCTGAATGGAGAAGAAGACGAAGAAGAAGGTGCCGTGAGCGGGTGGGGGATGATGATCGGTGATGATGAGGATGAAGACTGGATGACTGGATGATGACGACGACTGGATGACGACGACGACTGGATGACGACGACTGGATGACGGTGACTGGGCGACGATGACTGGGCGACGACGGTGTATGATGATGACGAGGATGAGGACGAAGACGAAGAAGAAAAAGGCCAAAGGGCGGGCGATGTGAGCTGGCGGTCGGTTGGCGGAGAAAGAGGGCCAAAAAGTGGTTTGAGGGCAAGTGATCCAGCGAGAGCACTGTCCCGCCACGTTTGAGGGGCAGAAAAAAAACTCAACCCATTCCCTGGGGTGCTTGCCTCATCAGGCGTGATCAATCAGCCTCCATCACCCCCAGGCGACAGACCCGCGATGGGGACGAGGGGTCCGGGACGGTCCCCGCAAACCCAGCCCCGGGCGACCCGGGCGGGGGCGGGGTCAGCGTTCCCCCGGCGGGGTGTCTGGGCTGGGTGGCTGCGTATATCGCCCGGACGGATGTGGGGGTGACACCCACCGGGGTGGGCGGGACAAAGGGCTCCTCGGCGACCCACTTGGAGGGCGTCGCAGGGCGGATGCCGCCCAGCAGCGGGTTCGGGGGGTCGCGGTAGGGCCCGCTGCTGCTGAGGAAGGGTTGCCTGATTGAGTGTGTGTGTGTGTGGAAGGAGAATGGGGTGCAGTGGCGGTAGTGGCGGCGGTGTGGAGTAAAGAGGGAAAGAAGCAACGGGAAAACAAAACCAGAGAGGGAGAAGAGACAGGTCGGGCGAAGGGGTTTGAGGTGTGTGTGTGTGGGGGGAGACATGGCATCGACCGTGGCGGGCCCGTACGCGACGGACGGCATGGGGTTGGCTGTCGGGGAGGGGCAGAGGCATATGGCAGGGATGGAGGGATGGGAGATGGGGGGGGGGGGGGGCGGCAAGGCGGGCAAGGGCAAGGCGGGCAAGGCGACAGACTTCGCGGGCATGGAGTGGGCTCACCTGCGATTTACGGGCCTGCGGAAAACATGGGGTGGTCAGGTATGAGCGGGGGAAAAGTGGGGCGAAGCAGGGACGGGGAATATCGACAGGGGGGACGTCGACAGGGGGGAATACCGACAAGGGGAACGTCGACAGGGGAAATATCGACAGACCAGGAGGGCCTCGTATTCCTGCTGCGTCAGCTTCACCTGAAACTCGCGCTGCCCGTTGGAGAGCCCCAGCACCCGCAGGACATCGGCCAGCTCCGTCTCAGTCATCTCGCTCTCGGCCGTGGTGGAGGGGGAGGGGGAGGGGGAGGAGGGCTGCGAGGATGGTGCCGAGGGGACAATCTCCCAGTCGTAGATTGGAGTCACCTTGCGGGTGGTGGTGGTGTTGGCCCGGGGACGGGTGGAGGATTTTGCGGTGGATGGGCGGGCCGAGCTAGGAGTCTGACGCCAGGCGAGGAGAAACGCGGTTATGGAGGAAAGAGCGGAGGGGTGTGGGAGACCTTGACGCCGGTCCGGGGAGTGAGTTTCGCTCCAGTGGTGCTCGTCTTTCCCCTGTTCAAAAAGAAAAGAAAAGAAATAGGCACAAAGTGAGGAGGCGAGACACAGACTTAGGGGTGGGCTTGGCACCAGCAGATGCAGATTTGGGAATGAGTAAGGAAAGAACGGGATCAGGGAGACGTTGTTGTGTTTGAAGATGTGTAGAAGTGAGTGTTTGTTGTGTAGTTTGTTGGGCGGGAGCGGGGTGCGGCTGTGGCGTTGCGAGGGGAGCCGTCGTGAATGCCGGGCCGTTCGTCTGAAGATTTGCCAGAGCTTTTCTCAGCTTGAGTCTTTGAGCCTCAAAGTCAAGGGCTCGTTCGTCTAATTCATGTTCGGCGTAGAACTTCTGCAACTGGTTGCATCGGTCCTCGACCACCTGTTTGAGTCCGGGGCCGGGGATCTCATTTAAGGCCTTACACAATGTCGTAGTTTCTTCAATAATTTGTGGAAGAGCATCGAGCGAGAGGGGAGTCAGTGTAAAACCGTCCATGAAAGACGCCACCAGCCAGCGAGTTTCCTGCTCCCCGAGAGCCGCATTTTCTTTGTGTCAGGCTTGCGGCGGCCCTCCCCAGATGGCTCGATGAACCAGCAAACGCCAAGCCAACCCTCCAAACCAGTGGTTCTCCGGGCCCCCGGCCGAAAGCATTTTGCCCGCACAACGCCAACATCGACCATGCCAATTCAGAAACCCCCCGCCCCGACAGCGCCGGTTCCTCTGATGGCACCTCCTTCCCCGACACACCAACTCGTGGGCGAGCAGCTTCCCGTCTCAGCCCCACCAAAGGACCAAATGGCACTGCTCACCCAAAGCGCTTCTGTCCCCAGCCCGCCATCCGTCAACCTCACCCCGGCCAATCCGACCGCGACTGCCGCCACCAAGCCCAACTCTCCCGGGTGCACCTTTGGCAGCCCGATCGCCCCAACCACTGCCCTCGGGCTTGCGCTGCAGGGACTCGGCAAACGTCGACATCCCCCTCCCTCTCTGGCACTTCCGGCGGCGGCTATCCCCGCGGCGGGATCCACCACGCATCTTTTGCACCGACACCTGAGCGCCACCATTACCCCGGCACCAGCCACCATCATCGCCCCCGGGCCTGTGGCGGCCCTGCTCCATCCCATGGGACTGACAGTTCCCATGCCCATGCCCCCGACCCTCATGGGGGGGTTCAAGCCGCATGCTGCATCGAGCGGCTCCCTCCCCGCGGTTGAGTCGACACATCTGGCCTCAGGTCTGGCCCCCCATTCTTAGCGCATCCCTTTTGCATTGTCGTTCACTCTGTTCCCCAATCCTCATTCTGCCCATCCACCCCCCCCCCCCCCCCCCCCACACACACACACACACCACCCGTAGTTCCGACGCTGCTCCTCCCATCGGCCCTCTCCTCCTCCACATCGTCGACCGGTGCCCTCCACGCCCCTGCCTCCCTTCCCCCAGCCCTCACGGTCACCCTTCCGAACCCCATCGCCCTCACCACAACCGCGCCCAATCCCAACCCCAGCGATCGCCCACCTCTCGTCAAGCAACAACAACAACAACAGCAGCAGCAGCAGCAGCATCCTCATCCCCTCCTGGTCTCGCCCGCTATCCCCCCGGCCCGATCCGCCCCCGTCCCGCCGCAGACCATCATCACCCACCACCAACATCATCCTCCCCCGGCCTGCCTCATCCCTCCACCTGCGCCTCCGCCTCCGCCGCCGCCGCCACCACCACCACCACCAACCCGGACTCTCCCGCTCATTGGCGCCTCCTCCGCACCGGCACCCGTTGCCTCTCAGGGCACCAGCGACTCCCCGCCCGGCCCGCTGACCCACCGGCCCGTCTGCTCTGTGTACCATCCTGTCCCCGCCCCCGCCCCCCCGCCCCTGCCCCCGCGGCAGCGTCCCAGCCAGCATCGACCCTCGCGGTTCGGCAGCCGAAGCCTCGCCACCCCGTGGCTATCCCCCAGGCCCCAGTGGCTATCCCCTCGGCCATGGCCCCAGTGGCTATCCCCCAAGTGGCTATCCCCCCGGCGAAGGCAGGTCCCCCCGTGGCTATCCCCCCGGCGGTGTCCCATCCCCTGATGTGCCTCACCCGCAGTGGCTGGCAGCCCCACGTCCACCTGCCCGCCGGCATCCCCGGGGTAACAACCACCAACAACATCACAAGCAGCATCAACAGGATGCCTGGGCAGGGTACCCATATTCCCCACCAGCAGCAGCAACAGCAGCAGCAACAACAGCAGCAGCAACAACAAAAGCAGGTCCATCGGATGATGATGAGGACGGCGGTGCTGCCGCATCCCATGCAGCAAGCCCTCCCCCCCGCCCCGTCATCCAACGCCACCAGGGCCGCGGCAGGCGACATCACCGGGGCATGGTCGGCTCCTCCCACCCCGCCCAGAACCAGCACCTTGCCACCCGTGCCACCACCACCACCACCACCACCTGCAGCCAACGCACGGCCCCCATCCCCCGGGCTGCTCTCTCCCGACCTGCCCGTCAATCCGCCCCCGCCGCCCCTCCCCTCCCCGCACCATGTCCCGCCCCTCACCGTCCTGCCCGCCCCGCCGGGTGTCAGCCTGCGTCCGTCGCCACACCGCATGCGCCGACCACTCCGGTGGAAGCCGCCAAGCGTCAGTCTGCTTCCCCAGGGGGATAGCCACATGCCCCAGGGGGATAGCCACTCGCCCCCGGACACCGGGAGCGGGGTGACCGCGGCGGGTGGATCACACCGGGGGGTCGGCAGCCCCCTGGTACTTCCGACCTCTGGATCTGCCTCTCCTCCCCGACTCAGCACCGCCTCCACCGCCGCCATCACCACCACCAACGGCACGTTGACTGTTCCCGCTCCCGCTCCGACAGTACCCGGGGGCCCATCCACACCTCCCAGCCCCCTCCTGCCCTCGTCCCTCTCCCCCAAGCCTGCCACGACCCCCCTGCCCGGACCTCCCGCCTCGCCCCTGGTGCATACGCCCCAGTCGGCCCCGCCCCCGCCCACTCAGACCCCCGGCTCCTGCCACCAGGCCATGCCCACGCGGACCCTGCCCCCGCGCAAGCGGCCCCTGCTCCATCCCGGGTCACCCCGCTGGCCGGGGAGCCCACAGGGCCGGCATCTGGGCGCCGGGTTCCGGTCCCCACTCCGGTTGGTTATGTCACCCCGGGGTTCGAGTGGCGCCGCGCGTTTGGTTCTGTCACCCCGGGGTTCTAGCGGCTCTACCCGCCCGCGCACCCTGCCCGCTGCCAAGCCCCGCTCCGCCCGGGCCAAGCGAATCCGGTTGTCCGCCACTGCCTCCTCCGTTTCTGCCGCAGACGGCTCGCCGCCACCCCGGGACCCCGCCGCCACCCCGGCCTCGGCCCAGCGCACGGGCCGGCGTCCCCTGGCCCGCCGCCTGCTCCCACTGCGTCGTGTCGTCGCCCTGGCCAACCCCGTTCGGGCCCCGCGCACCCGGGCCGGCGCCGTGGCGGCCGCCATTGCGGCGGAGGTGCTGGGCGCCGTGGATGCGGGCCGGATCGGGGCAGCGGCGATGACGACGGGCACGGAGACGTCGACTGTTGGTGATGCTGCTGCTCGTGCCGGGGGTGTTCCTGAAATCGCGGGGACAGCGACGGCAGACGGATTTTCATCGCGGAAGCGGAACAAGCCGCGACAGCCGAAGCCCAGGCGTCCCGCTGCATCGCCATCGCCATCGCCGCCATCACCATCATCAGCAGCATCATCTTCGTCCCGATCGTCAGGTTCGCAGCACGGCAGCAGCATGGACGACCGCCACTGTTGGCACAGCCACAGCAGCAACAGCAGCAACAGCCCCCATTGGAGGCGGCGCGCTGAGGAAATATCATCATCATCGTCCTCATCCTCGTCCCCGGAACCACCACCACCACCAGCGCAGGCCACCACCACCACCACCACCACACCCACTCCACCAGCGGGGTTACATTCTGCCACCACAACTGCCACTGATGCTGCTGCTCCGACCACCGCCGCCACCACCGCCACTACCACCACCACCCTGGCCGGGCCCACATCCACCACGTTCTTCTCGTCACTTTCCCTCTTCTCCCCGCTCTCGCCCGCCATCCCGCCCGGCCCGCCCGCCAGCCCCCGGCGTCCCCCGCCCCCGCCCCTGCCCCGGACGGTGTCTCTCTCTCCTCCCCCGCTCCTCTCCCCGCCTGCATCACCCCGGGTCCTCTCGCCCCCGCTCCTGTCCGCCTCCCAGCCAGTGGTGCCCCTGGGGTCCCAGTCCCAGCCTGCATCGCCCCAGGTCCTCTCACCACCGCTCCTGTCCGCCTCCCAGCCAGTGGCGCCCCTGGGGTCCCAGTCCCCCATGGGGACCCAGCCTGCATCACCCCTGGGTACTCGGCCCATCTCACCCACCATGTCCTCCTCCCAGCACCAGCAGCAGCAGCAACAGCCACCACCACCCCTCGTCACGACCACCACCACCACGGCCCTTCTTCTGGAGGACTCGCTTTCCCGCGACCCAACATCATCCCAACCCCCACTACCGCCCCCGCCACCGCACTCGCCCCCTCTGGGTGGCGGCCTGCCTCTCCCGCTGACCCCCGGCACGCCCCGCACCCCCTTCAGCGGGTCGCTCTTTGGCCTCGGGACCCCCCAGAGCGCCGGTGGGCTCCTGCGTGTGGATGGTACCCCGGGAGGTGGATTTTTCGGGGGACTGTCGATATTCTCGAGTCCCGGGGGGTCCGGTGGGTGGGTCCTGCCCCCCGCAGGGTCGCCCGGCGGGATTTGGGAGGCCTTGGGCGGCGGCAGCGGCAGCCAGAGTCTGCCTGACTCACCCGGGGGGATGTCCCCCATGCCGCCGGCTCCTTGATGACGATGCGGCTCCAACCGGGGTGTGCGTGTTCTCGGTTTTTTGTTTTTTTTTTTGAACTTGTTTTCATGTGCGGCTCTAACCGGGGCGGGGTGACGCTGCCGGGGGGGTCCTGGCGATGCGGCTCCAACCGGGGTGAGTGAGTTCTCGTGTTTTTGTGTTTTTTTTCCGCGCGGCGAAGCTCCGGAAAACGGTGTCCTGAACTGAACTACTGCTTCCCCTCCCCCCCCCCCCCCCCCCCCCCCCCCCCCCCCGACGGGTGGACGATGGCAGTGTTGGGGGGATCTTCGGGATGGTCGTCTTCTCCACGGCCTCGTCGGTGTCTGACCCGCTCTGTCCCATGGCAGCCACCCCCTGGTCATAGCCACACCCCGGTCAGAGCCACACCCTGGTCATAGCCACACCCCGGTCATAGTCACCCCGGTCTATGCCGCCCCATCCTAAAGCCGCATGTAGACTTGCTCCCAGATTCGTCGAGAGGAGGATGAAAGATGCCCACAGACTGGACGAGCCCTTCCGGGACGGGGTGAGGAGGGTATGCAGGTATCCAGAGGGTGTGGCTATTGCTCGGCCACGGTGACCGGAACACAACTCCACAAACTGGGTCTCTCCACGACCTCCACCACCGGGGATCGTGTGTGGGATGTGCCCCGAGGTTTGCCCAAGCGCGCGGTGCAGATGCTTGCCATCCCCGCTATCGATGTAATCCGCAAAGGGCACGAAAGATTTCAGGAGCTCCCAGTTCCAGTCAGGCAGTGTTCACGCAGCCTCGGGTGAGGCTCAACCCAGGCGTTGTCTCTGGCTGTTGGCGCCAGCGAGTATATAACCCTCGTGGGGAACCCGACCGCTGGGCACACTCGACCCGTGTTGGTTGCGGTCCCTGTCCCTTCGTGCGGTTTTGACAAGTGAGGTACCCACCTTCCACCCGGGGTCTTTGTTGTTGTTGTTGTTTTTTTTAAAATCTGGTCGAGCGAAGCGCATCCTCAAATAAAGAGAAAGGCAACAACAAAGGAGGGGGGAGCGGGAGAGGAAGATGAGGGTGGGTGGGTGGGTGGGAATGGGTGGAGGAACAAACACGGGCGGAGAGAAAGGGCGCGTGTTCCCCCCCAAAAAAGCGGCACAGTTCCGCGCACCCCGCAGCAGGATTGTTCCGGGAACGATGATGGTAGTGAGAGAGAACGATGATGGTCATTCGCCTCACTCCCCCAGCAGAGTGGCGGGGTTCACTTTTTCCACCCCAGCCAGGGAAAAACGGGGGATGATGGCGAAGACGGGGTTCACTTCCATCATCCCAGGCAGAGTCGGTTCGGCCAAGGGGGAAAATGCCTGACGGGGGGCTCATTTCCCTTCCCATATACCGATCATTCAGCCGGCAACAGAGGGAAAGAGAGCTGATGAGGCCAGGGCTCACTTCCATCCCAGCAGGATCTTGCCGACGATCAGCCGGTAGGCCCGCGAGCTGAGGGAGGGCCCGGGGTTGGGCAGCAGCACGTATTGCAGGGCGGGGGCGTGTCGGGCCTCCAGGAAGGCGACGGCACGCAACAGCAGGCTGCAGTGGGCGGAGAGAGGACAGGGTGGTGAGCAAGAAGCGTCGAGGCATGATTTGGATGGTTTGGATGGTTTGGATGATGATGGATGATGATGGATGATGATGATGATTGGATGATGATGATTGGATGATGATGATTGATGATGATGATGATGATGATGATGATGATGATGATGATGATGATGATGATGATGATGATGATGATGATGATGATGATGATGATGGATGATGATGGATGATGATGATGATGGATGATGATGGATGATGATGATGATGATGGCGGTGATGATGGCGATGACGATGACGATGATGATGAATGATGATGATGAATGATGCCGATGCCGATGCCGATGCCGATGCCGATGCCGATGCCGATGGTGCTGATGGTGTGGGTGTGTGGAGCAAAGGGACTGATCAATCGGACAGGAAGGGTCTGATGGTGGGTGTGAAATCGATGGGTTGGGCGGTTGAGCTGTGCGGGGATCCGCACAGACCGGGCGATGATCTGGATCAGCAGCAGCAGCACCTGGACGGGCCCGTGCATCATCCAGGCCTCGTCGTACCACCGACAGATTGAGATGTATATTGACATGGCCAGGGTGGCCAGGGGCAGCGAGAGGAGGAAGAGGTAACCCCAGTGGAGCACCGCCAGGCTGCAGGTCGGGGTGGGGTGGGTGGGTGGGTGGGTGGGGGTCGACCCGGGAAAAAAATCAAACGATGAGTGAACACGGTGGGAAGGGAGGGTGGAGGAGGATCACCGTGTGGGTGGGACAAGGAACGGGAGGGTGGGGGAGAGGGAGGGTGGGGAGAGGATGACGGAGAGGAGGGCGATGTCGATGGGTAGACAGGGGGGGAGGGGGGCGTGAACATGGAACCGGTGGGAGCAGCAGACCCGATACAGAAGCAGGCGATGCTCGCCAGCAGGGAAATCACCTGGGCCGTGAGGGTGAAGGTCCACGTGCCGATCTGGACACGAAGATAATCGGGGGGATAGCCACCCATCTCATCCTCCTCCGGGTAGTAGTCCTCCTCGCCCTCATACGACCCGTCGGTGTCGTCACCCTCGTCATGGTATGGCGCAATGCGGTCGGACCCACCATCATCGGCATCGGCATCGTCCTCATCGCCGGGGTCGGGTCCGCCCTGGGGGGGTTGAGGCGGGGGACGTTGAGGCGGCTGGGGGAGATCGCGTGGGGGAACATCCTCCAAGGGTGGGAGGGACCCGCTCATGAGATCCGTGGAGAGGGGAGGGGACGGGAAGGGGATGGAGGCGAGAGGGAGGGAGTCCGAGGGGGCCGCATCGGAAGGGGCCGACGAGGAGGCCGTGGGTGCCTCCGGGGGAGAGGAAGCCACGCCTGGCTCGGCCGAAGTTGCGGGCGAGCTGGCGGGGGTGGAGTCCCGGGGGGATGTTGGCGGGGGTGGGGGTGGGAGATGCTCGGGTTCTGGAGGCGGGGGTTGGGGCGGTCGGGCGGGCGCGGGTCCGGGTGGTGGACGTTCCTGGGGGAACATACCCTCATCCTGGGGAGCCGGCAAAAACAACACCAGTTCCTGGGCAACATCTGGAACCCAGCGGGATGATAGAACCGGTGGTGTTGATGACGCACAGACCGGCCAGGACGTTGGCAAAAAAGTTCCCCAAAACAAGAGAAGCCACAAGAACGGGCGAAAGAAACGCCGACAAAAAGCCAAGTGCGTTCTGCGCCATTGAAATGTACTTGGGAGGGACATGGTGGCGGGAATTCACAAAGAGAAATTGAGTGGCATACTGCGGGACGTTCCCGGGAAGAAGCGAACAACTGAGAAGCAGCAAAAAGGCCTCAACGTAACTCGGTTCAGTCTCTCCGGGCCAGTAATTGAAGAAATGCAAATTGCGGAAGAACCAGCAGCCCGTAGCGAAGCAGATCTCAAAGATTAGAGCGTAGATGTCTTCGCGGGACACCCGGGATCTCATTGTGAGCTAAAGCGTTGATGATCTATATCAGTTCTCGGTTTTCATTGGCCAACAGACCGTTCGGGCGTCGCGTGAGGCTTGCGCCGCAGACGCGTTCAGTGTCAGACTCCCCGGGTGACGAGGACTGCTCAGCCAGTTTGAACTCGATTCTGCTGGAATGGAGTACACCGATCCTGATGATGCGATTCTGTCCGAAAAGAAAAAGACTCTTCTCGTTGGGGATGTTGCTGCATTTACGAATCAGGCGAGCGAAGTTGCCCAACGAAACGATGAATTGATTGCAAAGTTAAAGCAGGAACGGCAGCAGCTCAAGGATGCGATTACAGGGATTCACAGAGTCTGTCCGACGTTCCTCCTGTCTCGGGGCCACATCTCCCAACCACAGGATGCTCTGGCAAATACCCGCTCTCGGGTTCAATCTCGGGCGGCCACTGCCCCCGGTGCCCCACGCCCCGAGACCTCCGCACAAATTGCTGCTACTTTGGGCGCTCTGGCCGGGACGGAGGTTGAGTTCCAGACTTTGACCCAGAGGGTGGCTGAGATGCGCAAGGAATGCGATCAGCTCAAACACGATCTCGCCGAACGGCAGGGCCGGAGCGAGAGTCTCCGTGACGTTCTGCACGAACTGGAGCTTCAGACACCCGCCTCGCAGGCCATCGCTGCGGACACTCCTCAGAGGAGGGTCTGTATCTCCCCGGGTTCTTCAACCAATTTTTCTTGTCTCCGTCCCCTTGCAGAAAATCCGCACCCTGGAAAACCGGCTGGATAAGGTGATTATCAAGTACAACGAGGCTCAGTCCATTCACAAAACCTACGAACAGATTGTGAAGAGGCACCCCACACACACACACTCTCTGGTTTTGTTTTATTTTCCCGTTACTGTTCCTTCTACTCGACACACACACACACACATCTTCTTTGGCATCCATCCCCATCTCCATCGCCCCGTCCCTCTCCCCCCTCATCCATCGATCCCTCCCTCCCTCCCTCCCTCCCTCCCTCCCTCCCTCCTCCTCCCTCCCTCCCTCCCTCCTCCCTCCCTCCTCCCTCCCTCCCTCCTCCCTCCCTCCTCCCTCCCTCCTCCCTCCCTCCTCCCTCCCTCACCCCATCCTCCTCACCCACACCCCATCCTCCCTCACCCACACCTCCCTCACCCCACACCTCACACCCTCCCTCCTCCCCACACCCTTCACCCTCACCCTCCCTCATCCCCTCACCCTCCCTCACCCTCCCTCACCTCCTCACCTCCCTCACCTCCTCACCTCACCTCCCTCACCTCCTCACCTCCTCACCTCCTTTCACCTCTTCACCCCTCACCCTCCTCTTCACCCTCACCCTCCTCTTCACCCCTCACCCTCTCATCACCCCTCACCTCACCTCACCCCCTCACCTCACTCTCACCCCCACAGGAGGAGCGGGTCTCCTTCGATACTCAGCTTGAGGCCATCGAGCAGACCCTGCGGGCCAAAGAGCAGGACTACGAGGAGCTGCTCCTGATGGCCAAGGCGGCCGAGCAGGCGCGCGACCTCGCCAGGGTCCGCCCCCCCTGCCCCGACGGCTGTGCCTGTGCCTGTGGCTGCGACTGTACCTCTGGCTGCTCGTGGGCTGTGGCTGTGCCCATGGCTGTGCACCCATGGCTGTGTCCATGGCTGCTTGTGGGCTGTGTTTGGGAAGTCCATCACCCCATTCCCCTTATTCCCCATTCCTTTCCGCAGGGCCACCTGCGCGAGTTGCGTGAGGAGGTCGCCCTGCAGGACGGCGACCACACGATGCGCCTCAATCAGGCCCGGGCCATGGCCACCCAGCAGGAGGAACTCACCAAGAGGGCACGCGCCCATGCGACGGTCTGCGGCTGGTGTGTATTTTTTTTCCCCCCGCTTTTTCAGTTTCACAAAAACAGAAATTTGGCACGGGTGGGGGGGGGGGGGGGGGCCTCATGTTTTGATCAAGCCGCCCTTCCGAAATGGAGGATGAAAATTGGGGTGGGGGAAAATACCGTCCAACAGGAAGGGAAATCAGAACTCGACACGGACGGGCGCGGGGGACCATCATGTGTTGATCAGACCCAGAAACGAATTTAATTGTGGTTGCGGTACCTGTTGTTTCGGGCACAAAATGACGACCATCCCACCGCTCCATCATGACCCTGCATGCTCCCCCTCCCCCCTCGATGGCGTCTCGGTTGCTCCCGGTAGGAGCGCGAGGACGAGGCCCACAAGAAGCCGCAGACCTTCGGCCTCATCGCCCGTCCGTCCCTCCAGCTACCACCCCCACCCCCACCCCGCTTTCATCGACCGTCCCGTCGCACCACCACCACCCCGCAACCTCCGCAACCCCACCCCGCCCTCTTTTTCCATCTGCCCTCTCGATCTCCATCCCCTGCTGCTGATTGGATGATGATGATGCGGATGATGATGATGCGGATGATGATGATGCGGATGATGATGATGCGGATGATGATGATGCGGATGATGGATGATGCGGATGATGGATGATGTTGATGATGGCTGGCCTCCCATTCGGCGTCCTTGTCGATGGCGGATGACACCGTTCTCTTGCTCCCAGGCTCCTCATCAAGATTTTTCAACCCCATTCATGAGCCCACTCACTCCCCCCCGCAGAACGCCAGCCCGACGAGCGTGGGGCCGCCGAGTCGGCCCAGGACAGCATGATGAAGGCTGAGGAGGCCTTCCGACGCATCAAGGAGGCCACCGGTGACGATGATGTGAACAGGGTCATCCAGAAGTTCATCATCCAGGTCTGGCGATCCTCCGCTCTGTCAGCGTGTGTCGGTGTGACCGGGGTGATGGTGATGATGTGAACAGGGTCATCCAGAAGTTCATCACACAGGTCTGGCGGTCCTCCGCTCTGTCAGCGTGTGTCGGTGTGACCGGGTCATACAGAAGTTCATCACCCAGGTCTGGCGGTCCCCGCCGGTCATCATTAGCGCGATCATCATCATCGTCCAATCATCATCATCCTCATCAGCATCACCACCTTCACAATCAGCATCATCATGACCATTATTACGCATACACACACAGGAACGCGACCGGCGCGAGTCCGAGATCCACCTGAAGCACGCCAAGGAGCATCCCAACATCATCATCAGCATCAGCATCAGCATCAGCATCATCATCATCATCATCATCATCATCAAAATCATCATCCAATCGTCATCATCATCATCATCATCATCATCATCATCATCATCATCATCATCATCCTCATCATCATCATCATCATCATCATCATCATCATCATCATCAAAATCATCATCATCATCATCATCAAAATCATCATCCAATCGTCATCATCATCATCATCATCATCATCATCCACACCACACAGGAACGCGACCGGCGCGAGTCCGAGATCCACCTGAAGCACGCCAAGGAGCAGCTGGCGGCCGCCCAGGAGGAGCTGCGGGTGGCCCAGGCGGCCCTCTCCGAGACCACCTCCACCGAGAACATCGGCAACAAGCGGATTGAGGAGGAGACCGCAGGGAAGGTGGTCCGTAGCCTGGCGCGGGGTCCGGGGTTGTTTTTGGCAACAAGCGTATTGAAGGAGACCGCAGGGTGGGTGGTCCGGACCCTGGCGGGTTCTGGGGGGTTGTCTGTCTGTGTTTTGGTTTGGGCGATAGGGCACAGTGGAGAAGGAGAGACAGCACATCCGTGGGGGTCATGGTGGCCGACGGGTGCTGTGCTGCTGCTCTGGCTGTGGCTGTGGCTTCCTGCATGCATGCCACTGCGCCTATGTCCGTGTGTTGGATCTCTCTGTAAAACTGGCTCACGCCACCCCCACCCCCACCCGCCTGACGGTGCCCACCCCATAGAACAAGGCCCTGGCCGAGGAGGAGGAGGAGCGGAAGCGGTTCGCCGATGCCCAGCGCCTCGTCTCGGATGTCAAGGTCGATATTCCCCCCCCCCCCTATGATCGGCGTATATCACCCTGTGCGCATATCACCCACCCAATCATCGGTGTATATCACCCCGTGCGCAGATCATCACCCGTGCGCATATCACCCCACCCATTCATCGGTGTATATCACCCTGTGCGTATATCACCCCATGATCGGTGTCAATCCCTCTGTATCTATCACACAGACAGACACGCCGCACTTGCCCTCGCGTGTATTCCCCCCATCGGCCCCCATCATCATCATCCCTTTGACCTTCTGGCTGGCTGGCTGGGTTGTTGTTGTCCTTTGGGGGGCATGCCATGCAGGAAGGGCTGAAGCTGCTGATGCAGCGGCTCAAGGTGGAGAACCCATCGTTCACCGTCTGTTCCGCATCCCTCCCACCCGCCAAACTCCCCCCCGCCACCTCCCCCCCCGCCATCCCCCTACCGCCACCTCCCACCGCCACCTCCCACCGCCACCTCCCACCCCAACCACACACCCCACCATACACCATACACGCCACACACCACAGACCATCCACCACACACCACACACACCACACACACCATCCACAGGGGATTCCTTCGCCCACGGGTGCAGTGACATTCGTGCTGTCTCTTCTACCTCTCTGGTTTTGTTTTATTTTCCCGTTACTTCGTTCCTTCTTTACACGACACACACTATCCACCGCATCATTCATCATCCAGGCAGGCATCATCATCCAGTCATCATCATCACCATCCGATCCGCTCATCGCCATCGTCATCATCATCATCACCACCACCACCACCAACCAACACCACCACAGCACCCCCTGGAGGTGGAGATGCTGGACGGCCGGGCGCCCGAGCTGGTCATGGCCTGCCTGGAGCGGGCCTCCTTCATGCGGGCCGAGGTGGCTGCCGCCGCCATCGAACCGACAGCCGTCCGTCCGGCCCGCCCTGATGGGGTGATGTCGACGTGGTGGTGGGTGGGTGATGTCGACGTGGTGGTGGGTGGGTGATGTCGACGTGGTGGTGGGTGGGTGATGTCGACGTGGTGGTGGGTGGGTGATGTCGACGTGGTGGTGGGTGGGTGATGTCGACGTGGTGGTGGGTGATGTCGACGTGGTGGTGGGTGGGTGATGTCGACGTGGTGGTGAGGTGATGTCGACGTGGGTGATATCGTCCAGCCCGCCCTGATGATGGGGTGGGTGATGTCGACGCTATCTCCAAATTCCAACACTCCATCAACTTTTGCCACCTACCCTCCCCACCCACCCCCACCCCCTCTGCAGGTGAAGCAGGAACTGGAGCAATTCGCCAAAAACAATGTCAGGATCAGCTTCGAGGGCGCCAAGGACGACGACCGTCCGTGCCGACATCCCCCCACACACACACACACACGTCGACAGTACCCCACACGTCGACAGTACCCCACACGTCGACAGTACCCCACACGTCGACAGTCCCATCCCATGCCATCCTCGCGACCTTCCCCCGTCATCGCCATCAGCATCCCTATTGGTCATCACTCCCATCAATCATGTTCCATTCTCCGCCCCCGCCCCCGCCCCCCCGCCCCCGCCCCCCGCCCCCGCCCCATTCCATCCCATCCCATTCCATCCCATCCTGACCCACCCTTTAGGGGAGGGCCCGCTGTTCGGCGGGGACGGGGAGGAGCCGACTGCCCTCGGGACCCGCGAGGACCGGGTCAAGGACCGTGACGAGCTTCGCCGCGAGGCCCTTGACAAGGCCACGGCCCATATTCAGGGGCCCTCGGCACAGAAGGTCCGCTTGTGGGTGGGATGGGATGGGATGTCTGTGTGTGTCTGTGTCTGTGTGGCTGTGTGTCCTCGGTCCGCTGGGTCCGTTGGATGGGTATGTGTCTGTGTCTCTCTGTGTCTCTGTGTCTCTCTGTGTCTGTGTCCTCGACTCAGAAGGGCGAGGATGAAGGGGTGTGGGCGGGGGGCCCATGTCCAGGGGCCCTCGGCTCAGAAGGTCCGCTTGGGTGGGATGGGTGTCTGGCCCCCCACAATGTGTACGTATACATCTTCCTGTATCCCTCGTGTATATCCCCCCCCCCCCCCCCGTGTGGGTATTCCCCGCGTGCGTATATCCCCCCGGTATATATCCCCTGTATCTTCCCCCCGTGTCTATATCCCCCTCTTCCCTCCCTCCCCCCGCGACTCACATTCTTCGTGTCTGTGCCATCCACCACCCACCACCCACCCACCCCGACGCGGCACCACAGAAGCGACGCGGCGGCGGGGGGAAGGCCGACGCAGACGAGGACGAGGGCGACGAGGCATAGCGGATGTAACCTCCGGGGGGAGGAGCCACTGATCCCCCCGATTCGCGCACTGTTTGTGGGGTGGGGTGGACTGGGGGTCGGGCAGCTACCCCGGCCAACCGTCCCCCCGCCCGACTTCCCCTCCTCCCTTCCGTCTCGTGTGTATTATTTTTGGTCCAAGGAAAAGTCGTGCGCTTGCTCCTGTCTGCCCCCAAGTTGGCTCGTAGTTGGCGCGCAAAGCGGCCCAGGCGGGGAGTTCAGCCCACACCCCGCTCCAATTGGCGATGTGAGTCAGTCCTAAGAGATCGATCAAACTGCCGTTTGAAAGGGGCACTTCGCCCCACAATTCGAAATATTTTGCAGAAAAACCATTCATGTCAAAAAAAAAAAAGTCACATTCGTAATATTCAGCAAAAACAAACGGGGATTCGGGGCCCCCATCGCCGCGCAGGACAGGATGATGCTGCCCGGCCCGGCGAACGGGTCCAGCAGCACCAGGTCCCCGGGCGGGCGTGGGCTCGGCTCGGCCTTCACTGGGGGGAGGAGGCGGGTGGGAGGTTCCACAAAACAAGGCAAGCCGCACCACCGCTGCTACATCACGTGACATCCCGTCTTCCTCTTGCGCTGCATCATCCAACGCATCTGTTCCGTGGCGGCCTCAGCCAGGGGCGTCCGACCGCTGTGGTCCTTGATGCCCGGGTCGGCCCCGGCAGCCAGCAGGCTCTCGGCAAGGGCGAGGCTGTTTCCCCGGACGGCGGCGTGGAGGGGCGTCCGGCCGGTGGTTAAGTCGCCCAGGTTGGGGTTGGGGCCGAGGGACTGGGGAGTGTGAGCCGAGGGACAGTATGGTATCATCATCATCATCATCATCATCATCATCATCAGCATCATCATCATCATCCAATCATCATCCAATCATCATCCAATCATCATCCAATCATCATCCAATCATCATCCAATCATCATCCAATCATCATCAACATCAACATCATCCAATCATCAACATCATCCAATCATCATCATCCCATCAACATCAACATCATCAGGTCCGGTGTGGCCACTCACCCACCCCTTGGGTGTTATTGTTGACACATGATCAAACGCACTGGAATTGGAGCGCCAGTCAATCAAAAAAACAACAAAAAAAAACATATGAAATTTCGGCTGCTGCTGCTGCTGCTGCTGCTGCTGCTGCTGGTGGTGGTGGTGGTGGTGGTGGTGGTGGTGGTGGTGGTGGTGGTGGTGGTGGTGGTGGTGGTGGTGGTGGTGGTGGTGGTGGTGGTGATGGTGGTGGTGATGGTGGTGGTGATGGTGGTGGTGTGGTGGTGGTGGTGGTGGTGGTGGTGGTGGTGGTGGTGGTGGTGGTGGTGGTGGTGGTGGTGGTGGTGGTGGTGGTGGTGGTGGTGGTGGTGGTGGTGGTGGTGGTGGTGGTGATGGTGGTGGTGATGGTGGTGATGGTGGTGGTGGTGGTGGTGGTGGTGGTGGTGGTGGTGGGTGGTGGTGGGTGGTGGTGGGTGGTGGTGGTGGTGGTGGTGGCTGATGGTGTGTTTGGGTTGCTTCTGCTCATGACGGACGCATTTCAGGATGGCCAGGACAAGCGCCAGATCGCGTCGCTGGACGGCCGCGAAGAGGGCCGTCTCGGGGGCCCCCGCGTTGATGTTCATCCTGTTGGGCCATGGCCGCTTGCCCGGCCGGGTGGTGGCGGAGAGGCGAAGGGCTGTGTCCAGGATGCGAGTGGCAAGGGCCGAGTGGCCGCGACGGAGGGCAAGGGCGAGCGGGCAGCCTGGGTGGTGGATGGTGCGGGGGTGGTGGTGATGATGGTGATGTGATGATGGTGATGATGATGATGGTGATGATGATGATGATGATGACGACGATGATGATGATTTGGATGATGATGATGATGTGGATGATGATGATGAATTGGATGATTGGATGATTGGATGATGATGATGAATGATGATTGGATGATGAATGATGATTGGATGATGACGATGACGATGCTGATGTGGCTGGCTCAAGTGCATCTCTGGTGGAGCGGTGTTGAGGTTGATCTCCCCCCCGGCCGTGTCTCCAACACGGGTCTGTGCGCATCTACGGTGGCAGACCGATGTTGAAATTGATCTCCCCCCTGGCCGTGTCCCCAACACAGGTCTGTATGCATGGGTGTCTGCAGACCGATGTTGAGGTTGATCTCCCCCCCGGCCGTGTCCAGGAGGGCCTCGCCAACAGAGGTCTGGTCGGCCTCGATGGCCGCGGCGAGGGGACTCACAGTCCCGGCGTTCGGGTCCACCGCACTGTGGCGCAGAAGCGCGGCAACAACCTGTGGGGTGATGACATGGGCGGATTGAGACATGGGCGGATTGAGACATGGGGTGATTGAGACATGGGGTGATTGAGACATGGGGTGCTGGAGACATGGGGTGCTGGAGACATGGGGTGCTGGAGACATGGGGTGCTGGAGACATGGGGTGCTGGAGACATGGGGTGACAGAGACATGGGTTGACAGAGACATCGTATCATCGAGTTCGAGTGGGGGGGCTGCAGACCTCCAGCTGACCGCAGCTGCACGCGACAGCCAGCGGGCTGGCCCCGTCCTTATCCACGGCGTTCCAGGGCCACGCGAGGGCAGCCTTGGGCTGCTGGGGTTGTTGGGTCGGCTCCGGGCGGTCTGGCTGGACGGACGCAGACAGAACCTGGCTGGCCACGGGAACTGGAGACGTGGGATGGGCGAGTGTGGGTCGGAGGGAGGGAGGTGGGGGGACATGATGAGATTTTCTGGACTTGACTGTACAGCGCGGTGGGAGGGAGGCGGGGAACATGGTGGGTGGGCGAGGGTGGTGTGTGGAGCAGAGGGGCTGATCAATGGGACAGGAAGGCTCTCTCCAATGACGGCACAGCTTGGGCGAACTTGGGGGCCGTGGGCGAACAAGAACCACAAAATGATGATGATGATGACTCGCAAAAAATCAAACAGAGACACCCACGAGGGCGGTGTGATGATGGGCTGAGTTTATATGGGCCGGCCGAACTCCATCATGCCTCACGCTCACCCACCCTCATCCTCACCATCCAATCACCACCACCCACCGCCAACAATCTCTGGGCAATGGCGAGAGACCACAGACCCGGTGAGGGCTGCTGCAGAAGAAGCCCGGCTGCCCCGGCCCCACCCGCCCGATCGACTTCATCCAGGTGGGCCAGCAGCCGAGCGGCCCCCTTGGCCGCGATCGCGTGCAGGAAGGTGTCCCCGTTGCTGTCCGTCTGTTGGTGACCAGCACCCCGGGCGGTGGTTGGTGGGGATGGTTGTGGTGGGTGTCGTCAGAGAGTGGGAAGGACCATGGTTGTGGTTGGTGGTAGTGGCGGCAGGAGTGGTGGTAGTCGTGGTAGTGGTCATGGTGGTATGTGTGTGGTTGTAGTGGTAGTGGTCGTGGGAATGGTTGGTATGTGTGGTATGTGTGGTATGTGTGGTATGTGTGGTATGTGTGGTATGTGTGGTATGTGTGGTATGTGTGGTATGTGTGGTATGTGTGGTATGTGTGGTATGTGTGGTATGTGTGGTATGTGTGGTATGTGTGGTATGTGTGGTATGTGTGGTATGTGTGGTATGTGTGGTAGTGGTGGTGGTCAGACCTGGGTGACATCCACCAGGGGCCGGCAGGGCGCGCGCACCAGCATGTCAAGCAGCTCCTCGGCAACCTCGGGGCGACGGGCGGCCAGATGGGCCAAACAGACTGCGAATGAACAACCCCAAGGAGGAGGGAGGAGGAGGAGGAGGAGGAGGAGGAGGTGGTGGTGGTGGTGGGGGGGGGGGGGGGTGAGGATCATGGACAACAGCTGAATGCTCCCCCCTCTGCACCTTCCCAGAAAAGCCCGAGGTGGTGTGAATGGTCGGGACGATGATTTGTTTCAAGGATCGACGAAATCACCGATTTCCGACACGTGAACAAGCTCAGTGTGGGGGGTCTGAGATGTTCCGTTCTGGTGGGAGTTCATCTCGCCCTGTTTTCAAATCGGTGGGTGGAAAAAATAATTATGGGATCATCCCATAATTTTTCCGTGTTGATCCCGCCTAGATCAGAACAGACCGAGCGGGGGCGGGTTGCCCAAGTTGGGGTTGGCCCCCACTGGCTGCCAACCCAACAGCAGCGCCGCCGCCTCCGGCTGGCCCGCGGTGCAGGCGCAGGTCAGGGCAGTCTGATCGGCCAGGGCGAAATTGATGTCGGCATGGCCGGACTCCAGAAGGGCACGGAGAATGGCCTGCCAGACAGAGCCGCACACACAGACATGGACATGGACACAGACAGACACAGACAGGGACAGGGGCAGTGAGATGGGGTGAGCGACCATGATTGGGATGGTGCTGCTGCGAATGTTGCTGCCGCTGCTGATGATGCTGATGCTGATGCTGATGATGCTGATGCTGATGATGCTGATGCTGATGCTGATGATGCTGATGCTGATGATGCTGATGATGCTGATGATGCTGATGCTGATGATGCTGATGATGCTGATGATGCTGATGATGATGATGCTGATGATGCTGATGCTGATGATGCTGATGATGCTGATGATGCTGATGATGATGATGCTGATGATGCTGACGATGCTGATGAGAATGAGAAGGCCGCTGCTGATGCTGATGATTGGACGCCCGTGATGAGCCTGTATATCACACGGACCACGTTGCCCGTCTGTGCGGCCACATGGAGCGGCACCAGGGGCCCCTTGTTCAGCTCGATCCCGGGCGCCTGCAGGAGGCATTCCACAATGGGCAGCTGCTGGGCACGGCAGGCCAGGGCCAGCGGGTTGCCCCGGTTGGGGTCCAGGCCCGGGACTTTGACAAGACGCTGAACAATCGCACCGTGGCCGTACTGGCAGGCTGGGGGGGGGGGGGGGGGGGGGGGGACGTGAAGGGAGTGAGGTTGAAAAAAAAGTGTCACCCTGTCATCATCCCAGTCGTCATCACCCAGTCATCATCACCCAGTCATCATCGCCACCATCCAATCATCCTATGGGCGGGGGAACGCATGCGTGTGTCCTGCTCTTCAGAACCGCGCCGGACTCCCATCCCACCCCCACCCCCAACGGCGGCACTGGGTCTCGAGCCAAGGCACAGCGTGTTCTTCAGGGCAGGCAAATGAGGACCCACCGGGTAGTGAGGAGTGTTGACGGGGGCTTGGCGTGCTGGATGATGATGATGATGATGATGATGATGATGATGATGATGATGATGATGATGATGATGATGATGATGATGATGATGATGATGATGATGATGATGATGATGATGATGATGATGATGATGATGCTGATGATGATGGTGGTGGTGGTGGTGATGATGATGATGATGTTGGTGATGATGATGATGAGGCGGGGTTCGGCTAAGGAGTCAAGTGGTTCACACACGGGGGGGGCGGCGGCCGTGCGTGCAATGGGGAATATGGGGTGGGGGTGTGGGTGTCCGTGCCAATTTCACTCACAGGAGATCGGTCGAAGGGGGGGCATCGCACAGAGTGTCACTCCTGCACCAACAACAGGCAGGACAAAAGGGGATGGGCGAGGAGGGAGGAGAGACGCGCGTGCGGGTGCGGACCTGCGCTCAGGGGGCTGAGGCCGTTCTCGGCCTTGTTGACTTCAATTCCGGGCATCTTCAGCAGCTCCTCCACCACCTCCAGGTGGCCCCGCTCGCAGGCTAATGAGGCACCAAAAAATCAGGAAACACATACATCGCCCGGCATGCACGGATCCGGGCCCAGTACAAGGAGGCACAACGACAGACACAGACAGACAGATGGAAAGACACAAACACAGACACAGATAAAGGGGGAGATAAGGCAGAATGGCGTTAAAAACACAGATGGAAAGACACAAACAGACAGATGGAAAGACAGACACAGACAGATAAAGGGGAGAAAAGGCACAACGGCGTTATAACACAGATGGAAAGACACCGACACAGACAAGGGGGGGGGGGGGGGGGAAGCCAGCTCTGAGGGATTTGCAGACACCCCAAAACCTGCAGCAAGGCAGCTTCCGTCACTGTTTGTCCCTCCCCCCCCCCCCCACACACACACACACACACAACGAGAGTCACAGACCAACAGCCAGCGGTGTCCCGCGCATGGCCGCCGGCAGCGGCAGCCACGTTGCCAGCACGCCCCCGAGGGCCAGCAGGGGATATTCCAAAATTGGGGCCGGCCGGGTTCGATCCGTGGTGGTTTGGGTTGGCGCGCCGGACGGCGAGTCGGGGTCGGGCACGGGGACAAGGGAGGGGGCAGGGGGCGGCACAAAGTGGAGCATGACCCGGTTGGGGTCGAGGGGCGACCGGCTGGCGAGGAGACGCACCAGGGGAAGGAAGCCGCGATCGCAGGCTGGGAGAAAAAAAGATGCCGACGGGTACGGGTGGTGAGATGGTCGTAAGTCAAGGAGGCCCGGTACCGTAAAACACGAAATTTAGTACCACACGAAATTTAGTACCCTCCCCTATTTTTCGGGGCTCCTCGGACCAAACTCTATAGGAAAAACCCGAAATTTCGTCCCCCGAGCCCACGAAATATAGTACCTCCCCCCTATTTTTCGGGCCGCCCCATTTTTCCGGTCATCTGTACATAAAACGATGTTTTCTTGGGGATCGAGGGCTGAAAAAGAAGGAGAAAAAGAAGAAAAAGGGAGCAGACAGCCAGACAGCCAGACAGACAACAGCGCATCACATCACCAGCGCACACACGCACAGACCAATATACAGTGGGGTGAGGCCCATCTCCCCGGCGCTCGGATCGAAGCCACCCGTCTGCAGCAGCATCTCCGCCACCCTGGCCGAGCCCCGCTGGCAGGCCGCATAGAGAGGCGAGACCCACAGCCGAAGGCCGGGCCGCAGACAGAAGCCTGGAGCGGGAGGAGAATGGGAGAACGAGGATGATGATGATGCCTGGATGATGGTGATGATGATGATGATGATGATGATGATGATGATGATGGTGATGATGGTGATGATGGTGATGATGATGATGATGATGATGATGATGATGATGACTGGATGATGATGATGATAATGATGATGATAATGATAATGACTGGATGATGATGATGATGATGATGATGATGATGATGATGATGATGATGATGATGATGATGATGATGATGATGAAGATGATGATGATGATGATGATGATGATGATGATGATGATGATGATGATGATGATGATGATGATGATGATGATGATGATGATGATGCCTGAATGATAATGATGATGGTGATTGAAGATTGGAAGTTGTCGGAGCATGGATACAGCAGCTGAGCACAGAGGGACAGAGAGCGGCCTGACGGACCATGAGTGGCCTTGATGTCGGGGTGCCGAAGCAGCATCTCAACCACCGCCTCGTGGCCACCCACCACGGCTATGGCCCGGGGTGGTGGAGAGAACGGAATGCCAATGATGATGCCAATGAAGATGTCATTCAAGGGACGTGTGAAAAAAAAAGGAGAGGTCGAATGAATGATCGCTTGATAGATTCATTGTGTGTGTGTGGTTTTGCGGGGGGGGGGGGGGGGGGGGTGGCTGTGGACGGACCTGCCCAGAGGGGCGTCTGGTTGGGGCGACCCAGATTGACGTCTGTCACGGGGTGACCAAGGAGCAGCCCCACAACCTCGGCGTCACCTCGGGCCGCCGCTGGGAGGAAGGAACCGGATCGAGCAGGTGATGAAGATTGGATGAAGATTGGATGAAGAATGGATGAAGAATGGATGAAGAATGGATGAAGAATGGATGAAGATTGGATGAAGATTGGATGAAGATTGGATGATGATGATGATGATGATGATGATGATGATGATGATGCTGGTGGTGATGATGATGATGATGATGATGATGATGATGATGATGATGATGATGATGATGATGATGATGATGATGATGATGATGATGATGATGATGATGATGATGATGATGATGATGATGATGATGATGATGATGATGATGATGATGATGATGATGACTGGATGATGACTGGATGATGACTGGATGATGACTGGATGATGACTGGATGATGATTGGATGATGATGATGATGCTGGATGATGGCAGACCCGCGTACAAGGGCGACTCAGTGAACGCCCCATACCGCAAGCCCTCATTGGGGTCGAGCGACTGGCGGCACCCGTTCAGAATCAGCCGCACGGCGGCCGCATTGCCCTTGAGGCAGCACTGGTACAGGGCAGTGGTCAGGTCGCGTTCGTTGATCCGCGAGGAGCCGCCGCAGTGCAGCTGCGATTCAAATTCGGGCTGTGGGGATGGGTGGTAGGGGATGAGAGAGGGTGGGTGAGGGGTGGGGGGAATGAGACGATTTATCAATGAAATGACTCGAGGCGAGGACTGAGGAGGGCAAGATCAGCAGCGACTGGGAACAGAAACGGTGGAACAGGGGGTGATACCGGGGGGGTAACGGACCCAGTTTTCGGTGCTGATGGCCCGGCACAGAGCCAGTCGCTCGGTATGCCAGTGTGGGCAGAGACCCCGCCTGCCGCAGCCGCACTCGAATGACTGCAGAGCGCGGTATTGCAGGTCATGGCCCTGTGCCGAGATGGGGACAGACAGGCGGACATGAGACACAGACAGACACAAACGGGGAAGGGGATGAGAAACAGACCTGGTGGGCAGTACGCGCAGACACGGACATGAGACAGACAGAAACAGACAAGGACATGGTGCACAGACACAGACACAGACAGACAGACACATGGTGCACAGACACAGACAGACAAACAGACAGACACATGGTGCACAGACAGAAACACACAGGGGCATGGTGCACAGACACAGACAGACAGACAGACACATGGTGCACAGACACAGACAGGCAGACAGACACGGACATGGTGCACAGACACGGAAAGACAGACAGACACATGGTGGACAGGCAGACATGGCAGACACGACAGACACAGACACGGACATGATGCACAGACATACATCGACACGGACATGGGTTTAAAGAGAGAGGAAAGACACCGCAAGTGTCGCACTGTCCACGAGGGAAGCGCCATCGTCAAGCAGTGTCCACCAGGCCAACATACGCAAGCAGGCAGCAGCGAACAAGGGTCGGTCAACGGCAAAGCGCTCAGGGAAGAACACGTCAACATCCGACCGTCACATTGCACAGACGCAGACACGGACATGGTGCACAGACACACAGAGACACGGACATGATGCACAGACACACAGAGACACGGACATGATGCACAGACACACAGAGACACGGCCATGATGCACAGACACACAGAGACACGGCCATGATGCAGACGGACAGATACAGACAGACAGACATGATGCAGACGAACAGACATGGTGCGCAGACACCGAATGATGCGGGACGGGACGGGAGGGAAGACCTGTGGGCAGTAGCGGGCACACGACAGACAGTGGCCCAGACACACAGACAGACGCACAGATGATGGGGGCGGGGCGGGACGGGAGGCAGACCTGGTGGCAGGAGCGGGCACATGGCACATGATGCACAAATCAGGCCCAGACACAGACATGTGCAGATGGCGGGACGGGACGGGAGGCAGACCTGGTGGCAGTAGCGGGCACATGACGCACAAATGAGGCCCAGCGAGCCTCCAATATCCGGGGTTGTTACTGTCGTTGTTGTTGTTGTTGTTGATGTTGTTGTTGAGGTGGATGTTGATGTGGTGGTAGTAGTGGTTGTGGTGGTGGATGTGGTGGAGGTGGTGGAGGAGGGTGGGGGTTCGGAGCGGGGTACGATGGGGACCGCGGAGCAGGTCAGGCAAAACCACCTGGTGTGTGTGTGTGTGTGTGTGTG
>JAPMOS010000008.1:0-10000 GCA_027972325.1 Paratrimastix pyriformis | reverse complement strand
AAAAGTCTGTGTCGATCCACCAGATTACTCTGCTTTTTAACGATCGACCGGGCACCAAAAAAATATGGGACCCATCCCATAACATTTCCGACCCACCGCCCAGTTGAAGGGCCAGACCTGGCAGAGGCCCTTCTTGATTCCGCACGTGCGGCAACCCCAGTTGGGCTGCAGCGGGGGGCATTCGGTGTCCATCAGCACAGTGCATAGCGGGTGGCCGTACCGTTCCACCCGTGCCGCATGAGCGGCAAGATGCCTGGCAATCACACGCCCACAGGCAGAAGAGGGATGATGATGGTGATGCCGATGATGATGGTGCCGATGATGATGATGATGATTGGATGATGATGATGATGATTGGATGATTGGATGATTGGATGATTGGATGATTGGATGATTGGATGATTGGATGATTTGGATGATTTGGATGATTTGGATGATCTGGATGATTGGATGATTGGATGATTGGATGATTGGATGATTGGATGATTGGATGATGATGATGATTGGATGATGATGATGCTGCTGCTGCTGCTGCTGGAGCAAACGGACTTATTGGCGAGGTCATCGCTCTCGGGCATACACCGGCAGACGGTGGCCGCCCGGGTGATGGTGGGCTTGGCGTGGTTGCCACAGCCGCAGTCGCAGAACATGCGTGCCGTGCGGGCGTAGACCACATCGTGGCCGGCGTGACAGACCATGGCGCAGGTGAGGCTGGGGTGGACACGGGGTGAGGCGGGAGCGGGAAAGGTGAGACTTCCATCCTTTTAAGGGGAAACGAAGACAGCCCGAGAGTCACGATTTCATTCGGCAACATATCGACAGGTTGCCTGACCCCGTCATGTCAACGGGACAGACGCGACAGGGCAATCTTGAGCGCAGACACAAACGAAACAACACGATTCTTGAGGTTGTGCTGCTGCTGCTGCTGCTGCTGATGCTGATGCTGATGCTTGATTGGATGACGATGACGATGCCTCGATGATGACGGTCGTGATGATGATGATGGATGGCTGAGAGCGACACCGACCAGATGGAGTCCTTCTGTTCGTGGTGGCACGTGCGGCATGTGTAAAACGGCTGCACGGTGTAGTTCTTGCCCGTCTGGACGAAGCTGCATAATTCGGGGTAACTGAAACACTGTTTCCGGCGCGGGGTACTGCCTCTCCCCTGGGCGAGCAGGCCGCACTCGCATTGGAACTCAAACGAGCCGAAGCCGCCCTTGACAATGTGTCCGGCATGGCATTGCCGGGCGCAGGCCTGGTGAAAAATGGGCGGGGATAGTGGATAGAACCGGTGGTGGGTGGGTGGTGGAGACAGACCTCGCAAATGCCCTGGCTGGTGAGGCCGCATTCGTAGCAATAGAAGCAAGGCTGAGCCTTGACGGTTGGGTCGAGGAGGGTACAACATTTCTCACCTCGGGGGACGTGTGGTCTAACGGGCCAGGGGGTGAGGTTGACATTGGGTGAGACATGGTGAGGTCGACGTGTGACGAGAGGGGGAAAAAAAATCCAAACCTGGGTAATTTGGCCTCACGAGGACGTTGCGCCTGTGGGCAGAAGAGATCCAAAAGGGCCGCAGATGATTCGGCGGCACCACCCACCATATCATCAAGCGTGGTCGGGTCTGGGCGGACGGGCTCCTTGGGCTCAGATGGGAGTGGTGGAGGCGCCGGTACCGATACCGGAGAGGGGGATCGGGTGAGCAACCGACGAGGGGGAGATACACTGGAACGACGGGCGCGCGGGGGGGTTGGCCGCGGTGAGCTGGGCGGAGTCAGGGGGCGCTCAAGGTCTTCTGAGGAAACGTGGTCCAAAATCCAGCTGGCTGCCGCTTCGGCCGAGCGTCGACGCACAGCCATCAGTCCGCGCCGGCAAGCATTCTCGGAGAAACCCATGGCCTCCAACTGCTGCAAAAACAGATCCTCTCCATCAGCGCTGAAGCCGTTGCGTGACGACATCACGAATCCTCGAGATGCGCAAAAAACGGCGCCAAAACAAAGGTGGGCGTGAAACGGAGCGAGTACGCCTCTCCCAAGGTTCTTGCGATTATCTTGAGCAGGTTTGATTTTTTCGGCTTTGTTTATTCGCTCGAATCTTGTTCAGGCATGGAACAAGACGTTACCACAGCACCACCTGGCGATGTGAGTGTGGTTCTCGATTTTGGATCTGGTTACACAAAGGCCGGTCTTGCCGGTGACGATTCTCCAAGAGCCGTCTTTCCGAGTGCCGTTGGATTGCCAAAACAACGGGTTGCTATTGTTGGCGAGAAAGAGTTTTATATGGGCCAGGAAGCTGTCGAGTACAGGGGCGTTCTCTCGCTGAAATGCCCCATCACGCGCGGTGTCGTCTCAGACTGGGCGATCTTTGAGAAGCTTGTTTATCACACCTTCTTCGACGAGGTTGACGGATTGTGTATTGCACCAGATGAACATCCTCTGCTCCTCACCGAACCCCCCCTCAATCCCAAGCAAAATCGCGAGCGCATGTCCGAGCTCTTCTTTGAGACCTTCAACACCCCAGCGATGTACGTTCAACTACAACCCGTTCTGGCTTTGTACGCATCTGGGCGCACCACGGGGCTGGTGATGGACTCTGGTGAGGGTGTCACCCACACTGTCCCCATCTACGAGGGGTACAACCTTCCCCACGCCATCATTCGGTTGGATGTGGCCGGGGAGAATATCACAGATTTCCTGGCCAATCTTTTGGCCACCCGAGGATATTCCTTCAAAACACCCGCCGAGATGGAGATCGTCCGTGATGTCAAGGAGAAGCTCTGCTACGTCTCGATCGACCACAACGAGGACAAACAATTAGGTCTGATATCCAAATAGTACACATTTTTTTTTTCAACACTCCAAATTTTCCACTCCGGCGCTACTAGCTGACCGGGGCACCCAACTCGACCGCACTTACGAAATGCCGGACGGCCAGGTCATCACCCTGGGGTACGAGCGATTCCAGGCACCCGAGGCGCTCTTCCAGCCGCTGCTCCTCGACCATGACGCCATCGGGTGCCACGAGGTGTGTTTCAACAGCATCCAGCGGTGCGATGTCGACGTCCGGCGGGATCTCTATCAGAACCTCATCCTCGCGGGCGGATCGACGGTCTGTTGCGGGTGGGGCCCTCCGCGCGTGGGCCATAGAGCCGGGTGTGTTGGTGTGTGTTGGTGTGGAGGGATAGGAAGGGTGGTGGTCGGGGGTGGTCCGTCCCGTTTGTCCATGGCAGCCACCACCAGCCCTCCATCCATCCCTCTCCTGTCCGGCCGTTCCTCTTTCCTCTTCCCGGGCTCCCCCAACCTGTCCTGCAGATGCCCATATGACCCACAGGACTCACCCATTCCTCACAACCTTCATTTGCCCCCCCCCCCCGCCCAGATCTTCCCGGGCTTCAAGCAGCGCATGGAGAAGGAGCTCGCCAAGCTTGCCCCCCCCGCCATGAAAATCAACGTCTACGATCCGCCCGAGCGCAAGTACACCGTGTGGATCGGGGGCTCCATCCTGGCCTCACTGTCCACTTTCCAGCAGATGTGGATCGCCCGGGACGAGTATGACGAGGCCGGGGCGGCCATTGTGCACAGGAAGTGCTTCTAAGATGGGCACCCCATCACCCTCCCTCCCCTCCCCCGACCTGTCGCGCACTCACACACACACCCGCCCCCCCCCCCCCCCCCCCCCCCCGCCAGGTCCCGCTTCCCTTTTCGTTTTGTGGTGTCTGTGTCGTCTCTGTGTGTCTCTGTGTATCTGTGCGTGTTCAATGCTTCTCTTTTCTTCGCCTTTCTCGCTGAATTGATCGCAAAATCGTCAACGGGCCTTCCCTCCAGCACCCGGCACCATCCAGTCCCGAGGGGATTGCCGGGGCTGACAACGCCGGATGGGGGTGGGGTAGGGGGTTGATGGGACATTGATGGAGGACGGATGAGAACGCAACGATTCCTTGGCGCAGCAAATCTGGGGCCGACAGCAGTTTGCGAATCGCAATCTTGTCCTCATGATGGGGGATTCCGTCAAACTCATCTGCCAGCGCATTCCATGCCTGGGTGTAAGATGAGAATCGCAATCTTGTCCTCATGATGGGGGATTCCGCCACGCCACGTCAAACTCATCTGCAAGCGCATCCATGCCTGGGTGTCCATCTGCAGGACATCCTGAAAAGGTCCATCTAATGCGGGGATATCACCCCCGGGGGCAGTCGGGTGCTCTTGTCCCCACCAGTTCTTCGTTCGCTCCACGTCCCCCGCCGGTCGGCATCATTGCACTCAACAAAGGGGGACAAAGAGAGAAAAGAAAGCACTTCTGGTTGGCTCTCCGTCCCACTCGGTTCGAGCCCTCAGGCGGCACCAGGAACTCTTGTTGTGGGCAGTCTTGGCCCGCCTGGGACTCAAACAGCAGGCCCCTCCCTCCTCCCACACTCTACACTCTGACACTTGCGCAAGACCTCCGCGAAAAAAACATCAAACTCGGTGTTACAATGAAACACAAAGCCAGCGCGCCGCAAGGGCAAAAGGGAGCGAACCCCTTTGGAGCCCATCCGGGTTGGAATGGAGCGATAAACTCCAAAATGCGATTGAATTAACGTCAGTGAACAAAAAAACAACACATTACACCCCGCCCGCCCGTCGCTCCGCTCCTCACTCAGGGCACATTACATGTCCCGAAATTGCTTGGTTTCTTCACCCAGGGGGATAGCCACCCGAGGGGGCTGGAACCTCCCCTTCAGTCATCCTCATCGGCGACCACCCGGCGTGAGCGGGTTGGGGTGGGCCGGGGGGCCGGGGGTGCCGCAACGCTGGTGGAGGCGGCGGCCTTGGGGGCGGGCGAGGCAGGGGTGGGGCGGGACGGGGTGGTCTTGACGGCCGGGGTGGGTGGCGAGGGTGCGGGCGTCTTCGGGGCGGCGGTGGCGGTGGCGGCGGGAGTGGAGGCCTCCTTCTCCTTCCCCTTGGCGGCTGGGGTCTTGTGTTTCCGCTCGGATTCCGAATCGGGCTCGTCCTCCTCGCTGCTGCTGCTGCTGGCCTCCTCCTCCTCCTCGTCGTCGTCATCCTTCTTCGCCTTGGCCTTGGATGCGGCCTTCCGCTTGGGAGCAGCGGCCTTCTTCTTCGGCTTCTCATCCTCCTCCTCCTCCTCCTCGTCATCATCACCATCCTCCTCCTCCTCGTCGCCCTTCGTCTTCCGGCCGCCCGTCTTGGCCTTGCGTTCGGCCTTCTCAGCCGCCTTGCGCTTCTTCTCAAAGATGGCTTGATCGGGCAGGTTCTGGTCAAACCGCCAATCGCTGGCCACGTCGAGGGCCCACGGGAACTTGTCTGACATGGTCTTGCTGAAGATCTTCTTCAGAGGGACCTGCCGGTGTGGTGTGTGTGCGTGTGTGCGTGGATGTGGTGTGAGGTGAGCGAAGGATGGGAGGAGGGAGTGGGATCATCATCATCATCATCATCATCATCATCATCATCATCATCCATCATCATCATCATCATCATCATCATCATCATCATCATCATCATCATCATCATCATCATCATCATCATCATCATCATCATCATCATCATCCAGTCATCATCATCCAGTCATCATCATCCAGTCATCATCATCCAGTCATCATCATCCAGTCATCATCATCCAGTCATCATCTTCATCATCATCATCATCTTCATCATCATCATCATCATCATCATCATCATCATCATCATCATCATCATATCATCCAGGCATCCAGGCATCATCCGTCAATCATCCTCATCCCCATCATCCGTCAATCATCATCCGTCAATCATCATCCGTCAATCATCATCCGTCAATCATCATCCGTCAATCATCATCCGTCAATCATCATCCGTCAATCATCATCCGTCAATCGTCAATCATCCTCCTCATTCTCCATCACCATCACCATCCGGGGGGGGGGGGGGGGGGGGGGGGGGGGGGAGGCGACAGACCTTAGCGGATGCACCAGGCGACGGTGATGCGGGGGTCGAGGTAGTTCAGCTTGGAGGTGGTCAAAGCGTAGTTCTTGGTCTCCTCCTGTCCAATGCCGATGCCGCACGAGGGTGATGAAGCGTGTGAGTCAAAGTCATCATCCAGTCATTAACATTAACAACCACAAGAAACTATCCCTCCCCAGCACCCCGCCGCACAGTGGTCGCATCAGAGCCGGCTGCTCAACGGGAAAGAAGGGTGTGATGCGCAATGATCCCATTCCCCGACGTGAAGAGCGTGCTGATGGTGATGATGATTGATGATGGATGATGATGATCTGGATGATGATGATCTGGATGGATGATGGGATGATGCCGATGCTGAAGCCACACAGTGAACCACCAACCGCCAGACCTTGGCAACCATGTCATTGTCCAGGGTCAGGATGCTGATGATGATGATGACAACGATGATGCTGATGATGATGCTGCTGATGCTGATGCTGATGATGCTGATGCTGATGCTGATGCTGATGATGATGCAACCGCCAGACCTTGGCAACCATGTCATTGTACAGGGTCAGGATGCTGATGATGATGACGACGATGATGCTGATGATGATGACGATGATGCTGATGATGATGACGATGATGCTGATGCCAACCACCAGACCTTGGCAACCATGTCGTTGTACAGGGTCAGGATGCGCTTCTCCAGGGCGACGTAATACGTCTTCAGCTGCTCGGCGTCCTTCCCACGGATGGTCTCAAGGCGCTCCTTCTGCTTGTCCGCCTCGAGCTTCTCCTTCTCCTCCTCGGTCAGGGTGCTCGTGTCCACGCGGGCCTTCTTGGCCTTGGGGGTGGCAGAGGATTTCTGGGGAGGGGAGGCAAGGGGAGAGACGGGTGGACGGACGATGAATCTCGTGAAGATGTCTGGGGGGTGGCGAGGGATGACAAGCCAGATGGGCAAAAAGGGGGGAAAAGCAAAACCGAAAGGAAAAATGCGATGATTTTTGGGCCCAATTCCTTCAAAGAGTGCAAACGGAAAGAGCTCCCCCTCTCTGGAGGGATCATCATCATCAACAACAACAACAAAACAACAACAACAACATCATCATCATCATCAACATGATCATCAACATGATCATCAACATGATCATCAACATGATCATCAACATGATCATCATCATCAATCAAACCACAACAGGACGACGTCGCGGCAACAGCAACAAACAGCAACATCAAGAACAAGAACAACTGCATCATCATCATCATCATCATCATCCAATCATCATCATCATCATCATCATCATCATCATCATCATCATCATCATCATCATCATCATCATCATCATCATCATCATCATCATCATCATCATCATCATCACCGCCTATCATCATCATCCACCGTCATCATCATCATCCACCGCCATCATCATCATCATCCACCGCCATCATCATCATCATCATCATCATCATCATCATCATCATCATCAGCACACATTGCGACACATGGAATCCCGACCTTCGCCGGCTTCTTCTTCTTCTTGTCCTCCTCGCTCTCGTCGTCGTCGTCATCATCAATCACGGCCTTCTTCTTGGGGGCGGTCGGCTTCCGCTTGGCTGCGGGTTTCTTGGCCTTCGCCTTCTTCTTCTTCTTGTCCTCCTCGTCATCCTCGTCGTCGTCGCTGTCCTCCTCGCTGCTGCTGCTGCTGCTGCTTTCATCGTCCGAGGAGGCCGAAGTGCGGGCTGGAGGGGGGACAGGAGAGTGGGACGTGGGCACACAAATGACCAACGAGGAGATCACCGGGATTGTTCGTCCGTGCGGGCTGGAGGGGGACGGGAAAGTGGGGGCATACAAACGGCACGAAAAAATCTCATCCACACAAAACGACCCGGAATACCACCCCACATCAACTTCATTGTTCGTGGCGTGGCGGGGTTACCAATCGTCGTCACCCATCCTCGCCCCACACATCCGACCACCGGAGCGAGAAGAAAATGCGTGGTGGAGGGGAGGAGTGGGACGAGATGGGGATGGGGATGGGATGGGGCTGGGTGGCGGACCCTTCTTGGTGGTGCGTTTGGTGGTCTTCTTGGCGAGGTCCTCCAGGGACATACCTTCGTCCTCGTCCTCGTCCTCATCATCGGCCTTCTTGGCGGCCCTGTTGTCCCCGAGGTCGTGGTGGTGGCGATGGGCGATGGCAGAGGGTGAGGCAGGGATCCAGAGGGATATGTCCACACTTCCCGGGGGTATGTCCACACTTCCCGGGGGTATGTCCACACTTCCCGGGGGTATGTCCACACTTCCCGGGGGTATGTCCACACTTCCCGGGGGTATATCCACATGGAATCCACATGATAAGATACGGACCGTTTGGCGGGCAGCGCCTCAGAGGCAGCCGGCTTCTTGACCTCCTCCGCAACGGGTGTGGCCTCAGCCTCGGCGGGCTTCTTGGTGCGGTGCTGACCCGTGGCGGTCAGGGTGGCCAGGGGGATGTCATCATCCTCATCGGCAACTGGCAGGAGGTGGGTCGGATGATCAGAAAATCTTATCATCGACCACTCAAGTATCATCATCCAGTCATCAGCATATCCCATCACCACCCACAACCATCAGCATCATTTGACACATGGACCCATACGCAACACAATGGCGGGAGTTTCACAGACCCATGCCAACACCCCGACACAATACCACCACACAGTTTCACACAGTTTCACAGACCCATGCCAACACCCCGACACAATACCGACACACACAGTTTCACACAGACCCTTGCGACCCTTGCCGGCGGCAGGCGTGGCGGGTTTTGGGGCGTCCGCGGCGGTGGCGGCCGGGGCAGCGGCGGGGGTCTTGGGGGCGGGGGTGGCAGTGCTGGCCGGGGAGGGAGGCGGGGGTCTTCTTGAGGGCGGCCAGAGGCTTGGAGTCGTCGTCGTCGTCATCGCCGGTGGCGGAAGGGTCGACCAGGGCGGAGGCGTCTGGGGAGGAGGAGGGGAGGAGAAGATGTGGACAAGTGGAAGTTTGTCATTCAATCACCATCCAATCACCAACCAATCACCAACCAATCATCATCATCATCATCACCATCATCATCCCAGATCATCATCATCCCAGATCATCATCATCCCAGATCATCATCATCCCAGATCATCATCATCATCATCCCAGATCATCATCATCATCATCATCATCATCACATCATCATCATCCAATCACCATCCAATCACCATCCAATCACCATCATCCAATCACCATCATCATCATCATCATCATCATCATCATCATCATCATCATCATCATCATCATCATCATCCAATCATCATCCAATCATCATCATCATCATCATCATCATCATCCAGTCATCATCATCATCATCATCATCATCATCATCATCATCATCATCATCACCATCATCATCATCATCATCATCATCATCATCATCATCATCATCATCATCATCCAATCATCATCCAATCATCATCATCATCATCATCATCAGTCATCATCATCATCATCATCGTATTCATCATCATCATCATCATCATCATCATCATCATCATCATCATCATCATCATCATCATCATCATCATCATCATCATCATCATCATCATCATCATCATCATCATCATCATCCAACCATCATCATCCAAATCATCATCATCATCATCATCATCATCATCATCATCATCATCATCATCATCATCATCATCATCATCATCATCATCATCATCCAACCATCATCATCCAAATCATCATCATCATCATCATCATCATCATCATCATCATCATCATCATCATCATCATCATCATCATCATCATCATCATCATCATCATCATCATCATCATCATCATCATCATCAATCGTAGTCATCATCATCGTCATCAATCATCGTCAATCCATCATCATCGTCATCATCATCCATCATCCAATCATCATCATGTCATCATCCAATCATCATCATCATCAATCATCATCATCATCATCATCATCATCATCATCATCATCATCATCATCATCATCATCATCATCATCAATCATCATCATCATAATCAATCATCATCATCATCATCATCCAGCATCATCATCC
>JAPMOS010000079.1:0-176429 GCA_027972325.1 Paratrimastix pyriformis | reverse complement strand
CGTCCTCCTCGCCGTCGTCGTCTTCGACCGAGTCTGCGGCCGCGACGGGATGGGGCAGAGCAGAGCACAGGGCACGGGGAGGGGCAATGCGGGTGAGCGACGGGGGCTCTCGCAGGAGGCGTGCCAACAACAGACCAGGAGCGCGGGAGAGGGGCGGAGAGGGGCGGGCGGATAGGGCGGATAGGCGGATAGGGGCGGACCGGCGAGGACGACGGTGGCCTGCCGGTGACGCGGCTGAGGACCCGCTTGCCTTGACGAACTGCACCCCTGGGCGGCCCCCGACCGGAATCGCTGCCCATGGTGGCCTCAGCGGCCGCCCGGCTGGCGGCGCTGCCCGTGGTGGCTGCGGGCCGGTGGGGGGCGACATCGTCCCCGCTGCAGTGGTCGTCCTCCTCCTCCTCCACATCGACAACCTCCAGGATCCCGTCTCCCTCGCCCGCCCCTGTCCGTGTGTTGGGTGACGAGCCAGGGTGAGGGGCGGGCGGGCCGACGGCAGGCTAGGCAGTGGGCGGCGGTGAGGGTGGAGGGGGTGGCGGACAGGATGGCTGGAAGCCTGGCGGCGGAAGGAATGGAAACACAATGAATAGGTATGGAATGAGGGGCAGTGGAGGGAGGGGGAGGAGGAGGAGGAGGACCGGAATGGGAAATGGTGGCTGTCAAATGAGGTTGCCGGCCGCGAAGGGCTCCACCCGGTCGCCCAAGTCGCCTTCGTCGTCCTCGTCGTCCTCGTCGCCCTCGTCGTCCTCCTGGCTGGCCAGGGCCCGCCGGGGGGCTGCACCCTGCGACGAGGCGGCCGCCACCTGGCGCCGCAGCGAATCGGCCGCCCGGCCCGTGGGGCGGGCCCCCCGCGGGGGCAGCAGGGCCTTGCCCTTGATGCCCGTGCTGAGGTCCTGCAGCTCGGTGGCGCCGGGCTCGCCCTCGAAGAGCATCTCCCGGTCGTCGCTCTCGAAGGGGCCGCTCCCGCCCCCGGGGGCAGCCTCGCCGACCGTGACCGAGTGGCCGTGCTCGAACCGGTACCCGGGGATCCCTCCCGCCGGCGCGCCGCCCTTCTGGCGCTGCACCGAGTAGCCCCGCACCGGGTGGGGCGGCACGGGGGCCGCCACGACCACGGGCGGGATGCCGGCGACATCGTCCACGCCCTCGTCGTCCTCGTCGCCGTACCCGCCTGCCTTGAAGGTGCTCTGGGCGGCCTTCGAGGTTGCCGGCTTCTGGGGCTGGTACTTGACGGGGGCGACGGAGGGGTCGCCCTGGATGCGCCGGGCCTCGGCGGCCGGGAGCGGGTTGCCCACGGCATCGAAGCGGATGTGGCTGGGCCCCGGGGTGGGAAACTCGGTCCGGGAAAAATCGTCCACCGTCTCATCCGCGGGTGATTGGGCCCTCCCCGAGAGGGGGGCCGTGGTGGGGAGGGCACCGTGCTCGCGCTCCTGGCGGGAGGCCTCCTCCTGCCTGGAGCGTTCCAGGGCCAGGGCAAGATCCGCCTCGAAGGCGGCATCATCCTGGTCCGCAAGGGGGTCGACGACAACCGGTTGGAGTGGTGCCGGGCGTGCCTGAGAGCGGGTCGCTGCCGGAGCCTCGTAGGTCTCATCGGGGAAAGCCGCCTCTGGATTATCCAGGGGTCTGTTGGTGGGAGAAAAGACAGGAGGCAGAAAAAAAAGAGCAAAAAACAAGCAGGAACGAAGGAAATATCATAAATAGGCGGGTGTGATCGTCACGGACGCCCAGACCCAGACGATTGAGATGGGGGTGCGTGCTGATCCTACGGAAGAGAATTCGCAGCGGAGAAAAAGAAAAAAGAAACCTTGGAAGAGTCTGTCATACAACAAAGCTAATTCTCACGCAAAAAACTGGATGGCGTTGTGTGCGACGAGCAAAAAAATAGGGTCGCGCGAACCCCGAGTGAGCCACTTCTCCCGGAAATCCTTTTGCTGGGCGCACGGCGGCGGAGCCGAAATCGGCCACTCCCTGATATGCAGATCCGCCTCTGCTCAATAAAAACGCATGGCTCGATGAGGGGCACTTTTTCTTCTCATGATGGCTCTACAGAACCTTTCTTCTCATCTATTCTCTGATCGCCCCATTTAATCTCTCCCCATTTTCCCTCCTTGTTCGTGCACCTCGGAGGCAAACTAAAAGTGCCGTGAGCCTTGTTTCTCCTTCTCCTTCTCCTCCCCGTCAGCCATACGGCCTTCTGGGTGGGCGCCCACCGGCGATCTGACGCTGCCGCCGTCCACTGCAAGGGAGAGGGACCGCGATGACTTCACTGATCAGGACTGACCGACTTTCGAAGATGCCTTGATCGCTTAGAACCGGTCACTTGAGCCACTTGAGGCGGTAACTCCTGCAGTTGGATATCTGTTGATAATTCGAATTCTTTTTTGTGTTTGTTTTTGGTGATCATTGCCGAGATCTGACCCCCCTCACATAGCAAAAGTTTTGTAATGGCTTGAAATGTTTTGAAATGTGCGTCAGGCTGGGAAAAAAAGTGAAAGGTCCTGCAAATCTGAAATGTCCGGGGCCTTTGCGGCTACGCCAAGGCAGTTCAATGATTCAAAATGCTCCAGGGGGGAGCCGCGAATCCCTCATATCAGAGCCGGCTCCAACTGGCTCTCTCGAAATGGACCGAGTATTCGCTTCGCTTAGAAGGCGATTTATCGATATGAAGGTACCACGCAACATTGTGTCGTTTTCATCGCTTGTTACTGGCCGGGCAGCGGCATTTTGTCCGATCTTTAACTGGGCTATTTATCGAATGACCAGAACTCTATATCATCATTTTATCGAGAAATACCCACCCATTGCCATCCCACGACAATTCTCCGAAAATTCCAAGAAAGACTTCTTGCAAGCGGAATTGGAAACTGTTTACAAAATCAGCCTTTTGGAACTCAATTTGACCCCACCACTCGGTGCCGCGGATTTCGAGTCTGACCGGTCATTCGAGACGGCGGTGAAAAAGTGCGTCTTTCTTGACCGCTTCCTTGAGCAAATCTTTCTCCTTCACAATAAGATCGCAGCGCGAACTTCAAGAGGAAGGTTTGACGAATGTTTTCCAGAGGGTGGCCCATGTTAACCCTTCTTACAGTGCCCAGGCCGGCGGACCGCCGCCTCCTCCTTTGATCCAGCCTTCGTCCCACCACAGCACACCTTCTTCTGCCGGTTCAGCAATTCCTGCGACCCCTCCCACATCAAGTGAGCACGCGGATTCGCCCCTCCCTGCACGTGCCCCACCACTGGGACACCATCCGTCGAAGGGTGCCGCCCACCCGGCACCACCGCAACGCCCTTCCTCCCCCCCGACGTCCGCGACGACGACTATCTCCGGCGATCCGTCCGGAAACCTGGGCAGCGGATCGTCACACGGGGTCTACCGGCCATCCCACCACCACTCAGACAAAACCGAGCCGCCTGACGACTGGAACCGCTACCGGTTCCACGTTCCAACTCTTGATCACCCCATCCCTGACCCAGACGAGGAGTGCCACTGCAGCCCCGAGGAGGTCGCCCGCGCTTACGACGAACTGGAGGAGATTCCCGGGGCCCCACCTCCTGCCCACTTCAAGTACGACGGGCTGGAAACCATGAAAACCACACAACCAGAGCAAGCGCCCAGCCAGCCCAGCCCATCCTCCGCACCTCCCAGACCATCTGAACCCCCTGCCGCTCCCCAGGGTCCATTCCACCAACCTTTCATATACCATCCAGGTCAAGACCTGGCGGCCGCCATCAATGACGACACGCCAATACCGCCCCCTCCTGGACCCATGCCCCGGCCCGACTCAATGTCCAGCATTGAACCAAACAGCCCGTCGATCTTGAGCACAACGAAACGGCTGTTCCGAGTGATGGAGATGCCTCACGATAGCTTGGGCGGATCGTTACCCCCAGAGACGCCACCGAGCACGAGCGGCGGCGGAGCTCTTCCCTCGTCGCAGAACTGACAAGGATTCTTTTCTTTATTTATTCTGTACAGGGACACGATTTTTTCAACCGTAGAAGAGCACAACAGCGCCGCTGAGAAAGAACGTTAAAGATTTGAATTGAAACAACAAAGAGCCTCTGTTACCAGGGAGAACACGAGACCCTTTTGAGAAGAAAATGGCCGAAAAGACCAGCAAGAGCCAGGCTGTTATGCTCAGCAATGTTATGGCCGCACGCGGTATGCACATTTGATCGTTTGGTTGTTCCTCACGCCTCCTCCCGTTAGCTGTTGCTGATGCGGTGCGCACCTCGCTGGGCCCTCGTGGGATGGATAAGATGGTTTGTGTCCTGCATGATGGTAAAGTCACGGGATGTTCCTTTTTTCAGATCACTGGGAAGGGTGGTGATGTTACCATCACAAACGACGGTGCAACCATTCTGGAGAGCATGAACGTTGCCCACCCTTGCGCTAAGATGGTTTGTGCGATTCGTCTTCTGACTTTCTCCACTGTCCCCGAATAGCTCCAAGATCTCAGCAAGGCTCAGGATGTGGAGGCTGGTGACGGCACGACTTCTGTTGTTATTATTGCGGGAGCACTTCTTGGTGCTGCTGAGCGCCTGATTGGGCGGGGTTTGCAGTTTTTTCTTCCATCGTCTCAACCCCATCACATTCGTCAGGCCTCCACCCTGGCCAGATCAGCCGCGCTTTTGGGCGTGCTGTGGAAGAGGCCGAGCGGGTTTGTATTTGTCGAGAAGACACAGCACGATTTCCGTCTTTCCACCACCCCAGATTCTCACCAGCATCGCTATTCCTCTGGACCTTTCCAACCGTGAGCTTCTTATTCAGAACGCAATCACTTCCCTTAGCTCGAAGGTTTGTGTTTTTTCCTCTGCGAACACGCTTGAAAACTGTGATCACCAATTCTCCAGATGGTGAGCTCCAACTCGCCTGTTCTTGCCCAGTTGGCTGTTGATGCCGTGCTCCGCGTTGTTGACCCCGCTATCGCCAACTCGGTTGATCTGAACAACATCCGTGTGGTGAAGCGTCTCGGTGGGGCCATGGAAGACACCGAGCTGATTGACGGGCTTGTTTTCAACCAGAAGGCCTCTCACACCGCCCAGGGCCCTTCTCGCATCGAAAACGCCAAGATTGGCCTGATCCAGTTTTGCATCAGCCCCCCGAAGACCGACATGGAGTGCTCCGTCGTTGTCCGGGTCTGTTCCTGCCTGGCGACTGCCGTCCGGTGTCCCTCCTTCCTTCCCTCCCACCATCCATCTTCACACCTTCTTCCCCTTCCCTCATGTGACAGGATTACCAACAAGTGGATCGTGCCCTGAAGGAAGAGCGCCAGTACATCCTGGACATCTGCAAGCAGATCGCCCGCACGGGGTGCAACGTGCTGCTCATCCAGAAGAGCATCCTCCGCGACGCCACCAACGACCTGGCCCTGCACTTCCTGGCCAAGATGAAGATCATGGTCATCAAGGTCCGCCCCCCCGCCCCCGTGGTCGCCCGGCCTTGCTCACCCCTCCCTCCCTCCTTCCTCCCACTGCAGGATGTCGAGCGGGACGAAGTCGACTTTATCTGTCGCACCCTGGGCTGCCTGCCCATGGCCTCTGTGGACGGGCTGGACCCCTCCAAGCTGGCCACGGCCTCCCTGGTGGAGGAGATTTCCACGGCCTCGGGCAAGTACGTCAAGGTCACGGGCATCCAGCACCCCGGCAAGACGGTCACCGTCCTGGTGCGGGGCCCCAACAAGCTCATCCTCGACGAGACCGACCGCTCCATCCATGACGCCCTCTGCGTCGTCCGGTCGCTGGTCAAGAGGAGGTTCCTGCTGCCCGGGGGCGGCTGCCCCGAGATCGAAATGTCCCTCCAGCTGGCCGCCCTGGCCCGCTCGCTCGAGGGCATGGACCAGTTCGGGGTGCGCGCCTTCGCCGAGGCCCTGGAGATCATCCCCATCACTCTGGCCGAGAACGCCGGCCTGAACCCCATCGCCATCGTCACCGAGCTCCGCAACCGCCACGTCCAGGGCGACCACCGGGCCGGCATTAACATCAAGAAGGTCTGCTCATGGCTCCCTGTCCCCGCCCCCTGTGGCTCATGGACGTCTTTCCCGGGCCGCAGATGGGCATCTCGGACATGATCGAGGCCAACGTTGTGCAGCCGCTGCTGGTCTCGCTGAGCGCCATCACCCTGGCCACCGAGACGGTCCGCCAGATCCTCAAAATCGACGACATCGTCCCCACCCGGTGATCGGCCGCCCGCCCGTGCGCATCACCTTCCTCGAGAGCCGGGGCCGCGCTTCTCCCCCACCCGCGCGCCCGAAGACTCTCGCTTCCCCCTCCTCTCTCCCCCGTTGTCGCCCCGCCCGCCCGTTGGGTTCCACTTCCCCTCATTTATCACTCGGCCGCTGCTCGCACGTTCGGGCCCTCGGCGAGTCGTTCCTCCCTGCGCCATCTCCATCCCCCCCCCTCTCGCTCGCTCCTCCCTCATCCCCCCGCTTTGCTGCGTGGGGCGTGCGAGGGAGTCCGCCGGTCGTTCCACGCGGCCGGTTGCCGCAAGAGAAGAAAGCCGTTGTTGATTCGCCCCGCCCCCCGCGCCCCGCCTCTCTGACACAAATCCAAATGGAAATCAGTCAGGGCCCTCCGCGCTATTGCCCGGGGGTGGAGGGGAGCCGCTCGGTCGTGGCTGGGGCCTCCGTCTCCGTGGGCTGGTCCGGGGCCGGCGGGGACTGGGGCTGGGGTGCCTCCTCGAGATCCTGCGTGGCGTCCGAGTCAGGGCCCCCATCCGAGCCCTCTGGAGGCTGAAGGGCCGTGGGTGGCGGGGCAGCCCCAGCGGGTGGCGGGGCAGCCCCAGCGGGTGGCGGGGCAGCCCCAGCGGGTGGCGGGGCAGCCCCAGCGGGTGGCGGGGCAGCCCCAGCGGGTGGCGGGGCAGCCCCAGCGGGTGGCGGGGCAGCCCCAGCGGGTGGCGGGGCAGCCCCAGCGGGTGGCGGGGGTGTGGTGGAGTCCGGGGTGGCTCCAGGGGCAGCATGGGGCGCGGAGGCGGCCCGCTCGGCCTCGAGGAGCGCCCGCTCGTCCTCGTCCTCGGGGTCCTCGTGCTCCGCTTCCTCGGTGGGCCCAGCGGCCGTCTGGCCGGCCGTGGACGTGCACGTGGACGTGGCGGAGGCGGCGGATGTGGTTGGGGCCGCTGCTTGGGGCGATGTGGGCCCCGTCGTGCCGGCCGCCGCGGCACCGAGGATGTGTCGCTGCCGTGCAGGGAGCCGAGAGTGGTGAGCCATGCCTCGCCGGCCCCCCCGATCGGGTGGTGGGTGTGTAGGGTGGAGCAGCGGACCTGGACCCACTGGTGGAGGTGCTGGAAGTCGGTCTCGAGGCCCGTCCTGCCAGGCGGCGCGGGGCAGCCCCCCCCGACCCGTCATCATGATCACCCGGGCGCGGGGTGGAGGGGGAGGGCCAGCGGGAGAGCGAGGGTGGTGATCGGCGGGGCGGGGCAGACTTGTAGTCGGGGTTGTGCAAGACGGCGGCGGGATGGTAGACCGGGAAGACGGTGGCCCGGAGGGAGCCGCCATCCAGAGCCACCTGCTGGAAGGTCCCGTGCAGGCTCGTGATCCCGGCCACCTGCAGGCCGCACGCACACCCCCCGGTCAGGGCCGAGTAAAGCGCACGCACGTGCCGCCGCAAACACGAACGCGCACACCGTGTCGTCCCGAGGAACACTTTATTCGTGCCACGGGAGGGGGATGCGGGCCTTGGACATGCCGGTGGACGTGAATCCGGCCAGGACGAACTTGGCGGCGAAGTTGCCCAGGCAGACGACCAACTTGGGCCGGAGGATCCTGCTCGGCCCGGGTCGCGCCCCACCCGCCCCGGATCGTCCCATCGGCCCGTCAGCAGCGGTCGTGTGCGTCGTGTGCGGGTCGCCGCGTGTGTGCATGCCAAGGTGTGGCTTCGGACGGGGTGCGGACCGGATTTGATCGAGCAGGAAGGGCGTGTGGTCCTTGACCTCTTGGGGCTTCGGGTCGCGGTTGTTTGGAGGCCGGTACTGCACGCCCCACCGCGTCAGCAGCCCCGGCCACAGGCCGCCCATCCATCCCACCACCAGCGACTCGGTTCAGGGCGATGACATCACGCGTGCGGCCGGGGGAACAGCAACTGGGGGGGAGGTGATCACGGACCTTCAGAATGTTGGCAATGTAGATATCGCCCCGGCGCAGGCCGCACGAGGCCAGCAGCCTGTCGAGGTACTTGCCCGCAGGCCCCACGAAGGGGACCCCAGTCCGGTCCTCCTGCTCCCCGGGTGCCTCCCCGATGAAAAGAACCTGTGCGTTGGGATTGCCGTCCCCGAAGACGAGATTCTTGGCAGTTTCCTTGAGCGGGCAGCGCAGGTTCTTTCTGCAGCGTTCCTTTAGATTCTCCAAATCGCCTGCCTTGTCTACCAAAAAAAAAATCGACTGTCCTTACTCAACCCGCTGAAATCGAACCTGTTGATTGCCCAAAACATCCGAGCCGGTTGCATTTCGTGGGCGGGAGATGGGGTTTTGATGGAGAAGCAGGGGTTGATGGTCGCGGCTTCTTTTCCTCCTTTTCTTCTGACACCGCCTCTCCGCGGGCATGTTTCTTCTCGATGGGCTTCATAAACGAGAAGAGCGTCGTTTGGGTTTTGAAATTCATCGCGGTGTGGCCTATTTGAAAGGGCAACTAGAACCCGCGGTGTGGAGGCCTCCCGGCGCCGGAGAACGATCCCCGGAGGGGCCAAAGTGTTTAAGAACGTGCAATCTCTTCGGGGCACGGCGCAACGTAGAAGTTAATGAGTGATTGGTTGTTGGCCGCGGCGAGGAGGGGCTTGAACGGATGCCAACACAGCGATGAGACGAAGGCGCTTTTGGGCGGAGTCAGAGAGTCCCACTCGGACATGATGTCGCACACGGGCTGCATCGGGAGCGGAAGGGGCGACGAGGATGAGCGATGTCGGGAGAGAAGAAGAAACGCCGCGGACCTGGTTGACTGCCCGCTCCATCGGGCACTCCTGGACGGGGGTGGGCTTGTGGGGGTCGTAGACCACCACGCGGTTGGTCTCCGAGCCCACGGCGATGCGACCCTCGGCGACGGCGAGCCCGGTGAAATTCTTCGTGTTGGTGTGTCTGAGGACCCGGCAACCCGCAACCCCGACCCAAACGGACCGTGAGCGCCACGAGGGAAAACAGGATCCGCCCGCAGGGTTGTCGAGGCCCCCTTCTCCCCCAAGGAGAGGCGAGTGCCGGCAGGGCGCAGGCGCAGACCCAGTGAAGACTTGCTGGCAGGCGCCCGTCGAGGTGGACCAGAGGCGGAGGGAGCTGTCGATCGACCTGCCGCCACGCAGAGCCACAAACGGAATGGAACGTCAATACAAGCAAGCGGGGGGCGAGGGGGAAGAGGAGCGGGGGGCGCGGAGGTTCGGACGGACGCGGTGATGAAGTCGCTGCTGTGGGGCAGGAAGCGCAGGAAGGAGACGGCCCGGCGGTGGCCGGTCATGGCAAAGAGGGCCACGTCGGGCCGGCGCAGGTCGAAGTAGAGGGCGCGGTGGTCTGTGGGCCCCCATGGATTGCCGCCGCCACGCACACGCACACGCACACGCACACGCACACACCGATGCGCGACAAGGACGGGTGAGCTCGATGCCCCCGAGGGTCTGGCTGGGCGGCGGACCGGCAAGCCCCAGGGCCAGATGGAAGGCCGAGACGGGGTCCCAGGCCACGCAGCACACGTTGGCAGGGGCCTTGATGGTGCACACGGCCTCGGGGGCATTGGCCTCCCAGACGCGGGCGCGGGCCTCGTCGGAGCCCGTGACCAGCCGGCCCGGGCAGAGCGGGCTGTACTGCAGGCTCCACACCCGGGACGGGTGGGCCTTCAGGGTCCGGGCGGGCGGGCACCCCGTGGCGGCCCGGGCCACGTCCCAGACAGAGACGGTCCCCTCGGCGTCCGAGCTGGCCAGGGTGTGCGCCCCCGTCCGATCCCACGACAAGCAGCTGCAACAACGCGGCGCCATCCCCCCGAAAATGTGAGCATCAGCCGGCGGTCGCGAGCGGGCAGGCTCACCCCCCAACCCAAATGAGCAGAAGCCCCGAGCAGACGTGGGCTTGGCCGAGCAGGGCAGCTTGAGGATGGGCACGTGGGGCGCGTGCGGGGCAGCCAAAATGACCTGGGCGTCGTAGACGGCAATTTGCTTGGTCACCTGAGGGTGGGGGGGGGGGGGGGGGGGGGGGGGGGGGGGGGGGGGTGTCGGATTGGATTGGGTCGGGTTGGGACAAGCGCCATCGTGGCGGCTCTGGCGGCTCGGCTGGCTGGGGGGCAGGCGAGGCACAGACCCCCGTAGCCGCAAGGAGGTCACCGCTGGCATTGAACTCCACCGAGGTGATCAGGCAATCGCCGTGCAGACGATCGCCAAACGTCACGGCGGCGTGGTGCTGCAGGCTGGGTGGGGAGCCGCCGAAGCGGGGATCAGCCCGAGGATGAGGATGAAGGAAGCCCAGACCGAACGGAGGGACAGAGAGCTGGCCTTGCGGGTGTCAAGCTGGTCTGCTTGACGGCAGCAGAGCGGAGGGGCTCTGGGGAGTGGGCGGCGGTGGTGGTGGTGGTGGTGGGGCCAAAAGAGGAGCTGAGGACGGTCGCCCGCTCCACCCGAGACCGCGTGCGGCGCAGGGCTGAGGCAAGGGCCTCGCATCTGGTGTGCTTCCCCAAAGAGAAGGACGACGCCTGGCCCAAGGGAGACACCGGAGGGGGCTGCTCGGGGGGAGCGGCAGGAACCGGGGCAGTGTCGGGCGGTGGGGATGGAGGCTTGCGCAGAAAAGGGGCAAAAAAACGCTCGTAAAGCACTCGGTCAACCCGAGCAATGAAATTATCAAAGGAAGCCAAGATTCCCTCTGAGAAAACTGGCTGTTCCTCTTGCAGTTGTTGGGCCATGACAAAAAATTGGATAAAGAAGGCGGCAAAGAGCGAGAGAAGAGGTAGATTGTGGATGTGTGTCTGTTGGATCCAGAGGAATCTTTCTGCACCAATGTCAAAGAGTCTGGTCAGGGATGACATAATCTCAGCCATGTCGTCATTGGGGGAGTTGTTGTGGAAGAGAGAAGGATCGCAGAAATCGATAGCTGTCGGTAGCGACGGAAGAATGTCGTCATCTACAGAGTCGGAAAAATGACGGAATGTAACAACTAATGTGCGGCGAAAGCAGACTGGTAAATGCCTTTTCGAGTGAGTGGCATTTGGAAATCAGAGAAGGTGATGGGGTGCTGGAAGCCAGGTCTGGAAGGCAGCGGGACAGGCGGTGCGGGAGTTGGTGGACCGCACAAAATGGTGAGAGTGAGAATAACTTGGGGGTTGAATGCGGTAACCGCCGCCATTCATCGGTCGTGACAGACGGACCGTCTTCGTTGCAACGGCGAAAGGGACCGTACAATACGCATGTATATTTTTGCCCCTCCATTTTTTACCAGGGGAGCTCCGGGCCATCATACTTCGGTAAAAAGCGCATTCGGATGGCATTTCCACTCTCTCGCGCGCCGGTCCCGGCATATATGCCAGCGTGCAGTCCACGGAGGAGAAGCAGTCGCACACGCACCCAACCGAGGGAACCTGGTAGCGGGCTGGTGGCAAGTGCCCGTCCGGCACTCCAAGAAGTGGCGATTCGGGCCCTCCAACCGTGCGTCGGCTGCTGGCAATGCATCCTCACCGTCATGTATGTGTGGAAGAATGCCTGCCCACCCATACCCATCCCTACCCACCCACCCACCCCACCCGGGCAGGGGGTGGCGGGGGGGGGGGGGGGGGGGGACTTGTTTCCGCTTAATCAGCGTCCGATCAGCCGATCAACCTCCGCTGGAGCCACGTGGCTATGGGATTAGATTCTCAATTGAACTTTGTGGTAAGAGCTCGAAACTGAAAGTCCTCGCTTCTTCCTCTTCCCTCCACTGCTGCCATCATCACACCGATTCAGTGTCCCAGCCGTTTAGGCACAACGCTTCCATTTCAAATAAAAGCGAGTCGGTTTCTCCTGAGGTCCTTGCTACTCGCTCGATTTTTGGAGTTGGGGCTGCCGAGCTGGATTGTAGCCGAGATAATGGCATGATCGGGATGCACGACCATTTCTCGGAAGCCCATTTTTCACACCTCTATGTCCGTTTTGCAATGTCTTTGAACTAGCCTCTTTATGTTTTCCCCAGACGGAGCAAGCACTTTCTCCGCGCTTTGCGCAGGCTCTCGGGGCTCTTCTTCAATTTGACCCTGCTCATACTGGATTTGTCACTCCCTATCAACTTCTCTGCGGTTCGCCCGATTTTCCGATTTCCTGCTGATCGCTTTTTCTTCTGCCAGGGTTGAAAAACGCCAGACTCGGGTTGAGCGATCAGCACATCGCCAGCTTTATTCGTAAGGCTGATTTAACGTCGCATGGAACGATTCATTACCCCTCCTTCCTCCGCGGCCTGCAGGCGCGGATGGGGGTCGCCCCCGCCCCGTCTCCAGCTGCTCTCTCTGCCCCGCTCAGTTCCCCACGAACTCCCGTAGGCCCGCCCCAGTCACCTGTATCACCTCGGCCTGGTCAACAACGGTACCCCCTGCGGGCCGTCCTGCCCGCGACGCCGCGCTCGTCGGCCTCGGATCGACCCCTGTTCAGCCCGCGCCAGGCGCTCTCCCCCCGGGATGTGCCGCTCTCCCCCAGAGCAGTTATGGTCCCGCCCATGCACAGCCCCGCAACCCCCGTGACACCTTCGGTCCCCTCAGTCCTGCACGGCACCCAGCGGCGCTCCCCGCGCTCCCCGCCATCCCACTCAGCCCCCACCCAGCAACCCTCCCCTCCGCGGCCGCCTGGTCAGCGTGCGGCCGTCATCCCGCCCTCGCTGCCTTCGAAGCCGCCATCCCCGGCAGACACACGGGGGCCGATCGAGGAGTCGTCTCTGCCCTTGGTGACCATCAGCCCGGCCCTCTCCGACCCGTCCGTCCCTTCCGCCCCGTCCCCCAACCCTCCTTCTCCGTCCCCTCCTCTCCACTCTCCACGGGCCGCTCCTCCTCACTCTTCCCTTCCTCACATCATCGGGCCGGGTTTTGACGGCCGTCGGCGCAGGAGCTCCCCCGAGGGCAGCCCGGCACCCGCGCAGGGACCCGCCCACGGGAGCCCCCCGCTCGCCTCCTCCCCGAGGCCTTCCCCCCACCCGCCCGCCCCGGGGTCCTCGGGCGCCCCGCCCGGACAGGCCCCTCCACCAGCGGCCGGCGCCACCCCCGGGTCTGGCGGCCCCACCCCGCAGGCCCTGCGACCCGGGGGGGCGACCCCGCCGGAGCCCTCGCCCGCCCCCGAGCCCAGCCCGCTGCCGCCCGCCCCCGTCGGGGCCGCCCCCGAGCCCGAGCCGGGCCCTTCCCTCGCACCCCTCCCCCCTCCGGCCCTCCCCGCCGGCCCCGTCATTGCCATCCACACGGCCACCGGCCGGGCCTGTCGCACCGACCACCCCCGAGGCGGCCCCAGGCAGCGCCCCCTCTGAGCCGCCGGCCCTTGCTGGCGGTTCTTCCCCGGCCGCCCCCGCACCCACGGCAAGCATCGGGTCCCCTCGCCCCGCCCCCCGGCCGCCCTCCTCCTCGCCCTCCGGCGGTCCGCACCCACAGCCGGCATCCCCGGGGCCCCAGCAGCCCCAGATGGCAGCGGCCAAGGTCCGCCAGGGCCCTGCACCCTGTGTGCCTGTGTCGTCTGGCTGTGTTTGGCTGTGTCTGTGTCTGTGTCTGTGTCTGTGTCTGTGTCTGTGTCTGTGTCTGTGTCTGTGTGCCTGTGTCGTCTGGCTGTGTTTGGCTGTGTCTGTGTCTGTGTGCGCGCGTGCCCGTCGTCTGGAGCGGCAACCTCACCCCAGACTCGACTCGGGTGTGTGGCGGGCTGCGTTTGGGGGGGGCTGGGGCTTGGCCGGCCGGCCGGCTGGGCAGCGGCAGGCGGAGCTGCGGCGGATCTTCGGGCTGATGGACCGCGACGGCGACGGGACCGTAACCCCCGAGGAGCTCACAGGTCCCCCCCCCCCCCCCCCCAGGCGCGCACACGCCCCCGCCGCCACGCCGCCACGCCCTCGCCCTCCTTTGCACACCCCATGGTCCGGTCCGGTCCAGGCTGTTGAGGGTCACCGGCTCGGGCTGTGCCTCTTCCCCTCCCACCTCACCGCCGGGTCGGGTCCGCGGCGGCCGCTGTGGCGGCGGGCTGGGGTGGGGTGGTGGGCGCAGGGGCTGACCCGGCTGGGGATGGACCTGCCGCCCCGCTCGCTGGAGAGCATCCTGCGCCGGGTCGACGGGGCCCACACGGGCCGCATCTCCTTCGGGGCCTTCCAGCGGTGCTTCCAGGCCAAGGACAGGTCGCCCCGGCCTCAGCCCCGCCGCCTCCCGTGGCCGCCCGCCCATCGGCTCGCCCCTGATTGGTGAACGCCTCCACCCGCAGGACGCGGCTGCCGAGCGTGGTCCCCGAGGGCGTCGCCCCCCAGGAGCTGCCCCGCCACGGGGAGGCCGTCCTGGATAAGGTCCGCCCCCCCGCCCACCCGCCTTCGGGTCCCGTGGGGGGAGGGGGGGGGGGGGGGGGGGGGGAGGGGGAGGATGGCGGGATGGCGGGATGGCCTTGCCGTCTGACCGCCTCCCCTCGCCGCCCGTGCGCCTGTGGTGTTGGGTTGGGGGGGCCCCGCCAGGTGGCCCTGCACCTGCACCACCTGCACCGGGTGGCCCTGGCGGCCTTCAAGCCCTTCGACCCGGAGGGCACGTACCGGGTGACGGCCCCCCAGTTCCGCCAGGGCCTCCTCCGCCTGGGCCTCGAGGTCTGCCGCCCGTCTCTCCATCCCACAGGGGCCCCTGAGAAGATGGCCTGGGATGGGATGGCATGGCATGGCATGGCATGGCCTGGGATGGGATGGCATGGCATGGCCTGGGATGGCATGGCATGGCATGGCCTGGGATGGGATGGCATGGCATGGCATGACGACGATTGCTCATGTTCGTCATGTTCTGTGGGGGGTGCAGCTGACGGACCGCGACTTTGCGGCTCTGCAGGCCCATCTCTGCCCGCCCGCCCCGGCCGCCAATGCCCCGCCACTCGGCGGCACTCCCCCTGCCCCCACCGAGGGCCAGGCGGGAGAGGCCGCGGTGCAGTACGTGGACTTCACCCGGCGGCTGGCGCAGCTCAACGAGACGCTCCACCTGCGGGCCGCCTCGGAGCCGCCCGCCTCGAGTCGCGCCCAGGCCTCCCCGCCGGCCATCTGCAGCCCCCACATGGGCCAGCCCACCCCCGCCCCGGCCACCCCCCGGGCCCGGGCGGCCCTGCGGCAGGTCTTCGGGGCCCTGATGGCGGGCCGGGGCGGGGCCAGGTGCTGGCGGCCTTCCGGCGGCTGGACCCCCAGCGGGGCGGCCTCCTCGCCCCGCCCGACTTCGCCCGGGCCATCGGGTCCCTCTGCAAGGGTCCGCTCCCGCCCTCCCATATGTCCCCCCGCGCCCCGGCCCTTGCTCGTGGCCGAGCGTATCACCTGCGCTCCTCCCGTCTTGATCGTGATCTCGCCATTCTTCTGCTTCCGTCTCGCTCACCACGTTTCCTGCCTTCCTGCCTTCCCGCCTTCCCGCCTTCCCGCCTCCCCTCCTCGTCTCGTAGACCTGTCCTCCTCGGCCCAGGGTGCACTCGTCCGCGAGGCTGCGGCCGTGAGCGGGTCGCCCGAGGCCATCGACTACGGCCGCTTCCTGGTCCACATGGGGCTCGCCGCCACCGGCCCCCAGCCCCAGCCCGACCCGGCCGAGGCCGCCCCGCCAGTCCGCCCGGCCCGGCCACCCCGACCGCCTCCCCGCGGACGCCCCGTGGCCGGATGCCGGTCGTCAGCCCGGCAGCGGCGTGCTCCCTGTGGGGGGCCGTCCCGGTGGCCGGGGCCCCGTCGCCCCGCAGCCCCGTGCCCGCCTCGCCCCGCGGCCACCTGCGGCAGCCACCGCCCCGGGTGCTGCCCATGGGGGAGACCCTGCTCCCCGACCCGGCCAGCCCCCCCGCCCCGGCCCACACCCCCAGGCGCCCCATCCAGGCTTCGACCTCGGGCCCCCTCTCGCTCCCCCTGCCTGATGTCCGTCTTTGCCGCCCCGCCCCGCCCCGCCCCGCCCCGCCCCGCCCCGCCCCGCCCCGCCCCGCCCCGCCCGCCCCGCCCCGCCCCGCCCCGCCCCGCCCCGCCCCGCCCCGCCCCGCCCCGCCCCGCCCCGCCCCGCCCCGCCTCGCCCGCCCGCCCGCCCCAGCATGATGGCTGACCGGGGTGTGGCGGCTGGCCCCGTGGTGGGCAGAGCCCCTTCTACCTGGTGGCCCCCGTGGGCTGGAACGGGGCCGTGCAGGACAGCACCACCTTCCGCCCCTTCGCCCTGCCCCCGGGGGCCCCCGGCCTCAGCCCCGAGGACCTCGCCGCCGCCGCCACGGCCATGCGCGTGTTCGGCCCCGGGGCCTGCCGTCCCGGGGGGGGCAGCCCCGTCCGCACCATGAAGCGCCGCCCCACCCAGGCGCCCCTCCGCGACCGGGTGCCTCCCCCCGAGCCGCTGGGCCCCAGCCAGCGCACCGACAAGCGAATCGCGGCCACCATCATGCGGGCCGTCAAGGGGTCCGCCCCACACCCACACACCCACACACCCACACCCTCGCCCAAGCCCGCCCAAGCCCGCCCTAGCCCGCCCAAGCCCCTTCTGCCTCCGGCGTGGGCTGTCCCTGCGGAGCCCACCTCCAATGTGCAACTCCCCTCCCCTCGCCCCCGGCTGCCCCTGCCCGTCCTTGCTGTGCTCGTCCCTGCAGCCACCTGCCGGCCCTGGCCCACGTGCTGTCGCGGCACAGCGACGCCATGGGGCGCCTCTCGCCCCGCGGCCTCCGGGACGCCCTGGCCGAGGCCCACGTCCGGCTGGGCCCCACCGACATGGACAGGCTCACCAGCGTCCGCCGCCCATCCCGCCCGCCATCCTCCCGCCCGCCATCCCGCCCGCCATCCCGCCCGCACACAGGGGGAGGTGGGGTGCCCTGCCCGGGATGGTCCATCATCGCTCACTGCCCCGCCCCTGCCCCCTGTCCCTTCCCCTTGGCGCCCCGACTGTGGGCCGATAGCGGCTGCAGGACCGGGAGGGCCTCATCCAGGCGGGCGACCTGACCAAGGCCCTCCTCCTCGACGACCTGTCTGCATCCCCCCGGCCATCCCCCGTCTCCCCCATCCCCCGGCCCCTCCGGCGCGCCCATCCACCCCGTCCTCATCCTCCCCCGAGCCCCCTCCTCGGGCGTCTCCTCATGCCTCACCCACACACCACCCTGCTCTGCCTTCCCCGGGCAGGCGGTCGGGCGGGCGCACGATGCCGCCCACCATGAGCCGCAGCCCGACCTCGCCCCCCTCGCCCCGCCGGGGCCTCTCGCCCCACGGCAGCCCGCCATCCCCCGGCCCCACCGGCCCGGTCCCCGCCACCAGCACCCCACAGGCGCCCGCCCACAGCCCCTGGGGGCACAGCGACACCGATGGCGGCTCGGTCTCCGCGGGTCCAACCCCAGACACAGCCACCTCCCCCTACCTCACCATCCTCTCGCCCTCGCCCCGGGGCCTCCAGACGGCCCCCACCCAGCGGCGCCACTTCCCCACACGGCCCGACTCCCTCCCAACCGACGGGCACCCCCCTCACCCCCGCGCCCAGTCGACCCCGCCCGCCCGCCGGGGGCCCCCACCCCAGGAGCAGCAGCAGGCGTCATCACCCCGGGGGTTAGCCACCACCCTGCGCCACCTGCACCGGCCGGCCGACCACGACCCCATCAGCCACGTCGCCTTCGCCCCCGGCGGGGCAGCCGACCCCCCAACCGCCAGCCCCCGTCCCGCCTCCTAATGGCGTCCCCCTTCCCTGCCTCTTCTCTTATCTTCTCTTCTCTTGTCTTCACATTACTTCTTCACAGGGCTTTGCCCGGCATCTCCATCCATGGAATGTCCCGTGGTGTGTTATTTTCCCCTCCCTCTCGCCCATCCAATAACTCGACCGTTCCTGTCGGCTACTGGCAGTGCGAGGCGAGCGAAGCCGCCAGAGTGGTCAAGGCGGCCGGCTTGGGGGTCTCCCGGATGGGCCAGTGGACGCCCAGACCCTGCTCGGCGTTGGGCTTCGGGATGACGTGGTAGTGGACATGCGGCACGAATTGATGCGCCATCCGACCGTTGTTTTGCTAAACAGGGTCACAGACTGCAGACAGGTTGGTCTGGTGCGGACCAGAACGTTGTAATTCATTCCCTCGCCAAACTCGGCGCGGATGGCTTTGGCCACCTTTTTGATCGCCACCATCATATCGGCCAAGCATTCATCGGGGACTTCGTCCATAGTGGCCGCATGTGACTTGGGGATGACAAGGGTATGACCCACGCTCAGTGGTCCCACATCCAGGAATGCCAAGGCATGCTCATTTTCGAACACCTTGTAACATGGGACTTCACCGCGAATAATTCGGCAAAAGAGGCAGCTCATCCTCGACCGCGCAGAGTAATGCGAACTTCTCCAAACGCACCAGCCCCCGTGCCGGCACGCCCACCTCGATGAACTCCGCATCCACACCGAGTGGAACCAAGCGGATCTTGCACCCAAGTTCCCCAAAGCAAATTCGATTGAAGCAAATCAAGTCCGATCTCCCCCGAGTCGCCCAACCCCCATCCAATGAGTCTCAACGTTACCAGTTTATGATCCCTGAAGGTTACCGTGATGATATTGAACACCCACAACAATCCGTTGTGGCCCGATATCGTCCCGTCCAGTCGAAATCTGCCGAAACCCGACGGCCACAGCCCCCTCCGCCACCACCACCGCCACCACCTCCGCCGCCACCACCACCTCCGCCGCCGCCGCAGCCACTTCATCCCCCAACAAATCGTTGCCCCAATGATACAGGGTTGGGAAACAATGCTGCTTCGAGTCTCGGGGCTCCTCTCCTCACCATGAGTCCGAGCCAAGTCAGAGAAGAAATTCATTTCGAAGAAGGGATGAACCAATGGATTTGGCATCAACGACCAGTGGTATTTGTGGAGCTTGTTGGCGTCGTCACTGCTGTCCTAGAATGTCAGGATCCACCCGGTCGGAGGCAGGTGACAGTCTGTGATAATCTTCGAGCTCGGTTTGGAGTCCGCGTGGAAATATGGGTCTGTTTAAGGAGGTTTCAACTAACCCAAAAACACCACCAGGCGCAACAGGTCAAGCTCATCCCGGAACGCGGAATGCAGATTAGGGCCATTGGACGGATGGGAATCTGCGAAAATGAATGTTGCCTTTTAGCGCACCGTATGCGCCAAACCGACTCGCACGAACTGGAACTGCTCAAATTTTTGATCGCGGGGAAACAATAAATTGCTCCAGCGTGTCAAAAAATAACGGACATCCCTTGGGTGCCCCAGTGGAACGGTTCGGACTCATTTACTGGGCATGAAAAGTGAGTCGCCACGCGTTGTACGCTCCACGCCACACGCATCGCCTCGTGGAAACCGCAGAAGCCCTTCTGCGACTCCTCGGACAACGAAAAGTCCACGGGCAAGCCCCCGTACCACTCCTCGGAATCGTCCTGCCGCCTCTGTAACCCCGAATTCGTCCAAACTTGTCTCCACACTGAAAACGCTTGACCCGCTGGGGCGCGGATCTGTCACGACTGCCGAATTCCGGCGTGCTCTTTCTATTGCCGGGATTGATAATCCACACACTCTCGGTCAAACAATCCGGGCCGCAGAGGATAGAACGCGTCCGGGGACGGTCAATTATACGGAGTTCCTCCATCAGCTCGGGTTTGTTCTCCCTTTTGCTCTTTCCTCAATTTCCACCCAGTGCCACCACTGCCCAGGTGCCACGCTCTCCCGTCCCGCCGACCCCCAAAGCCAGTGAGGCATTGCCTCCACCAATCACACCAACTGCGGCTGCTGCCGATTCGGCAGACCCTTCTGCGACCCCCCCGCCCGCATCCGCCCCGGTTGCTCCCGCCCCCGCCCCTGCCGCCGGGGTGGACGCGTCCCCTGCGGCCCCCGTCTCGCCTGCCCCCGTCTCGCCGGTGCGGCCTGCTTCCCTCGGTGCGTCAGGGCCCGGGCCGGCGATGTCGCCCGTTGCCGCGCTCATGATGGGCGCTGGCTCGCCAACCGGCGGCTCGCCCTCGCCATACCGCAAGCGCTACGTCCGCACCTGCTCCCTGCCCCCGCATGCCGCCCCCCACGCCACCCCTGCCGTCCCCACGTCGGGGCTCTCCCATTGATGCCCACCCCCCGGCATCGCATACCATCTCCCGCTTGCCTCATGCCCCCCCCCCCCCCCCCCCCCCCCCCCCAGGCGCACGACCACCCATCGAGCCTGCAACGGGACACCCACCACCAGGGCTCCTCCAAGCGCACCTTCCCCGCCCCCCCGCCCCTCGACATTGGGTCTGCCCCCGCTCTTGCCCGGCCCCGCCCCTTGGCCGCTCGTGGCTGCCCATGCCCATGCCCACTCTGCTCATCGCCCATCTCACCCGCTGCAGCGAGGCGGACCAGCCCGAGGTGGCTGTCACCCCGGACCTGGTGGCCCTGGGCGACCGGCTGACCTCCCGGGTGCGGGGCCCCATCCACGCCGTCTTCCGCTTCCTCGACGAGGACCACGACGGCAGGGTCTACCCGCCCAGCCCCCGCGCCCCGTGCACCTTTCGCTGCTCGCCCTCCTCGGCCCCGCTTGCTCTTGGCCCCGCCTGTCCGCCATGTGCCTCTGCTCACGCTGTTGGCGGGGCCGATGACGGGGGGGGCTGGGGGCTGGGGGCTGGGGGCTGGGGGCTGGGGGCTGGGGGCTGGGGGCTGGGGGCTGGGGGCTGGGGGCTGGGGGCTGGGGGCTGGGGGCTGGCAGTGTCGGAGAGCGAGTTCCGGCAGACGATTGCCACCAAGCTGGGCCTCGAGCACTGGGACGAGGCCAAGGTCCGCACCTGCCCAGCGGGGGGGTCGGCCTGCCTGCCGCACACGCGTACCCGGCAGGCGTTTCCGCCCCGTCCTCACGGCCCCATCCTCACGGCCCCCCCTGCGTGCTGTGCTGTGCTGTGCTGTGCTGTGCTGTGCTGTGCTGTGCTGTGCTGTGCTGTGCTGTGCTGTGCTGTGCTGTGCTGTGCTGTGCTGTGCTGTGCTGTGCTGTGCTGTGCTATGCTATGCTGTGCTATGCTGTGCTGTGCTGTGCTGTGCTGTGCTGTGCTGGGGCCCACCCCACCAGACGAGGGCCGTCTTTGCGTCGGTTGACGCGGACGGGGACGGGAACATCACACTCCCCGACCTGACGGCCGCCTTGCGCGCCTCCCGTGGTCTGCATGCCCTCGGGTTGAGGTGTGTCGGGGTGTGGGTGGGTGTGCGGTCTGCATGCCCTCGGAGGATGCAATCCCCCTTGGGGTGGGCGGGGGGGCATGGCCTGTGTGCCGCCGTGGCTGGGCCTCACGGGTGGCCCGCTGCCGGGGCTCTGTCTGGCTGCAGCCCATCCCAGCCAGGCCACGGCCGCGGCCGCGGCCACCCCGCTGCCGACGCCGCCCTCGACGGCCAGCCCACGGCGGCGCTTCCCCACGGCCGAGGAGCTCAAGCTGACCACAGTCCGCGAGATGGTCCGCCCGCCCGCCCCCAAGCACCCATCCCGCCCGCCCGCATGCCGCTCCTCGCTCGCCAGCCCCCAATGGCCAACCGCCCGTCCTCACTGTCCGCCCGCGCCCGCCCCGGCGCCCCCGGCAGGTGGCCGAGCGGCTGACGTCGAAGTACGCGCGGCCCTCGGACTTCTTCAAGCAGCTCGACTCGGTCGGGGTCCGCAGGCGCGGTGGCTCCCTCCTCTCGCCCTGGTGGCTCCCTCCTCTCGGTGGTGGTGCTGGTGGTGTGGTGGCCCCCCCATCTCGCCCTGTGCCCTTTGCCCGGGTGGGGTTGGAGGCGCTGTTCTGCCCGTCCCGTGGGTCGCGCTGACTGTCTCTCGGGCCCCGGGTGTGGCTCCGGGTGTGTGTCTGTGTGCCCAGCCGGACTCGGTGAGCCTTGGCGAGCTGCACCGGGGCCTCAACCGGCTGCTGGGCGCCGACCTGCCCGCCGAGGACGTGGCCGCCCTGGTGACCAGCAGCCCCGTCCCGGGCGCCGAGGCCCCGCCCCCGCGCGAGGGCGACCCCTCGGGGCTGGTCTCCCTCGCCCAGTTCGCGGCCGCCTTCAGAGTCCGCCCCCCCCCCCCCCCCCCCCCCCATGCACACACACACACACACACACACGGCCTGCGCTCCCACGGCCTGCGTCCCACACGGCTCCCGATCCCCCTCTTGTCCTTGCCCTGCCTGGGGCGGGGTGAGAGGCCGGGTGGCTGGGGACGCTCTCTCACGGCCTCCACCCCGCCCCACCCGCCCACCCACCCACCACCCACCCCACCCTGGGTGCGCCTCCCAACCGCCAGAAAGCGGACTTCACCACGGACAGCGCCCTGCTGCGGCACCGGCAGCAGGTGCTGGCGCCCATCTCGACGGTGGTGCCCCAGCCGCCCCCCTCGCCCACCACCCGCTACGCGGCCCGGCCCCAGAGCGCATCGGGGGACTCGGTCTTCCCCGTCATGGCCCCCGGCCCCCAGCCCCAGCCCGCCCCGCAGCCACCCAAGGAGGGGTCTGCCCCCTTGCCACCACAGCTCCCCTGCGATGCCGCCAGGGGGATGTCACTGCCGACTGCCGCCAGGGGGATGTCACTGCCGCCAGTGGGATGCCGCACTGGGGGATGTGGGTCTTTTTATTCATCGCCCGGCTCCCTCATCGGGGCTGCTGCTGCCCTCCCAGGACGGTGGCCCCGGCGGCGCTGCCCGGCCACGCCCTGCCCACGGCCCAGCTGCCCACCCCGACCGTGCGGCGGCCCCTGCGGGCCCAGTCTGCCGACCCCGACAGGCGCCGCCGGGCCGACTGGGCCGTCGCCTCGGCCGAGGACCCCTGGGCTGCCCGGCCCGCCGTCCAGCTCGTCCGTCCCGCCCCCGCCCCCCACCCCCCACCCGCCCGATCTGCATCCCGATTGGGGGCACTCCTCCGTCTCGCGGGGGCGCATCTTGGATGACCCGGCGGTCCCAGGGGGCGCACCTTCACCTTGGGGCGTGTCGACGGGGGCTGGGGGGCTGGGGCTGGGGGTGCGGCAGCGGGACCCCGAGCATGCCCGCATCCGGCAGGAGCTCCTCAAGACGGCAACCCCCGCCCGCCTCCGCGACGTCCGCCCCCGCCTCCCCCGCTGCGCCTCCCCCGCTGCGCCTCCCCCGCTGCGCCTCCCCGCTGCGCCTCCCCGCTGCGCCTCCCCGCTGCGCCTCCCCGCTGCGCCTCCCCCGCTGCGCCTCCCCCGCTGCGCCTCCCCCGCTGCGCCTCCCCCGCTGCGCCTCCCCCCCTCAGCCCCTGCCCGCCATCTCCGTCCCCCCCGCCCTGCCTGCCACCCCGCACCTCACGATGACTCCCGCCCGATCCGGGTGCTCGGCCCGCCCCCTCGATGTGCTGGTGCTGGTGCTGTGCTGGTGCTGGTGCTGTGCTGGTGGGCTGGTGGGGCTGCTGCTGTGGGACCCCTGCAGGCCTTCCGGGCGATGGACGTGGGGCGGACGGGCCGGGTCAGCTCGGCCGTCTTCCGGCACTCGCTCCGCTCGGTGGGCGTCGACCTGACCCCCCACCAGCTCCGCGCCGCCATCGGGTCCGCCCCCACGCCCCCGGGCGCCTGCCCCTGGGCTGTCGTGTGGTGCTGTGCCTGGGCTGTGCCTGGGCTGTGCCTGGGCTGTGCCTGGGCTGTGCCTGGGCTGTGTTCATTTGGGTGAGCTCGGTGGCGGTCTCCCTCGCTGCCTTCATCGTTTCCTGCTCGCGTCTCCTCATCCCTGTCGGAGCAGCCTGGCCTTGGAGGCGGAGGGCCCCGTGCCCCCGACCCCTGCCGCCGGTGGGGCCCCCTCGACCCTCTCGGGGCTGGGCGGGCCCGAGGGCCTCGACTACCGGCTCTTCATGTCCCGCCTCTCGCTGGCCGACCCGACCGGCCTGCCCGACGACGAGGCCGCATGGGCCCAGTGCGGCCCGCGCGCACCCGTCGTCCTGCGGCGGTCCGTCCCAGGCCGCCAGGCCCCATGCGCCCATGCCCCTACCCCATGCACACGCCCCATACCCCCATACACACCCATGCCCCATACCCCCATACACACCCATGCCCCTTACCCCCATACACACCCATGCCCCTTACCCCCATACACACCCATGCCCCTGACCCATGCTCCATGCACATGCCCCTTACCCCCATGCCACCCCGCCCGCACGAGGCCCCCCCCCCCCCCCCCACGCACCGCCATCTCACTCGATGGCATCCCATCGCCATCGGCCCGCCGTCCCGTCTGTGGCGGGGCAGGAGCGTGGACGTGATCACCCACGCGGACAGCCGGTCGACCTCGCCCCCGCCTGGGCGGGCCGCTCGGTCCACGCCAACCGGGGCGAGTGCGCCCCTCGGCCAGCGTCCTCAACCCGGTCACCCACCAGCCCATGCACAGGCAGCCCACGCCCCAGGTCGACCCCCAGCAGGCCGCCGTCAAGGTCCGGCCGCCCGCCCTCCTCGCCCCCCTCCCGCCCTCCGCCGCTCGCAGCCGCCCCTCCCCTTCGATCGGCTGCCTGCCTGCCTGCCTGCCTGCCTGCCTGCCTGCCTGCCTGCCTGCCTGCCTGCCTGCCTGCCTGCCTGCCTGCCTGCCTGCCTGCCTGCCTGCCTGCCTGCCTGCCTGCCTCAGCTCCCCCGGTCATGTCCCCTCAGGGCCGCTCACACGTCGTGGGCGCTGCCGGTCACGGCAACATCGTCGCCTCGCCGCCGCCGCCCGTCCGCGACCATCCGACGCGACTCTACGCGACCCAGACCCGGCCCCGCGACCAGGGCGTCCTCGGGGCGGCCGGCCCCGCTCAGGCGGACGAGCCTGTGGCGCTGTACCCCTGACGGGCAACGCCCGCGAGCAGGCGCGGGTCGTCCGCCGGCCAGCGCCCCTGCCGGCCGACCGGACAGGCCTCCTCGAGTGGCGCCCCCAGAGCGCACAGCCCCGACCGCGTCTGCATCCCCCCCCCCCCCCCCCCCCCCCCGGCCGACCAGAGCCGCCTGCTTTACCGCCGCGCTCACGCTCACGTGCCGCCTCTCCCTCCCTCCCTCACGCCACCGCCACCGCCACCGCCACCACACAGGTCGGAGCGTCAGCGCGCCCCGGGCCTCGTGCAACCCGCTGACGTGGGCCCCCCAGCTGGGCCCCGTTGCAGAGGCCCCTGCGGCACCGGTGCGCGTCTGCCGGGACGAGTACCGGCCCCGAACGGCCCGCGCTTACCCCGGGGCAGCCGACCAGATGTCCGACATCCTCAAGGGCGGCCTCCGGCCGGGCATGGACCGGTAGTTCGCTTGGGAGTTGTTCGCCGCCGTGAGCGGTCGATGATTGGCGTTCTCTTTTTTTCTCTCTCCTTGTTCATATCTTGGCGCTCCAACACGGTGCGTTGTCCCGAAATGGTCCAAAGGCTGGGCACAGGAAGCATTGGCCTGGTTTCGTGAGCGCTGCGCTGGCAGGTCCGGCCAGGGCCCAGTTGTTGTCTTGATCCGGTGTCAAAGACAGGAGAAGACATAAAGGCTCTCTGTTCAAGGGAAACAAACGTGGGCCCTTATAAAGGGGGGGCGGAGAAATAGGAGACGGAAAAAGGAGATTTAACGTGGGTGCCCCAAACCCGGAAATAGGCCCCAAACCCGTTACATGTTTGGGATGGTTCCAGGGGCGCAGTCCTGCCGGCGTCAGGAAATACGGAAAACCCCAACCCCCAAGAAGACCAACAGAGGGGCAAAACAGCCCGGAAAGGAATGGTTGGACCCGAGACATCGATCAGATCATGTCGGACCCAACTTGCCCAAGTGACAGCGGAACGCAACAATTGGCAGGCGGATCTCTTGTAACTCGACGAGTTCAGTCGAAACATCCAAAAATCACGACGCGACGTCAAGGTCGGGGAGGAAACGGCAGGGAAGCAGGGTCGGAGAAAGGCAACCCCCGCGGCATGGAGGCGGGCATGGCGCCTGGAACAGGGCAACAGGTGGCCCGCAACCAAGGGGAGGCATTGTGTGACGCCCCATGGCGAGGTGGGGGCGGGACACTGTCAGCGGAGCGGGGTGGGCAGTGGGGGCATGTCGGGGCAGCAAAACGCGAAGTGAAAGCGCCGCGGAGGGGCAGGCGCCCCCAGGGGGATTCCTCCCACCATGAATCGACAGGAGCACCAGAGTCCGAGGTGGGGGCAAGGACTGGCATCCCGCCCGCAGAACTCGTCGCCTTGTCCGGGGCGGGGACGGGGTCCCCGATCCGGGGGCCGCAGAAATTCTGCCCAGTGTGCACTGGGTTCTCCTCCGGGGCGCCCACAATGTCCAGGGAACTGTTGGGGACCATCAATTGAAGCCACCCACCCAACTTGTGCGGACCTCCTCCTCTGCCACACCTCGCCGAGCCGGGTGAGGGACCCACGGGACCAGGAAAACCGTTGTGCGCTCGCAGGATGCATGGCTGCGCCAGCGTCAACCCCGGCTCGTGGAGATACTGTGCGTGGACATTTGGGATTAAGAGGATTTGTGACGGAAGGAAGACAGACGGGGTCGTCGAAGATCATCAGTCGACATTTAATGCCGGGTCAGATGTTCAGTTGGGAAAGGTTCCTCTTGAAAAAGACACACCGTCAAGTTGTGGAAACTCCACGGGGGTTTGGGGTGTGAAATGTTCTTCTTGGTCGCGGAAATTCAGCAAGTGGTTGAGGTCGATCGCCTGATCGCCTGGTTGGGCTGCTGCCGCCGCCGCAACAGTGGGTAAAACTTGGGGACCCGTCCGGTTGGCGGGTGGATGGGGATCCTCCGGGGCCGCCTCGGGCGTTCGCGGCGGCTCCCTCAAAGCATAACGGGTTTGGGGCCTATTTCCGGGTTTGGGGCACCCACGTTACTTCCGAGGCCGGCCGATGATCATCAACGTTGGGTTCGGCAGGCTATTCTGGCATCTGCAACTGAACACAGTGCCCCGGGAAGAAAATGCAAGTCAGCCAAGCAGTCGAGACGCGGCATACCGTCCGCAAGTACCAGACCACCCCCGTTCCTCGCCATCTGATCGAGCAGCTCCTGAATGCTGCCCTGATGGCACCCTCCGCTCGGAACCAGCAACCCTGGAAATTTTATGTGCTTTCTGATGCGCAAAAAATCGCCCAGCTTGGCACCGCGATCGAAAAACTGTCGGTTCTCACTTGAGTTGCGCAGCATCACCAAAAATATTTTCGTTCTTCTCAGCGCGATCAACCCGAACCTGGCCCAGCGCAAGGAGAATCTGCATGTCGAGAATGTTATCTTCTACGACGCCCCTACTGTGCTCTTTGTGACCCGCCCCAAGGAGGCCTCCGTCTTTGCTGAGCTTGATTGCGGCCTGGCTGTCCAAAACCTGGTCCGTCGGGCTGCCAAGCTGCCAAGCTGTGGCTTGGGGACTGGAGAGAGGAGTGCCCACCCTCGGTGTCTCTGACCGTCGCCTGCCCCTCCTCACTTCGGACAGCTTCTGACGGCCCACTCGCTGGGCCTGGGCACCTGCCCGGTGGGCCTTGCCCGGATGTACGGCAAGGAGCTGGTGCCGCAGTACGTGCCCCTGCGGGCCGACGAGGAGTTCGTGCTGGCCATCACGGTGGGCTACCCCGTCCCGGCCGGGGTCAACCCGGCGCACCCCATCGACACGGCCGCCCACGTCCAGTGGATCGAATAGGCCGCTTCATCCCCGGTGACTGCCGCAGCCGCTTCTTCGCCCCGTCCCTTCCCTCTGGTCTCTCCTCGCCCTTCCCTCTCTCTGGCGCGCTCTCTCTTCTGCGGTTTTTTCGCAGACAAGCAGAAGGCGGGAAGGGGGGTGGGGGGAGGGTGAGGGCGTAAGGGCGGTTGTCAACCATCAAAAAAAAAACGGCAGCAGCAGCAGGATCAGGATCAAGAAAGGCGAAGCAGGTCGCCCTCATTGTCAGCCGGTCGGGGGCACGGGCGGGGCGGCGGGGACAAGAATGGCAGGGCGCGGGGGTGCGGGCGAGGGGGCCGTTGCCATGAGCTCGTCGATGGGCGGCATGGCGGCCATCAGCGCGAAGGGGGCCGCCGCCGGCCCGAAGGGGGACGAGGCCGGGGGCGGGCAGGCCGGAGCCTCCAGGGTGAAGCCGCTCCAGGAGTGGGACCGGTGCAGCTGCTGCAGCCAGGGCGAGGAGACGGTCGTGGGGCGGAGGGACGAGGTCGACATGGCTGAGGAGGAGGCCGCCGTGGGCCTCCCGCCCCCGTGGGCCTCGGCCGGGGACACGGTCCCGGGCGGGCGCTCGTCCTCGTCCATGCAGACGTCCCCCGGGGGGAGCGGCTCCTCGGCGGGCGCGGCCTCGTCGGTCCAGGCGAGGGCATCGTCGACATCTCCGGGGCACCAGGGGTCGGCCAGCAGGCCGGGCGAGCTGACTGGGGCCTGAAGGGGACTGGGCTCGCCGAAGGGCAGCGGGAGAAGCCCGCCCCCGACCGTGGGTTGGAGACCCGGCGTCGGGCGAGATTCGGATCGGGGGGCTGAGTCACCACCGCTCATCGGGGGCGGCCCTGGGGTGGCGCCGACAGCCGTAGCCGTAGCCAGGGCCGCAGGGTGGATCGGGTCCTCCGGGGCCAATGGCGGGGTCGGTGTCGACGCGGTGGCGAGGAAGGGCGGGGGCGGCGGGGGGCGCGGGATGGAACTCGTCAGCGCGGGCGACGGCGAGGAGAGGCCAGGGGACGCGGTGGTGCAGGGCCCCCGGCGGTGGGGCAGGAAGGCCGTCGCGCGTGGGTTCAACCGGATGGGGGCGCCGCTGGGCGGGGCGCACGGCCTGAGGGCCGTCGGGGCGATCGGCTGCTGTTGCTGCTGCGCAGGAGGGGGCCGGCAGGGCTCGGAGGCCGTGGCCAGGCCCGCCGAGAAGCCCGGGAACGGATCGGCCGCGACGCCCGAAGGGGGCCGGGTGGGTGATGGGGGAGTCGACTGGTACAGGGAACCGTGGGAACATTGGGAAGAGGTCGGCGAGGGAGCCACAGCAGCCGGGGCGGCAGCCTCGGGGCCAGTGGCGAAGGGCGACCCCAGCAAGGGCAGGGTAGGGCTCTGTTGCTGTGGCTGCCGGCCCAGCGTGAGGCCCAGCGACCCCGCGAAGAGCGACTCGAAGCTGATGCCCGAGGGTGGCGGGGACCCCCCCGGCCCGGGAAGCGGAAGGGCCATGAAAACCGGGGCTGCGACCAAGGGGCTCGAGGCCCCGGGAGGGGCGGGCGAGCCGGGCTGTTGCTGCAGCTGGAGGAGATCCAGGCCGCACGAGAGGCCCACCATCATATCGAACACGTCCATCCGGGATTGCGACTGCGGCTGCGCCTGCGGAGGAGGAGACCCGGCGCAGTGATCCGGGGGCCGGTCCCCGGGGCGATTGCCTCCGTCCGGCGCCCTTTGGGGCTGCCATGTCGGGGGCTGGGGCGACGAGGGGACGCCCAGCTGGAGCGTCGATGCCGAGGACGGCTGCCCCCTGGCCACGGGGGGCCTCGCCAGGGATTGATCGACTGGGGCGCAACCGATGGGAGGCAGTGCGGGATCCCGGGTCGTCGCGGGAGCGGGAGAAGAAGCGGGCCCTGAGCGGCCCGTGGTCTGGTCGCTGCGGGCGCACCAGGGCGGAGGAGCCGCCTTGCCAAGGACTGGGACTGCCCGGCTGGCTGGGCTACCCGAAGCCGTCGTGGCACGGGGAAAAACTTGCGAAAGGGCCGTTGCGCCGGGGCGCCCGTTGGGGGGTAGCGGAGACGGATCCGGGGAGGCTCGGGGGGCCTGTGCGGGCCGCCCCTTTCCCTTCCCGCTGCGAGATTGTTTGGCATCCTCCCCAGGGGTCACGGCCCTTTGCGAGGCCGCAAAAGTGCGGGACGCCTTGGTGATGCGAGACGGAGAGGCCCGGAGGGGGATGTGATCAAGCTCCGGGGGCGAGAGATCCAGTGAGGGCATCTCCCGAGAGGCCGGGGATGCAGGCAGCGGCTGGGCCCAGTGACCCTCAGGCGACGGGGCATCGGGGTCCACCAAGCGGCACTGTGAGACGGTGGGCGGTGGAGGTTGGGCTTCGGCTTCCAGAATGGACTGTGGGACGGGAAGCTGGACCAGAAGGATCGCACCGCGGTGTGGGTTCACGAATAGACCTGCTCGATGACATCGTTGGGGCGGGATACGATCAAGGGGGTGCTGGTTTCGTGAATAAAGCGACACCTTTGCCCGTACTTGCAGTGTCCGGTGAGGGCATAACTCCGGCACACCACGGTCTGGTGGAACGCGGTTTGTCCCTTCTGAATCGGAACAGAGGCAGACCTTGTACTGAGGGCAGGAGAAAAAACAGATACGAATTCAAGAAAAGATCCGGGTGACGAGAGCGGACCTTCGGATGCTGCAGACGCGGTCGAAGTTCCTCGAGACCATGCGCGAAACGGCAATTATCGCCATATCTTGGAAGCAGTGGACGAAGGTGAAAAGGGCGGTTTGCGGCAGCAGCAGACCGGCATGTGTTCGTTTCCTGCCAGAGACGACATAGTTCCGTCTAAAAGGCACCAAAGAATGACGTGATTTTCAACTTCAAACAAAAACGCAGAGGCCTTATATAAGTCCTGTTTGGCGAGTTGCTCTTCAATCGACAGGGTTGAGACGATGGGCTTTTCAACGGCAACAATCTTGTGGCTGTCATCCAACGGAAAACCTCCTATCTCTTTGACAGGAACCTCTTCGCCACGCGGATCAAAACGAGGGACGCTAAACCATTCCTGAAAAAAGTGGCACTGCTGCTCGGGGTGGGACCGCCCGCTTGGTCGCTGCGAACGGATGCGCCGTATTTGTGAAGGAGGGCGCGACGTCTTCCCACTCAATCCTTGCCCTCGTCACTCTTTCTGGACAGGCTGTAAAGGCGATAGGGTTGACACGCGACATAGAGGAGGAAACCAGGTCTCCTTCCCACGGCCGGAAACACAACTTCTCAGTGAAGAGTAGCAGTCATCCAAAGTCTTCCTTCAAAGCCCCCGCAGGATCCTCGTTTCTAATTAAAAATTGCGCCTTAGGTCGAGATGAGCACTCCAGTCAATGTGACCGTGAATGAAGATTGCATCAGCTGCCAAGCATGTGTGAATGAGGCGCCGACACTTTTCGGTCTGATTGCCGACCTCCCGGCCCACCTCTCATCGACCTACAGAGATTTCTGCGGAAACCACCAAGAGCCGCTATATCGGCCCTGCTGAGCTAAGCCCAGAGGAGCTCGAACTGGCCGAGAAGGCAGCCACGTCCGATTTGTTGTTTTCTTCTCGCCCGTCGTCATCACACTCTGCAGAATCTGTCCTGTGAATGCGATCAATGTCGAAAAGAAGTAAAGTCATCGGCCTTCTTTCGCCAAAAGAAGGTTCCAAAAAAAAAAAAAAATGAAATGAAATGAAATAAAAGCGTTGGTTCTACGCAACCGTCAGATCATCGTTATAATACAGATGCAAGGTGGGAATATGGGCATCAGGGTCCATCCGAAGCCGGTGAAGATCATCGTCCTCGTCTGGAATATTATTTTCAGGGAGAGTCTTGGTCATATCCAGTGTTTGCCCCAGGAATTTCCACGTGTAGCTGTGGGCGTGTGCGTTGTGCGAAAGATACCGGGAGCGGATCTGTTCGAGGGTTTCCTCGGTGCAAACCTGACGGAAGATGGTATGAGGGGGGCAAGACCGGACACGGGAAGCAACGACATACCTCAATGACATGCTCGTCGCGCGTGAGCATATTGACCAGCCGGATCTTTCGGGGCTTTCGGGTGAGGGTCCCGATACAAAACCGGGTGTCGGCCCACCAAGGGATGGCAAAGTCATTCGGGCAGTCGGTGCGAGGGTCTCTGCATCCAAAAGAGACAACGTGAGGGGGGTCCAGGAGAGGGGAGGGCGAGGATGGGGAGGGCGGGGATAGTGGGAGGAGATTTCCGGCCGACGGACCGTGGGAGAGCATGGAGAAGTTTACCCATGGGCAAAAACGGAACGAGCATACCGGAGGCCTCATCAACACAGGTCCGAAGCTGCAATCAAATGGGTGCGGAGGGTTCGGGCGTGTTTGGGTGGTGGGTGGGTGGTGGGTGGGGCGGGAACGGGAGTGGTGATCGGATGTAGGTGGTGGGGGGACGAACCATGCCCGTCTTAGGGTTGAACCAATGCGAAATATCTCGGCCTGCGTTGTCCAAAATTGGCTGGATGGCCAGAGCTGTACAACGTTAACAATGGAAGATTTCCAGAGTTCTTTCGCAGACACTGGGAGGCATTATCTCGGATCAACGGTGTGAGGTCATAAACTTTACCCAGCCAAGAAAGCCAGCAATCACTCGGATGGTTGTGTTGAGCCACCTCATTTGGGGAAAAATAGGTACTGGTCTGCGTCGACGCGGGCACTACCGAAAACATTAAGATAGAGGAGAAAAGCAGAAACCACTCCGAGCACCTTCTTCTGGTCTTGCCGTCATCCAAGAGGAGAAAATACGAAAACGGGTAGAGCAGTAGAGAGAACCCAGAGGGAGAGGAGAATGCATGCGGGTTTTGGGGAGAAGAATAAATCAGTTAAGCTGAAATGACGGGTGCTCGTTGCTCAGGGAATAATTTCGAGACTGAATTCTTGGGCCGGATATTCGAAGGGCGCCCGGGGCACGCGACCTTCAACAATGAGCTGCTCCACCTCCGGCCGCACCCGACGCAGCTCGGCCACCAAATGGCGAACCGTGGCGCAAACGGCGTCGAAGCCCTCGTCACCCCAGTACTTGGTCTTGGAGGCATAGACGCACCGACCCCCGCAGACGTCCCGAATGTCGCAGCTGGGGCACGGCTCCCGGACCGTGAGACAGTTGGGCAGAGAAGCGGCCGGGGTGACGATCTCCTCCAGGTCGGGGTGCCGGCCCAGATAGCGGTTTTTGGGGTGCGTGTAGCCGAGGGTGTTCCACGCCTCCCCGATGCCACATGGGCAGCCGCCCAGCCGCCCATCGGTGGTGATGGAAAACGTGTCGTGCCCGATGCCGCACCGGATGGGGATGATGGGCCTGGGGGCGGGGGCAGCGTCAGCGGGGCGGGCCCGGTCCTCGGCGGCCTGTTCGAGAAGGGTCTTCATCAGGGCCACGAAGGGCACGATCCCCGCCACCCGGCCGTGGTCCCGCATCGCAGCAACCCACTCGTCCACGAGGCGGCTAATGCCCGGGTTGTAGCTGTCCCGCACCCAGATCGGGAAGGACTCCCGCATGGGGAAGTCGAACCCGGTGTTGAGCTGCCAGTAGACGTTGTCAAAGAGCGGCTTCGGGTGCGCGGCGTCGGCACCGGCCTGCTGCAGCGACATCAGGTGGCGCACCTCCTCGTCCACGGCGGCGCCTTCCATGCAGCACCCACGGGCAACCATGTTCTTGACGCTGCCCCCAGGGATCCCAACCAACGCACGGCAAGAGCGCGATGAGTCAGATGACAGGCGCAACGGTGACAAGCAGTGCGGAGACCCAAAGTGAGCGGTGGGGAAACACAGACCGGGCCCTTTGACGGACGGCGGTGCAATTCTTGACGACCCGGTCGTAGGTGCCCTCGCCCCGGTTCCGATCGACCACGTCCCGGCGGCCGTCGATGGAAACCAAGATAGATTCGAATTTCTCAAGGTAATCGGTGGGGACAGTATCAAGAAGGGTTGAATTGGACTGGAGGATGAATCTGCAGTCGAATGTGTCCATGACCAGTTTCACAAATGGCCAATTCGTGAGGGGTTCTCCGCCATAAAATACCAAAATAGGCTTTTCCTGAGTTTGTTCACGGTCCCGCTCGAGGAAGGCCCGAAGCTTGGGAAGAAGCTCCTCGGGATTTGGGCGGATGGGCATCTCCATCTCCTCCGGATCGTTCCCGCAGTACGTGCAATCTGATAAAATAAGGACATGTGGATCCCCCCCAAAACAAAAACAGACGAAGGTTGCAGGCTGTGGTCGCGAAAAGAAAATAACGCATCTTCGGGCCAAGTGCCAATCCCCCCGAGGTTCTCGAAACCATCTTTTTTATTTGTTTCGGCTCTTCGGCACGGTGCAATCAGGGACTCTCCGATAGCGAATGAATGAACTGACCTTATGGAAGGATGCCGTTGATGCACTGACTCTGGAATCGCAAAAAACTGGGAAAGATATCGGCACGATCATCAGCCAGCTCGTGATGTCCTCTCCAGTGGGGGAGCAATTTCGCCAGTCGCGATGTCAAAATATTCAACACTCGATCTCTCCGACCCCAACCCTAATCCCGACCCCCTCGATCCCGACCCCCTCGGTCCCGACCACAGCCCCGTCCCCAGCTCCGGCCCCGGCCCCGGCCCCGGCCCCGGCCCCGGCCCCGGCAAGCCAGGGTCTGGCATCACCTGTCCTCGCCCAGGAGATGTCCGAGGAAGTCATGGCCCGGGCCGTAGAAGAGGCGAAGAAGAAGCCCTACCTCTGCAAGGTCGAGGGGTGCGGCAAGAGGTACACCAACGCAAGGTCGGTGGGACGCGGGCCCTGGGCATGATCGAGTCATCATCTCCCCCACACAGCGGCTTGCTCCGTCACTCGCGGACGCACACCGGGGAGCGCCCATTTCGGTGCAACGTCGACGGTCGGCAATCTCCTGCTCCCCTCCCCCTCTCGCTCGCGCCCCATCCCGCCAACCGGCCCTCCTCATGCGATGATCGCTGTGGCGGGGCATGCAGGCTGCACGAAGGCCTTCGTCTCGGCCTACGAGCTGCAGCGCCACATCAGGCGTCACACCGGGGACCGGCCCTTCGCCTGCCTCCACGAGGGCTGCGGCAAGGTCGGCGCCACGCCCCCCCCCCCCCCCCATTCGCCTCGGTGCGAGGACTCGGTGCGAGGAGGGCAGGGGGGGAAGGGGAGCGGAGAGCTGGACGAGCTGAACCCCCCTCTTCATCCTCCTCCTCCTTTGGCGCAGCGGTTCGTGATGGCCTCACAGCTGAAGGCCCACAGCCGCATCCACACGGGCGAGAAGCCCTTCGCCTGCTCCCACGAGTCTGTTGCGCCCCGCCCTGCCCGGGACACTCCCCTCGGCCGATTCCCCGGCCCCCGTCACGGCTCATGGCTCGTGGCTCGTGGCTCATGACCCGGACTGATGCTCCGGGTGGGCGCAGGGGCTGCCAGAAGTGCTTCGCCGAGGCGGATCAGCTGCGGGCCCACGCCGCGCGACACCTCGAGGGCTACACCTGGCCGTGCACGACCCCGGGATGTGCGAGGGTCTCCAGCGCCGCCCCTGCCCCTCTTGCCGTCCCCCCCGCGTCCACCCGCGTGCCCTGAGGCCGCCACCCATCGGCCCGGGCCATCCCCGTATCATCGGCCTCACCCTCATCGCCTTCCTTCTTCGTTGCGCCAGTTCCGGGAGCGGGCCGAGTGCGTGCGTCACATGCGCACCCACACGGCCTACCGGCCCCTGCAGTGCACCATGGTCGGCTGCGGCCGCCGCTTCACCCAGACCCGTCCGTCTCGGCCACCCCGGCGGCGGCTCCCTCCCTGCCCCCGGGCCTAGTCTCACCTCCACCCCCCATTCCCGGCTGCTGCCCCGGCCAGTCTTCCTGTTCGCGCACCACGTGCAGGGGCACCTCCTCTCGGCCACCCAGGCCAAGCGGCGCCTGGCCGCCGTGCCCGGGCTGGACCCGACCCAGCTGCGTGAGTGCGCCAACGAGGACGAGCAGGACGGCTACGAGCTGGTCTGTCCCCCGCACTCCCGCCGCCGCCACTCAGGCCCACACCGTTTTTCCCGCCCGCTAGGAGGAGGAGACGAGCATCCTGCCGACCTTGCCGGGGGCACCGCTCCCCCCCGCCGTCGTCATTCGCAAGCGCGCGCTCGAGATACCTGCCACTTCAACACCTCCGCAAACAACGTCTCCCGCCCCACGCCACGCCGCCACGGCTGCCGCTGCCGCTATCGCTGCGGCCGTGCAGGGCGACGGAGACGAAAATGAAAACGACACCGAGGAGGAAACTGCCGATGAAAAGGATGATGATGCGTACGGAGGTGAGGACGAAGGAGAGGGCGGCGGTGAAGAAGATGGAGAAGCCTTAAATTAATCATCGACACGACTGAACGAAACCACAAAAAATGAACATCGTGGAATGCTCTTGCTCTTATGGCTTTGTAATTGTTTGTTGGCGGAGGTGGCCCAAGCTCCCACACAATCAGATGCAATAGATGATCGTCTGGGAGGCGGGTTGAGGCGCAAATGTTTGTAGGAAAACCTGACGACGTGGGAGGTGATGCATTGGATGTGATGAAATGGAGCTCACAAAAACAGCAGCAAAAAGAGAGCGCGAAGAGGGGCAAACAGAGTGATCAGTCATGAGTACCCCGGGCTTCTTAGCTCCTTTAGCGCCGTTTTTCAATCATGGGCCCGTTTGCCCTCCCTTCCCACCAAATCATGACTGACACTCTCGCTCTCGCTTTCCCTCCCAACCCTCCTTGGCATATTAAACTAATTCAGGCATTACCCGCGACTCGGTGCACAAGCGCCGTCTGACTGGTGGCAAGCGTCGTGAGTGGCGCAAGAAGAGAAAGTTCGAGCTTGGCCGGCCTGCAGCCATGACTCACCTTGGTGGCAAGCGTATCCACACTGTCCGCTGCCGTGGTGGCAACATTAAGTTCCGTGCTCTCCGTCTGGACCACGGCAACTTCTCCTGGGGCACTGAAGGTTTGTGATCTTGATGCTCCCTTGCTGATTCACTCATCACTTGATTAGTCTGCACCCGCAAGTCCCGCATCATCGATGTCGTTTACAACGCGTCCAACAACGAGCTCGTCCGCACCCAGACTCTGGTGAAGGGCTGCATTGTTGAGGTTGATCCCGCCCCGTACGCTGCCTGGTACGAGCAGCACTACGGCGTCGCCCTCGGCAAGAAGAAGAAGGTTCATCATCACAAATCAGTGACAGGTTCCTTACACTTTTTCTCAGGATGACGAGACTGCCCCCAAGGAGGAGACTAAGGAGGAGAAGAAGCCCGAGAAGAAGAGCAAGCATCTCCTTGCTACCATCGCCCACCGCAAGGAGGGCCACGAGCTCGCCAAGTCCCTCCTCGACCAGTTCGCCTCTGGCCGTCTTCTTGCCCGCATTTCCTCTCGTCCCGGCCAGTGCGGTCGCTGCGACGGCTACATTCTCGAGGGCGCCGAACTCGAGTTCTACACCAAGAAGATGACTAAGAAGAAGGCTGTCCGCGCCTAAGCGACAATAGAACCATTTCCCGTCGCGGGGAAACGATGCCCATCCTTGTTTGGAATTTTTTGGATAGTTGGGTCAGCCCTCAAGAAAAGGACAAAAGGGTGGCGATTTGTATGGAAAGCCTTTTTTTTGTTTGGGGGGAGGAAAACTCGCTTTGGGTTACAGGGCCAGGCAGATCTCGGACGGGGACCCGGGAGCCGAAACTGGGACGGCAGGGCTGCTGGTGGGGCTTCTTCGAGATGGCCCGACAGAGCTCGACGTACCAGGAGGCCGCCCATTTAGTCATATATCGGAAAAGGCAGGTATCCGGTGTGGCTGGTCCGGTGCCACTCGACCAGGAAGTACCTGTGCTCGGCCAGGGTGTCGTAGTGCTCGCTGACGAAGGTCAGCTGGTCGGGGGTCAGGGGCAGCTCCGGCAGGGCGTAGCTGGGCGGCGGGGTCCCTGGCCGCGTCGTGGGGAGAGGCGGCAAGGCAACGGGCTGCAGCTGTTGCTGGGCTTGCTGCTGCGAGGCGGCAGGGTCGTATGGCGAAAAGTGCGCCAGGAGGTCTTCATCCGAGCCCGGGGTGATGGGCAGGCGGGCCAACTATATCCGGGGGGGGGGGGGGGGGGGGGGGGTGACGGGTCAGTGGGGGGGAGGGGGAGGGGGAGGGGGAGAGGAAGGGACGGGAGGGGGGAAGGCCGACCTGCACCATGCTGGCGTGCTTCCTGCCGGAGATGTGGGAGAGGAAGTTATCCCCGCAGGTCATGCAGTTCTTGCAGAGTCGGCACCAGACTGGGGTCTTCGTCGCGGAGACCTTCTGTGGGATCGGGCCGGGCACGCACATCAGAGGGGAGCGACGGGCTGAAACCAGACCTCCGGCGTGATGGATGGATCGATGGGGGCCGGCAAGACCCCCTGCCCTGGCTGTGGGGCGGGCGGCTGCATGGAAGGGTGGGGCGGCACATTGAGAGCGTCGGGCAGTCGCGAGGAAGGAGGGGGCTTGGCAGGGGGGCTGTTACTGTGGCTGTGGGTCCTGGCGCATGGCTCTGGCGGGGGATATGTGAACGGGGAATGGGTCCGGATGCGGGAGGAGTATGGTGGATGGGCAGCAGCGAAAGAGGGAGAGAAATGGCGGGAGCGCCGGGGGCTTCGGGGCCGACTGGGGCTGCGGCTGCGGCTGCGGCTGCGGCTGCGGCTGCGACTCCGACTCCGACTCCGACTGCGACTACGACTGCGAAGCTTTTTGTTCGAATATTCATCGGTCCGTCTGTCACAAACACACCACATCGACGACTTGGATGAGGCTCAAAACAGACTTGAGAAGAGCTGGCTGGTAGAGCGGATGCTCGTCAGGATGGAGCAATCGCGAAGAACGCTCACAGTCATCGATCCAATGGGGCGTGATGTACTCCCAGGTCGGGCGGTAACTCTTCGGTGCGGAAGTGGTGACGCAATGGGTGATGCTGCGGGACGCCGGATTCTCTGTCACGACTCCTCCACGAAATCGCAAGAGATTGGTAAGGTCTTCCCGGCGGTTTGGTTGGACGGATTCGTCGAAATAAAAATCGAGCCCGCCAAACAGCATCCGCTTGACACGATTAGACACCCCGCAAAAGAACCCCAAAGGCTCTTCTTTCAGTGATCTCAGCAGCATGTACTCGATGGCGCAGCTCAGAGCACAATTGCCAGAGGGATGGGAATCGCTCCCTATCATACCAATGGCGGAAATTGCAAAGCACAACACCCCCGAAGATGGCTGGATGATTATTAAGGGGCTGGTTTGGGATATGACGGCTTTCCTCCCTCACCACAGGGGGGGAAAGTCAGCATTGCCCTACTTGGGGAAAGACGGAACCTCCAAGTTTTCCTTGTTTCATGGTTACGTGAAGCCCCAAAAGTCTGCTTCTCGTTTTTTTTGTAGAAGGGCTCGAGCTCTCTTGTTGTAGCGTTCCTGGTGTCCGGCTTGTGGGACGTATTGACCCCAGCATCATCGCATCGCAGAATCCGCAAATTCGGCAGCTTCTTCGCGAAGAAGGCGGAGTCTCTTCTGGGCCGCTGCTGCCCCCTCCGGCGCCCAGGCAGTTCTCGCCACCTGCCCCCACCGCGGCGCCTGCACCGCCACAGCTGCCGCCGCGGCCTCTTGTGCAGCAAGGATCCACGGACGAGATCCTCGTTCCCCCCGTGGGGCCTCCGCCTTCTCATCTGTAAATACTCGTCTCGAATTGGTTTTGTCGGAGGCGTTTGTCGGAGGGCATGTTGGGGGCTCCGCACGACCCTCAAGCAAGTCCCGAACGCGCACCCGAAGGAGGGAAGGGAAGCATTACAGGAAGAAGGGCCCGAAGTTCGACCCGACCCAACACAAGAGAGAGAGAGAGGGAAGGGGAGACGCGCAAAACGACAGACGGAGACGGAGAGACGGAGAGAGAAGCGACAGCGAGACGACAGCCCGTACGCACCACCGAACCCCTTTGGGAAGGAAGCAAAGAAGCTAAAGAAGGAAGGAAAGAGGGTGGTGGTGGGAAGGAAAGGCGAGAGGCGAGGCATGCCCGGGGGGCTCATCACATGGCCGCTGGACCACGGTGGGGCCCGTGGGGCTGGGCAGCCGCCGGGGGACTTGGCGCCGGCCCGTACTCGGGGCCGCCCGAAGCAGCGGGGCCGGCCCCCTGGGGGATGAGCGGATGCCCGTGGGGCTGCATGCCAAAGACGTAGGGCGGCATGGCGAGCATGGGCGCGGGGCCGGTGGGCATGGGGGGAAACCCGGGCCGGAAGCCGTACGGCTTCTGGGGCATCATCGGGCCGCGGCCCATGTAGGGCACGGGCATGGCGCCGTAGGGGGGCGGGCCCATGACCATGTTGAGGGGCATCTCCAGGTACGGGCCCAGCTGGGGGGCCGACCCAGGGGCCAGGAAGGGGAGTGGGAGGGACCCCGAGGCGCGCTGACGGGGGAAAGGGTGAGCGGATGACCCCAAAGCGAGGACATGCGGGCAGACCATCATGTGGGTGGCGCCCAGGTAGGGCATGGTGGGGGGCATGGCCTGCATGGGATTCTGGGGGCCCATATGCATCAGGAGCGGCGGCCCGTTGCCGGGGGCCATGTGCAGATGGGGGGCATTGGGGTGCCCACCTGGGAGAGGGAGCCCCTGACCGGCCCGTCCGCCCTGGGGGGCCGACCGCCGAGGAGGATGCGACAGCGAGGAGCCGCTGCCGCTGGAGGTGGAAAGAGAAGGAGACGTGCTGCTGGAGGCCGTCGCCGGGGTACTTGAGGTTGAGCTGGTGGCCGCGGTGGAAGCGGCCGCGGTGACCGTGGCCGGGGTGGTTATGGCCACGGGGGAGACGACCGCGGGGGAAGGCGGTGCGTGGGTGGCTGGCGATGCAGAGGGGACCGGAGACAAAGTGGAAGGGGGGCGGCTGGCCGCGGTGTGGGCCGTGTGGCCGATGGCGGGTGGGGTGACGACCACACCCCCGGCCGCAGGGCGGGTCTGAGCGGCCGGCTGATGCGGCGGCTGGTGCGGTGGGGGCGCCTGCTGTGAGGCGGGCGCCGAAGAGGGGGAGGAGGAGACGGGGTTGCTCGCACTCGGGGATGGGGGGCCCGCCGCTTTGGGCGACGAGAGTGTCGGGGGCGGGAGGGCGGAGGGGAGGCCACCCGCAGCCGCGGCCGGGCCGCCCTTGGGGAGGAGCGGAGCTGCTGTGGTCGCAGGGCTGGCTGCGGCCTCGGTGGGTGCGGCAGGCGAGGCTGTCGACGACGACGCCGGGGCAGCGGCGGGGATGGGGGCGGCCGGGACGGGCGGCCGGGGGGAAAGAGGCAGCGGCGGAAGGGGCGAGGGCAGAAGCGGCGAGGGCGGGGTGCGGGGCGGGTCCATGAAGGTGATGCCGAACGAGAAGGGCGACCCCAGGAAGAGCGACAGCGGCTGGGCGGCGCTCGTGCCCGAGGAGGCAGGAGACGCGGCGGAGGCCCCACTCCCCACGGCCACCGGGGCGGTGGGAGACGGGTTAGGGAGGAGGGAGCGAGCCGAGACGGCGAGGGGGCTCTCGGTAGCGGAGAGGATGGTGGCGGCTGCGGGGGTGCCCTGGCCGGGCTCGGCTTTGGCCACGGAAGCCGATGCGCCCGGAGCCTCCCCGCGGTCGGGGGTGGCAGGCGAGCCGGTCGGCTGCGCGATTCCGGGCGAGGCGGGCGATGCCCCCATCAGGGCGAAGAGCGACCCGGGCTGTAGGTGCAGGGGCCCACGCTGGGGGGGAGTCGACGGATGGCCAATTTTGCCGAAGAGGTTCAGCGGAGCGGCGAGACTCGGGGTGGCGGTTGGGGACTCGACGGCGGGCGGGGCGGGGGCCGCCGAGTACCACGAGAGGATGCCCCCAGGCCCCGAGGCCGACCCGAGGAGCGAGGTGGGTGCCGTGATCGAGGCGATGGCGGCCGTTGGGCCGCCCGAGGCGGACTGGTGGCGGGCAGCCCCGGGAGCCCCGAAGGAGGCCCCACCGAGGGCGAGAGGCGTCGAGAAGCGCGAGCCGCCCAGACCAAGGGCCCCCAGCGAGGAGGACAGGTCGTCCAGGATGGCGGGGGGCAGGTCATCGTCCTCCGTTGGGGGGGCAACTGCCGCCGATGCAATGGGTAGGAGCGGCGCGGGGCTGCCGACATGGGCGGCTGGGTGGACGGGGGCCATCTCCGCACCGTCGAGAGCGGCCTCGGCAGCGGCCCGAGCGGCGGGGATGGAGAAGCAGGACGAATCCGAGGCCGACCGGGCCAGCGCCACCGGGCCGTGCGGGCGCGGAGCTCCGGCAGTGTTCGAGGCCGCACAGGCAGAGGGGAGCGAGGGCAGAGGCGGCGATGGGGAGGGTGTCGATGCCGCTCGCGTCATTGGGGCGATCGCGGTCGTGGTGAGTGCCGGAGGTGTTGTGACGACGGCCGTGGCGGGAGCGGCCGTGGCGGGAAGGGGGGCCATGAGGGGAGCAGCCGTGATGGAAATGGCCGGGGTGGGAACTGGGGAGGCAGCGGGCGCGGCGGGCGCGGGGATCGGATGATCAACGCTCGCGGGCGACGCCGTCGAAGGTGGGGCCGGGGCCGGGGCCGGGCCGACCGTGTTCGAGGCCGGGGTTGAAGTGCCGGTTGGACCCTCGCCGCCCGCGTGTGGGGACTTGGGGCTGGGGTTGCTTGGACTGGGAAGAAGGGGTGCTGGGGCGGGGTGGTGGGCGCGGGATTTGGAAGGAGGCGGGGGTTTGGAAGGAGGCAGGGGAAGAAGCCCGCGGCTCGTGGGGGCGCCACCTGCATTTGGAGGGTGTCGCTCGGGAGGGGCCGCGGCGGCGCCCGTGGTGCTCGCGGCGGCGATGGGGGCCGGGGCCGAGGCTGCGTGCGCGAGAGGCTGGTGCCTGTGCGCCTCGGCGGCATCCAGAGGAGGGAAAGAAGAGGCGCTCGAAAGATGCGCGGCCGGGGGGGCCTTCTTGGTCGACGCTGTCGGGGGGGCGGTTGTGACGGGGGAGTACGAGGTTGCTGTTGATGGGGATGGGGAGGCGGAGGCGGGGGGGGAGGCAGATGGGGAAGCGGATGGGGGGCGGGTGGTGGGAGCGGATGGAACGTGCTCGGGAGGGTCTTGCCCAACCAGGCCGACCGGGAGATGGCGGAGGTGGCAAGGGTGTCGCTGATGGTGGCCGGGGAGCGGAATCCGGTGCTGCTTGGACCGCAGGAGAAGGGGGAGGGGTGCCAGAATGGGTGGCGGTGGTGGGGACGGGGGTGGGTGGGGCAGCTGTGCTGGCGGGCGATGTGGCAGCCGACAGAGCCGGGGAAGCGGCCTTGGTGGCCTCGGGAGGGACAGCAGGGGCTGTGCTTGGTGGTGTGCTGGAGGAAGTACGCCCGCCTCCTCGCCTGCCGCCCTCGCCCCGTTCACGATCCCGTTCGCCCCGTTCACGATCCCGTTCGCCCCGATCTCGCCCGCCACGTTCGCCACGTTCGCCACGTTCGCCACGTTCGCCACGTTCGCTGCCGCGATCCCGTTCGCCCCGGCGAGACCGCCCGCCCGAGCCATTCTTTCCCCCCGGAGGCCCGAGTGGCATCCCAGGGTTCCAGTAGATGCCGGGCACCCAGTATGGCTGCAACAGGTAAGCCGGAGGATCGGGGAGGAGGGGGGCGTTGGGGGATGCGCTCAAGAACGACGGAGGGATGGCGCGCGTGATGGCTGGAGGGGTCGAGGAGGGGTGATCTGGTGGCGGTTCTTTGGCTTGCTTTGAGCTGGACCCGCCCTTTGAGGTGGATGGAGGTGGAGGGGCGGCCTTCTTCTTACGTTGGCGGCGGTGGGAGACAGGGATGAAGTCGCCATCGTCATCAGACTGCGAGTCGGAAAAGGTGGTGGCATGGGAAGGCGCAGATACCGCGCTGCTGGATGCTGCAACAGAGGAAGGCGGCAGCGGCAGCGGCTGTGGAGGTGACGATGAAGAGGGTACGGAGGGGCCTGCGCTATTGCTGCCCGATGGGGGGGTAGGATGGGGAGAGGAGGTAGCCGGGCCCAACGAGACGCTCGTTTTCGACGCGGCAGTGGTTGACAACAGCAAAGATGAGGAAGGTTTTGCAGATGTGGATTTGCTGGCGACCGCGGGGGTCGCGGGTGGAGGATGGGATGGAGGAGGAGGTGGTGGTGGTGGTGATGGTGATGGAGGCGCCGAGGTATCGCCCTTGGTAGAAGGCTGATCGTCATCGGATTGGTCTTGGTGCCCCTTCTTGCGGTTCTTTTTCCGCTTCTTTTTCTTCAATTTGTTCTCCGCCTCCACAAGATCAGCCACCGCAGATTCAAGGGGATCTTTCGGCTTGAGGGCAGAAGCTAGTTTTTGTGAACGCTCCGCCAGGGTGTCCAAAAGCTGGAGAAAAGGCAGAGTGAAAAGAAAAGTGAGAATGTGCTGTTTGCATCCTTGAAAATATCGCCCTCAGAGAGGCAGCAATGAAATCAAAACAACCTGCTATCTGCCCCGCAATCCCGAAAAAAACTCTTCTACAAACCTTCCGGTCGACACCGAACGCGGCTGAAGCTTGAATGAAATTCGCCCCGGTTATGAAGATCTTCGCCGGCTTTTTTCCCTTTGAATTCTCGAAGACTCTGAGATGGACTCGGGCCACATACGGACGTGTGTGGGTCCTTTTCCCAAAGATTTCCCGGGATTCTCCCATCCAACAAAAGACCTGAGATCATAACGATTTGTGTGGGGGCCATGCGTTATCAATTTCGGCATGATAAAGTACGCAAATAGAGCAAGTAACTCCAGCCACCCGTCGGGAGGGATCTATGCCCCTTTCTTGAAATGAACCCTCTTACCGTACGATCTCGTATCGTCCTCCTCACCTTTCGCATTCCTTCTTCATCGGTAATCCATCGTCCCCGGGCTAAGACGTCTTCCACCCTATTTGACCGAATCGTCCAGGTGGTCCCCCGGGGGGCCACCTTCCAACTCTCCCCATCAACTAGGATGGCACTGTTGAGAAGTTCGGAAACTGTTTTGTTTTTGCAAAAAGCAGGGTTGCACCAGGTGCAACATGTTGAGGTGCGCCTTCTCCTCGGGCGGGCAAGCTCCTCCCCAGGTGGGGCGGGCCCACGGAAAGGACCAGGTGAACCTGCTTTTCGGAAGAGCAGGTGAAACAGGTTTTTGGAGAAGCAGGTGCAGCAGGTTTTCGAAGGGTAGGTGCAAAGGTGCAGTAGGTGCAGCAGGTGCAGCAAGTGTAGGTGCAGCAGCAGGTGCAAGTAGGTGCAGCAGGTGCAGCAGGTGCAGCAGGTGCAGCAGGTGCACCCAAGTAGGTGCAGCAGGTGCAGGTGCAGCAGGTGCAGCAGGTGCACCCAAGTGCAGCAGGTGCAGCAGGTGCAGCAGGTGCAAGTAGGTGCAGCAGGTGCACCCAAGTAGGTGCAGCAGGTGCACCCAAGTAGGTGCAGCAGGTGCACCCAAGTAGGTGCAGCAGGTGCACCCAAGTAGGTGCAGCAGGTGCACCCAAGTAGGTGCAGCAAACATTGTAGCTGGCCACGCCCACCGGCACCACGAACAACCATACCAGAAGACGAAAGGGGTGAGCACTCTTGATCACCCCACAGCCAGGTGCGCGCTTCGTAGAGGGTAGCCCACTTGGATACACATCGGTAGCGTTGAAGCCGCCGGCCAGCTCCTCGCCCTGCATCTGCCAGGCCTCCCGCAGCCAGGCCAGCGCACGCTCCGCCTGGGCCAGGCTCGCCGCTGCCTGGGCCAGGCTCGCCGCTGCCTGGGCACCCTCGGCCGCCGCCTTGGCCTGCGCCGCCGCCTGCGCCTGCGCCTCGGACTGGGCACGCGCCGCCTCGGACTGGGCCTCGGCCAGGGCCGCCCGCAGCTGGGCGCACTCACCCTCGGCCGCCGCCAGGGCACCCTCGAGCTGCTCGCTCTGGGCCTGCACAACCTTGGCGCAGGCGGCCAGCTCGCCGGCCGCCTGCCGGGCCTGCGCCCCGCGCCGCGTGGCCGTGCTCACCTCGGCCCGCAGGCCCCGCTCGCCCGCCAGGGCAGCCACCCGGCTCGCGTGGGCGCCTCGGTCGCGGCTTCCTCGCCCGCACCGCGGCCGGCTCGCCCTCCAGCTCGGCCAGTCGCGCCTTGGCCGCGCTTAGGGCCGCAGCCGCCTGGGCCGCAGCCGCCTGGGCCGCAGCCGCCTGGGCCGCCTCATCCGGCTCTGGTGGTGGCTGTGGCCGCCACACTGGACCCAGCCCGTCGGAATGACCTCGGCGCCGGTCGTCACGTTGCTGCAAGAAGAGAAACAAGAAACAAGGCGATGAGGACAACGGCACCGGGGGCAGGTGGGGCCAAGAGCGGACCGAGATGTGGACGGCGTGGACGAGCAGCGGCCGGGGTGACGGCGGCCATGAAGGGGACCCTCCAATCCCATTGGCACCCCGCCCGGGGCCCCGGTTGTGTGCGTGGTTTCTAGTGCCCCTTTCACAGATGGGCGCCCCTTGTAGTCAGCCACCTTCTTCTGACCCCCTGTCGTGAAAATGGGGAGCGGGCACAACATGCTTCTCGAAAAAGCAGGTGCAGCTTCATTGAGGCCGCTCCTCCGCGAAGCAGGTTCACCAAGCAAAATCCTGCCAAAAATGCTTCTCCAAAGAGCAGCAAATTGGGGCGCCTTGGGGACGTCTCCCCCACCGGAGGACGGGTCGACATGCCGATGCCGTGAGAAGTTCAGCCCCGAAAAGGGCATGATTATTTCAAAGTAAGCGAGAAGCAGGTGCAACGAGTGGTTGAACACAAGGTGTTCACCGAAAAAACCATGGTGCACCTGCTGAAACAGCTGCCCGAAAAAGCAAAAACAGCTGAAAAAGCAGGTTAAAGCAGGTTAACCCACCAAAATTAACCTGGTTTCCGAACTTCTCATGTGAATGCTAATTTTTTTCGGACAACCGAGATTCAGTGGTTTTCAGCTGCGGTCGCAGTCGATGAACGGGGGAAAAGACCCCGGTGATCATGGAGCTCGTCAAGTTTCTACATTTTCAACTGAGAGGAACGCAGAGCGGTTTTCTCACAAAGTCGAAGTGGCATCTCGATCGGTTCCATTCCACTTTTGGTGGACGGAACGTTTTTTAGATGGTGTTCCAGTTCGCACCGTGGAGTTGACGGGTCCCCTTCCCTTTCCCTCTCTGGTTCCCGCTCATGACTCGGGGTATAGGAACCTTTACTGATAACTGGAGGAAAAGGATTCCGTTGAATTTTGATCCACGCTTGAAGATTTTTGCCGTTGATACCCGCGTTCCCACAGGACCCCAGAGTTTCAAATTTGTGATCAACGGAGAGCAGGTCTGTTTTGGAGCAATGATCACATCAATTTTATTGGGGTCTAGTGGTGCACTCACTCCTGTTTCGCTGTCGAAGTGGACCCACAGGGAAATGCTAACAATGTCATTTGTCTCGACGAGACCACTGAAGATGAAGGGACCGAGTTTACGAGCAGCTGCATTTCCGCCGATGAAGAGGAAGAAAAGGAAGGTGATCCGGAAATTGAGGTGTGCGAAGCACTTCTTGGTTCGTACATAATCATTCGAGTGGACGACATTTTTTGTCGAACAGCAGGGCGTCCCCATCCGGAGCCCCCGCGTGCTACAGAGGCGCTCTCGCCTCAAACCACTGTCACGCACGACCCAGCCGCCATCCCCCCACCAGCGTCTACCGTCCCACAACCGCCTCCCCTCCCGCCTCGGGCGACCCTTGCAGCGCCGCCGCGTGAGGCCCCTTCCAACCTTGCCGGTCTTCTTGCGGAAGGTCCGCGGCAGTGGGACTGGGCCCGCACCCAGGAGTCCATTCGCCGGCTGGACGAATTTTTGGGGGCGCGCTTTCGGCTCCTCCTGGCCCAGCCCCCTGCCCCCAGCCGCTCTCCCCCGCTGGGCGCCCAGCAAGGCGCCACCCCCACAGTGGACGTGACCTTCGAATGGCCCGTCAAGCTCGGTCTGCTCCCTCAGGACGAGCTTTCTGGGACAATCCTCGCCGGCCTCTCTTGGGTAGCGGGTCGCCGAACCGCCAAATCTGTGCAGATTTGTGGCGAATGGAGCAACTGGAGCAAGCCGGTGCCTTTGACATGGGTCCGTGGCCGGTCTCTTGTGCCTGCTGACTCGTCTCCCCTTTGCACCACCCTGCACCATCACCACCCCAGGACGTCAACCGGGACCAGTGGATCTGCCGGCTCTCGCTGCCCCCCGGCCGGTACCGGTACAAGTTCCTGGTGGACGGCCAGGTCGGTCGCCCTCGGCCCAGGGCCTCCTCCTCCATCCCCTTGGTACCCCTTCCCTCTTCCATCTGGGGGCCGTTCTGATTTGGGGCATCGTTTGGGGAGCACCTCGCAGTGGCTCATTCGGCCCGACACGGTCAACGAGATCGACGACTCGGGCAACCTGAACAACGTCTGCCTGCCCCTGGTCCCGGTCCCAGGCTCCACATCCCTCTTGCCCGCCCAACGCCCGTAGATCATGGAGGTCCACCCGTTGGCCCTGCGCGAGTTTCGGTGGCCCCGCGGGGCCCGCACCTGCGCCGTGGTGAGCAGCATCGACGGGTGGGCCAAGCCCATGCCGCTCCAGTGGGTCCGCTCCTCCCCGGCCGCCCCCGAAACGGGATGAGGAGAGAACGGGACGAGGAGAGAACGGGCGCCCTTGGGCCGAACGCCGCACGTCGCTGCTTCTGATTGGGCGCGCTGTTGGGCTTCTCCCACCACCTCACCGTCCCCTTCGCCTCGCCAGGACTCGTACGCACACGCCTTCCGGGGCCAGTTCCTGGTGCCCCACGGGCGCCACCTGTACCGATACCTCATCGACGGCACCACCCTGACCGTCAGGCCCGAGCTGCCCGTCTGTAACGACGCCGCCGGTCCGTCCCCGCGCCGCCTGCCTTCCCTCTCCCCACCCACCCACCCCCCAGAGGCGCGGCGTCACCCAGGAAAAGCCAGCCCGGATGTTGATACCGGTCATCACGCCTCTTGTCTTGGGCGCAGGCGACCCGTGCAATGTGATGGTGGTCTCTCACCTGCCCCAAACGCCCGAGGCGCGGCCATCCTCCGGCCACCATCGGCACCACCACCACCACCACCACCACCGCGGACACCACCGTTCCCGCTCCCCCTCGGCATCGTCACGGCCTGGACCCTCCTCGCCGCCGCGCGAAGGCAACTCCGCTCGGGCTCGGGACCCGAGTTTCTTGAGTCGACCATCCCCGGCCGGCCCCCTTCCCGCCCCCGTGCCCGTCTCGGCCCTGACCGCTTCGCTGCTCTGCACGGGCGGCCGGTGGCCTTCGAGCTCAAGCCCCGAGGAGACCCCCGGGACGGCCACCACCACCACCACCACCACCACCTCATCCTTCTCCTCTTCCTCGTCGGAGTCCCGCTCCACCAGCCCCGACAGCCCCTGCGGGTCCCCCACGGAGGTGTCTCCGCTTCGAGCCGGAGCCCAGCAGCAGCAGCAGCAGCAGCAGCAGCAGCAGCCGGCTCGGCGGATGCCCTCAGCCACCGCCCAGGCCGCGACCTCGGGGGGCCCGACTGGATCCCCGGCCCCGGCCTCCCCCGCCAATGCGAACGCCACTCCGACGAACACCACCCCCAACCCTCCCCCATTGCGCTCAGGTCGCAGCCCGGTGCGCGCCCAGACCCGGGGCCGCTCGTCTCGGCGCCGAGGAAGAGACAGCAGCAGCATCGGCCGAGGGGGCCGAGAGCTGGTCCCCCTGGGCACCCGGAGCTCCAACCCGCCGGGTGCCGCGGGGCGGGTCTCTCCGCCCCTGCCCAGCCCCCACAAGGGCGACATCTCCCTGGGCAGCCGTGACGTGCCCCCCTCACCCACAGGCGGCGGGCACCTGCACAGCCACAGGCGCCGCGGCCACGAGCCAACCGACTCGGGCCGCAGTGGCGCACGGCTGGCCCCAACCGGCAGCGACACGCTGGCAGCTCCCATCTTCCCCACCAACGCTCCCTTCCCCGCGCACACGCCCGCCCCTGGGCGCCCCTTGCAACCATCCGACTTTGCGGTCTTCTTCACCGGGCCGGCCTCGCCGTCCCGCCGCTCCCCCGCCCGCCGGAAACACCGCCACCGGCATCATCATCATCATCATCACCACCACCATCCCCAAGCGGCAGCCGAGGACCGGGTGGCCACCCCCATGGCCGCCCTCTGCTGGGACTCCCCCCTGGCGGCCCCGCTGGGTGTGGTGCCCCCCGGGTACCTGCCCGCCACCACCCCGTCCCCGTATGGGTTCCCCCGCAACCCGCAGCCGCTGACATGGCGCGTGCCGCTGGCCTCATCGCGGAGCTCACTGCCCCTGCTGGCGGCTGCGTCCGAGCCACAGGGCGATTGCCGCGAGCGGCCAGAAGCTCCCAACGAAACGGGGGTCCGCCCCGCTCCCCACGCACCCCTTTCGGTGGCCAGCGCAACCTCGCACATGCCCCCCCCGCACACCCGCCCGCGGCCGCATTCTCTGAGGGCTTCCCCCCCGTGTGGCGTGGGGGCAGATCTTCCTGGTGTGGCCCGACTGGGGCGTCTCCAAGGTGGAGATGGCCGGGTCCTTCAACGGGTGGCACCCCAGGCTGCCCTTCCGCAGGGTCTGCGTGCCTTTCCATCCCCCGCCGCCGCCTTTTCTCCTTCGGCGGTTTCTCATGGTCCCCCTTCTCTCTCTCCCTCCCCCTCCTCCTCTTCCACCCTCCCTCGGATGCCGCCCCCAACCACGGGACAGAACAACCAAGGCGTCTTCACGCTCCAGTCGTACCTGCCCATCGGCGCCCACCAGGTCAAGTTCGTCGTCGACGACCGGGTCCGCTTCTCGCACTCGCCACCCCCTCCCCGCACTCGTCACCCCTCCCCGCACTCGCCCACTTCCGTTCCACTCGGCTGGGCGGTGGTGGTGCAGTGGTGCCTGGCGGACTGGCTGCCGACCTGCTCTGACGGGCAGGGCAACGTCAATAACCGGCTCACGGTGGCCGCCATGCAAGCGCCCACTGGCGGCCCCCGCGGTGTCGAGGCGGCACCCCGTGCGAACGCTCCAAGTCTGCGCTCTCGCCGGCACCACGCAGGCTGATCACGTCGTCTTCCTTAGGCGAAACCACGGCAGCGCGGGGCTTTCTTGCGCCTCCTCCTGAGGAGACGATGCCCCGGGGGATACCCGTGCCCGTCCCCTGCCGCGGCCTGGTGCGGATCTCCTCGTCGGAATGCGGCACGGCGGCCCGTTCCGAGCGGTCCTGCACCCTTGGCGGCCCTGGTTACATGGCCGCGAGTGTCGGGAGTGTGAGTAGTGTCGACTCGATCGCCGGAACAACAATACTGCTTTGATGGCACCGACTATTGGTTGCTTCCCTTTTACTGCAGAAGCTTGACGCCTCAGAGCCCCCTCGAACCAACGGAGGGCCGACTGGTGCAGATTCCAGTTGATCGGCGTGATTTCTGATCGCATTCTCGTTCGGCATTCTTCTTTCGTGACTCAGAAGTGAAAGATGGCTCAGGTGTGCACCGAACGTTTTTCGCGGGGGTGGGTGGTGGGTGGGTGGGTGATGATGTTCGAAGATGCGTGCAAGAAGACCTGATGAGGGTGCGCGAAACATCCGATTGGTCAGGGGTCCCCTGACCAATGACGCGAGGGGTCATGATTTCGTGTTGTGGAGACCCAGCCGATCCGTGGAACGAGGTGCGTGTCCCCAAACCCAGGCCTGCTGGCCCACTGTGCTTCTACGTTCGCGTTCTGTCACAAATGGGCGTGGCCTGCTTGCGCAGAGAAGCTCCGGATCCCGATAGGACGGAGGTCCGGGACATTGGCTACCAGGGAATTCAAGAATTTTTCGTGGGGACCTTCTAGTTACCGAACTATACGGCTGACAAGTCGGGTCGGTGCGAGAATCAGAGAGAGTGCCTCAGTTACCCTGGCATGAGCGACAAGCCCGCCGCTTTCTGATGATATAAATAGGGCAGCGAATTTGCTCGGCACTAATCCTTGACCACCAACTTCAGTCCAAACCATGGCCGATCGTGAGGAAAACGTTGCTTCTGAGGACGAGACCCCTAAGTCCCCTGCCAAGTCCCCAAAGAAGTCCCCTGCGAAGTCCCCCAAAAAGTCCCCTGCGAAGTCTCCCAAGAAGGCGACCCGCAAGACCCCTCGCAAGAAGACTGAGCATCCCAAGTACGCTGAAATGATCTTCCAAGCCATTCGCGAGCTGAAGGATCGCACGGGCAGCTCCTCTATTGCTATCAAGAAGTATATTCTTGAGAACTGGCCTGATGTGGACCCCAATGTTCTCCGTGTCCAGCTCCGCATTCAGCTGTCTCGCCTGGTTGCCGATGAGAAGCTCGTTCAGGTGAAGGCTTCCTATCGTCTGTCTCCCGAAACTCGCGCCGAGCTGGTGAAGGCAGAGAAGGCCGCAGAGAAGAAGGAAAAGGCCAAGGAGAAGGAGGAGAAGCCCAAGAAGAAGACCACCACCAAGAAGCCCGCAGCCAAGAAGACCACCACCAAGAAGCCCGCAGCCAAGAAGACCACCACCAAGAAGCCGGCCGCAAAGAAGACCACCACCACCAAGAAGCCGGCCGCAAAGAAGCCCGCAGCCAAGAAGACCACCACCACCAAGAAGCCCGCAGCCAAGAAGCCGGCCGCAAAGAAGACGGAGACTAAGAAGCGTGCTTCGCCCACCACCAAGAAGACCCGCTCCACTCCTGCCGCCACTTCCACTCGCGCCAGCAAGAAGGCCGCCGCTGACAAGAAGGCTTCGGCTGCCAAGCGCACCTCTGCCCGCACGAAGAAGTGCTAAAGGAGCTGCATCCTGGCTGGTGGTCACCTCCAACCTCGTGAGCCCTCTCTTTCCCTCCCCTACCCCCTCCAAAAAAAGACCTTTTTTTAAAGGTCCTTTTCTCAAAGAAATTCATCTTAATATTGTTCCCTTCTGACACTTTACTGTTTCATGGCTCTGAATTCGAGCGCCAGTGCCAACCCTTCGGGACACTGCACTGTGGCCAACTCTACAAAGGGGAGTTTTTTTTCGGACCTGATGCAGGAAGGCTCTCCCGGACCTGCGACCGGAATGCACAGCGGGGTACACCAGCTTGCGGCCGGACAAGCTTGACGAAAACCTGGTGGCGAATGAAAGCATGACGGGGCCAGCAGCTACAGACCCTCGCACCACGTGGCACAGAGTTCCGCGCACGACATCCGATGGAAGAGCCGCAGGGCAAAGAGGTGGTCCGGCCCCAGACCGGAGCTACGAAGTGACTCACGAATGAGGGGTGGGCGTGAAGACCACCAGACCGGGCAACAAGGACCGCGAGTGCCTCGGCCATCTCCCGGCCCGCCTCGCGGCCGTCGGAGGGGTGGTGATCCTCCTTGCCCCAGGTGAACTCGACCGCCCCGCAAGCTGCTTGCCCATCGAGGCACCGGCCACTGGCTGAAAGGCGCCCGCCCCAGGGGCGCCCTTGGGGTGAGATGCGCAGCTCCCGCAGGGGAGGGAGCGGCGCCGCCTCGGTCGGGGGGCACGCCAGCCCAACCGGCTCCAGTTCCACCAAGGCCTGCCGGGGCAGCGAGCCGACCCGCACAAGGAGGAGCCAGCTCCCCGCAGCCCTCGCCAGGCTGCCCTCATCGCCCTCATCGCCCTCATCGCCCTCATCGGGCTCAAGGCTCGCCCGGCCCGAACAGCCCTCGGCGACTCCCTGACCGATGGCCTCCTCCTCGGCGCCATCCTCCGTCTCGTCGTCGTCGTGGGGCATGTCGACCGGGAGGCCCCCCGTCAGCACCCGCGTGCGCGGCTGGCGCTGGCTCAGGGTCCGCTCCACGGCGCGCCGCCGGGCCGAGGCCGCCTGGGCAGAGCGCACCCACCGATCGACTGCGGGCAGGAGCCGGGTCAGCGGCGCGCCCCCCGGGGCGAGGTAGGCCGTGGTGGACAGAACCCGCTCCAGCGACGAGCGGGCCGCTTCCAGAACGGCCGCGCAGCTGTGGGCCGCCTGGGCCCCCTGGGCCTCGAGGTCCCGGGCCGCCGGCCCTTCTTCCTCTTCTCCGTGTGCCGCCGGGTGTGACGAGGCGGCCCGGTGCGGGTTGGCCGCGGCCAGCAGCATCGAGTGGGGCCTCAGCCCGATCATGCCTGCGAGCAGGGTCACCGGCCCCAGGGCCAGGGCCTGCCCGTAGGGGCCCAGCATGGACGGGGCCCAGCCCGAGCGCGAGCTGACTCGCACCCCCGAGCCCAACAGGCGGCCTGCCCCATAACCAAATCGCCAGGGGAGCGGGTGAGCACCCCCTGTCAGGCCCCCCGGGGCACCACGAAAGATGTCCGAGCAGACCGGCGAGGGGGCGTGGGATGGTCACGGCTCCCAGGGCCACCCGGACCCCCGCGGGCAAAGCGCACTGGACGACGCTCCTGCGCCGCCGTCCCACACCACACCCAGTCCCAAATTCAGATGAGCAGACCCAAATTCGGATGCATCGATGGCGAGGGCGAGGGCGAGGGCGTGGGCGAGGGCGAGGGCGTGGGCGTGGGCGTGGGCGTGGGCGTGGGCGTGGGCGTGGGCGTGGGCGTGGCGGGCATCAGGGCAGACCGAACGGGGACCGCGGGGGCGGAGGGCAGTGCCACGGTGCATGCGGCGTAGGCGGCGTTGAGGGCGGCGAAGTCGGCCAGGTCGCGGAGGACGGCGTGGGTCCCCACCAAAACCTCGGCCCCATCGACAGGTCCACCGCAGACGGCGAACAGCTGGCGGACGGCCTCCTCGACCGAGGCCCCCTGGGCCCCTCGGTAGGCGGCCTGGGGAGGGTCTGGGCCCCCGGTGTGCGGCTGCTGCCCCGGAGTCGATGTGGCCTCCTCGTCGGCGGGAGGGAGGAGCCCGGGGCCGAGGGGCTCAGCCGGCCGGAGCGTGGCGGGGCGCACCAGGCGCAGGTAGCGGTCGTGGAATGGCCGCGGCCGGGGGCCGGCAGCAGGGGCGGCGACGGGGGGCTTGGGGGCCAGCCGGGCCCGCAGGATGCGCAGGTAGCCGAGCGGCGAGAAGGGGTCCGCGCTCGTCACGACCCGCTCCACCTCCTCCCTGCGCCCCGGCAACCCGCAGCGATATTTGACAAGGCTGGGCTGGGCGGGGGGGGGGGGGGGGGGGGGGGCGACGATCTGGCACGGGCGACGGACAGGACGATCCGGTTGGCGGGGTAGAGTGGGCAGTCGAGGACCAGGCTCTCGTACTCGCCGCCCTCGCCGCAGACGTTCACCTGGCACTCGGCACCCTGCCGAAACGGGTAGCGGCCCCCCCAAGCGCCGCCCGGGAAGCAGCCGCGAGGTCGGGTGAGGTAGATGAGGCACGGAGAGGCACGGAGAGGCATGGGGAGGCATGGGGAGGCATGGGGAGGCATGGGGAGGCATGGGGAGGCATGGGGAGGCATGAAGAGGCGGGTGAGGCAGGAGGCGTGGAAGGCAGGATCCCCGCCCACGGCAGGGCGGGATGGACCAGGTCGAGGAGCGGTTCGTACATCTCGTCCAGGGTCCGCCCCAGGAAGCGGCCCGGAGTGAGCCCTGCAGGACACGAGGCACAGAGCGGGATGGGGGGCGGGGAGGAGCGTCGTGGTGACGAAGATGAGAACGAGAACGAGAACGAGAACGAGAACGAGAACGAGAACGAGAATGAGAGGAATCCCCACGGGGGCAGAGACGGGGGGCGGGTCGGGCGGGGGGCGCAGCGGACCCATGGCTGCCACCTTGATGAGAACGCAGCTGAGGCCAGAGTCGAGCAGGTCGGCCAGCAGCTCCTCGAAGGGCAGCCGCCGCCACAGGGGGGCCAGCGCAACCAGCCCCAGACGCTCACAGCTGCGCCCCGACCCCACCAGCAGGCCACCAGCAGGCCACCAGCAGGCCACCAGCAGGCCGCCAGCAGGCCATCAGAATGCGACGAAGGGCGACGAAAGGGCGACGAAAGGGCGACGAAGGGCAACGAAAGGGCGACGAAAGGGCGAGCAGCGAGGGGGGGGGGGGGGGGGGGGGGGGCAGACACGTTCTCGACGCGAATTCGCTGATAATCCGACGCAATCGCACCCGTACATACAGCTTCCACTTGGGGGAAGCGGCACTATCGGACTGGGCGATGAGCGGGGACATGGCGGCGCACCATCCCCGGGGCGACCTTGACTTCCTTCAGCAACTCGAAAAGGTCCTCGATTTCATCGTTCGGCGTGGGGTCGTACATCATTCTCTTACAGACGGAAGAGCTAGAGGCACACCAGAAACGTCGGGTGACCGATAAGAAGGACGTGCAAATGCAGACCCATGAATGATACGCTTGATAAGGGGCATTTGAAGACATTCCGCAATTAGATCGACGATATTTGAACCAACAGTTTGGAACATAAAAGAGTCCATTTCATCAGCTGCTCATCCCAACCGGAGTATTGAATATTACGAGTTTTGCCCTCAACAGACTGTTTTGTGGCGGCTGTAAATGGGCCACAGCAATAATTTCATGCCCTTGCTGTTGAGCGACGTAAAGCGAGTAAAGGGAATCTTTTCCTCCACTAATAAGTCCCACAACTTTCATGGGCAAATTGCCTGTAGAGTGAGTGGAACCCCAAAGGCGAGCTCAACTAAACATCGAAAAGACGCGATCGCTCGCCTTGCGCGGCCATGTCCGAGGATGACATCTTTGATTTCGGAACAACTGGTGATAATGATCTACTTTCAAAAATTTTGCATTCTGATGATTCTGGCCAAGCAGCTGCGGCCCCCTCCTTTTTCCCAGTTTCCAAGCCTGCACGGAAGAAGCGCTCGAAGAAGGACTTCCACGAACCACCACCAAAAACTGCACCTCCTCCAGAAAGCACAACGACGAAGAAGGCGCGCTCTACCGTGGAGCAATCGGAGGAAGCGGTCGATCTCCTTGAAGTGCCAGACGAGCCACTTCCCCCTCCCCCAGCTGAGGTCCCCGAGGTTTTCTCCCCCACAGAAGTGAAGCCCAAAGAAATTCCCGAATTGAAGGAGGCGCACACACTTCTCGACAAGTTGCGCCGTGCCGCCCGCGAGCGTGACCTCATCCTCCGGTCGGCCGAGGAGCAGCCCATCGTGCTGCACCCCCCGAGGCCGCCGTCCCCACACCGAGCGATCTCGCTCCCGATTCTTGCCCGAGGGTCATCTACTGCCCCCGCCCCGATCCTCCGCCCCGCCGCCTCGGACGCAGGCGCCACCGGCAGTGAGCAGGAGGGTCGTGTTGTGCTGCGGTTCCAGCCGGCCTGGGCGCACCCCGGGAGGCGAGATCCGGAGGCGTCTTTCATGGTGCGGCTGTCGCTGGATGCCCCCTTTTCGCGCGCCTTTGCCCGGTGCGCGGCACATTACGGGGGTACCGTCGACCAGTACCGGTTCCTGCTCGACGGGCTGCCCCTGGGCGTGGACAGCACGCCGCGCCAGATGGACTGCGACAGTGAGACGCAGATCGATCTGAGCCTCGCTCCGGGGGTATCTGCGCCGCCATCTCCGCCGCCCGTCTCGCACTCGCCGCCTGTCGTTTCGGGTGAGGTTCTTCTGCCCATCCGCCACCACGGGCCCGGGCAGCCTCCGCCTGCCCCACCAATGGCCAAATTGCCGCCGCCACCACCACCACCACCTCCACCGCCGTCGCCACCACCTCCACCTCCGCCGCCGCCGCCGCCGCCACCACCACCACCACCACCACCGCGTCCACAGGCCCCTCCCACTGTGTGGCTTGTCGTCTCGATTCCGGGGGCTCCGCCTGTCCGGGTGAAGACATTTGCCTCCCAGCCGCTGGTCCCCCTGGCGGACCTCTTCCGAAAGAAGCTCGGGCGCCCTTATCGGTTCAACTTCCAGGGGCGTACCATCGACCCCGTGAAGGACACGCCCTCCGCTCTTGGCATGGCGGACGAAGCCGTTTTGGTGGCCACCCCGGTTCAATAGACATTTTCTCTTGTTGCCAGGTGGAAGTGGTTGGAGTGCGCATCTCACTCTTGTCCTCGAGAGGGTGGTGGGCCTGGGTGGGTGGGTGGGTGGGTGGGTGGGGGGGGGGGAATTCCGGAAAGGCCATTCAAACCCCAAACGTCATTCTCGCAAAACACGGCACGATGGTCTTGCGAAACTGCCCTCTTTGGAGGCTCAACCTCTTTTTAGGCATCTCTGTCATCCGTAGATCTGTCCTCATTGGTTGAGTCCGTGGCAGATCGGGAGAAACTCGACCATCTCTCGGAACTTTATTCCCTAATTATTGTGGTCGATCAGCTCGAGAAAGCCTATGTTAGCGACGCAATTCCTGCTGAAGAGTCTGCGTTTGCATTTTACGAGATAACTCTCTCACGCTCGATGGCCACCACAGATATACCCCTCTTTGCTCGAAGTTCATCGGCCAATATAAGATGCTCCAGGGCATCCTCCACTTCACGAATGAGGATGTCATCAGATTTATGCGTGAGTACAAGGTTCGCTGCGGTTTCTCGAGCATTTGTCAACTCACTGGTTTCTTGTGATTTCGATGATGACAGCTCGAGTGCCGCGCAGCCGCCAACCGCCTTCTGACGACCGGCGTTCCCGCCACCACGGAGCATGCAGCTGTCGATGGGAGCAAACTCCGCGACAAAAAGCACATTTTTGAGACTGTCTGTTTGCGACTTCCTCTCCCCCCTGATGGGCTCTCGGGGCTGCCTTCCGTCCTCCTCACACTTCTTCCGCTTGTCTCCATCAGGTGCAATTCTTCATCACGGCCATGGACTCGATTCGGCTGGGTATGGTGGCCTGCGACCAGCTGCACCCCCTGCTGGCCGACCTGATGACGGCTCTGAACAAAGTCGACCTCCCCCCGGAATACGACGGCAAGGCCCGGGTTGCCAAATGGTCCGTGACTGATTCTACCACGCCGTCTCCCAGCACACACACAAGCAGCCGTCCGGTGTCATGATCCTCCGCCACCCATAGGTTGCAGATCCTCAACGGGATGCACGCCAAAGACGAGCTCAACCCCGACCAGACCCGCGAGCTGAACTTCGACCTGGACACGGCCTTCCAGGCCCTTCACAATGCCCTCTCTTGAGCACCCCCTACCGACTTTGTCATTTTGCGCTTTCTCACCCTCCTTTCATTTTTTGTGGATCTGCTTTGGGAAGAAAAAATCGCGAAAGGAATGGTCCGCCGCAGGGCGGGGAAGGGAGAGAGATGCATCGCCCAGTTGGCTGCCACCCAAGAAAACAAGGCTCTCCTCTGGCGAAACGGGATGTTGGGGAGGAAGGAAAGAGAGGAAGGAAGGACACCAGAGATCGCAGAGCCGGGGTCAGAGTTTGGGCGGAAGTTTGACGGGCTGGGGGCCGAAATAAGACATAACCAAACTCATCCCAGAGAAGAGGAGTGACATCATAGACTGCTGCCCGCTCGAATTATCGCTCGCCCGGCGGTTCACAAAGGAAATCACGGAACAATAAATGGCCACCCTGAACAAGACGTGAACGAAACGAAGGCAAACGTCGTCGGATCGGACCATGAGAAAATTTTCTGCTTGAGCATCAGCCCAAAGATACCAGTCATCATGGCGAGCATCGCCCACAGGGTTTCAGGCTCGGAAAGCTGGGGGACGTACGGACGCGCTTTGGCCGGCCGGCGCGGGTCGGGTTGCATCGAGATGACGGGGAAATGCCGCGGTGATGGAACAGCGTCCGGCAACCCCACCGCGGCGGCGCTCCTCCACAGCGGAAGACGCGGCACCACCCGCGAACACAAAAAGCTCCAAGAAACGGCAACGCGAGCTTGCCACGGCACTGTGTCTGGTTAACCACTTTACCGTGTGTCATTTTAAATAGTGACACGCAGCCAAAAAATCACGGAGCCGCGAAAACTGCCTCCCTGAAATTCAGGTACTCTTCGACCCGCACTTTTCCGGGTCGACACTCGGGACGGCCATCTTTGAGTCTCTGATCGATTTAGGTGTCTGTGTATTGTCACCATTCTCGGGAAAACCCAGATTCCAGCAGATTGACACTATTGTCCATCCTTGTGCAATTGGAGGCAGTGTTGAATGGCGCCGGAAGATTTCTGCCGGTTCGGGTGAGGATGATCATTACGCCGATGAGGGAGATGTCCTCATTTCTATGTCACCTGGCGACTTTTGCACCCGCATCCAGCAGAACACGTTGGGTCAGTGGCACCAAGAATGTATCCGTCAGAAGCCCGCGGTCTGTCATGGTCTTCTCATCCATCGACTGCATTTTTGAGTGTGTTAGGGGCGCTTTTCGCTCGCGGTCCAAACAATTTTCTCTTACCTGACGACGTCGGCATGTCACACTCTTTGTAAAAAGACCGCGTCTGGGAAAGGGCCTGAGGTCACAAAAGCCTTGGACGCCTTTACGGTCGGCGAGGCGATTACCTGGCTCGAGGTCCGCAGCCCCCCTCTCTCTCTCCTCCTCCTCCTCCATCCCTCCCCACCGGCGGTGTTGGTCACCTTGTCGGCTGTATCGAAAACATGGCCACGCTCACGCCTCCCTCCCCACAGATGCACGGGTGGACCTTTTTCGATTATTCGGGGAATGGCGAGCTGGTGGAGCACGTGCAAAACATCACGGGCGCCATCGCCCATCGGCCCTACTGCCACGCCGAAAAGCCCGTCGTCTTGCGCGGCCCCAAGAGCGAATTGACCGAAAAGGAGCTCTGGCAGCGGGCCCTCGAACAACTCGAGGGCGTCTCATCGCCCGTTGCCAAGTCTATCGACTCCTCGCACTTCTTTCCCTTTGTGCTCACGACGATTCAGGGTCATTGCCGATGTCTTTCCAAGTATGCCAGCCCTGGTGGCCGCTTTGGAGAGCAGGGGGCCAAAGAGCCTCGAGATGGTGCCCTACATCACAAAGGTCTGCCGATCTTGACCGTCAAAGCCCGCCCACCAAAATCCGGTCGATAGGTGGGCGGAATGCGAAGAGTTGGGCCGGCCCTGGCCAACCGCATCGCAGCGTACTTCACGGCCCTCGATGACGTCCCAATGATACACCGGGGATCTTCGCCCTCGCGCACTTCCCCGTCTCGGCCAGTCTCCCCGACCTCGGGGGCAGATACCCCCGTCGTCGAAGATTTGCGGTGGGACGAGGAGAATGTGACATGAGGGTTCACACAGGGAACCCTCTTCGCTCCCCCGACTGAATCGCGGACCACCGCGTGGGGCACGCTTCGAAGCCGGACCTCTGCGCACTTCGCCATGTCGAATAGCTGTCAACCCGAGCAGGGCGAAAACTCTCTTCGGGTATGTTCGCGATTTTCGGTTCTCCCAACCGGACTTGATCCGATCGGCAAACCGCGTGAATTCCAGTTGGTCCACACCCGGGGCAACCTCAAACCATCGCGCAATCGTGTCCCCGAGTGAGTGGTGCATCCCCTCCTCCTCCCCTCCTCCTCCCCAGCACCACACGCCGATGTCATACGATGAGGATGCCGAGTCATTTCCAGTTATTGTTGTACAAAACCACAGGACGCCGTCACACCGCGAAGAGCTCCTAGATGTGGCGCCGGACGAGTTTGCTGACCCCACGGACACTGACCCAGCCCAGGAGGACGAAGACCACCAGCACGGCGACAAGGATCGCCACCAGGGTGGCCTGCGAGGATAGACAAGAGAGGTGAGATCGTCTTCATGTGCGCTGGAGGAGCCTGCGGACCTTGAAGTAGATGGAGCTGATGCGAAGGAGGCGGCTGATGGCGTTGCCGGGGGCCCGCTGGCTGGGACCCTGACCGTGACCACAGGCAGCACAATAAGAAGCGCGCAGAAAGTGAGACGAGGTCCATCCGAGCGGTTCCGACCGGGCGGGGCCGAGGCGCGGACCTGGACGATCTCGGTGGGCTTGAAGACGTACTTGCTCCGGTCGTTGGTGCGGAAGCGGGGCAGGGAGATGGCCTCCTTGGGGCAGAGGTTGACGCACAGGGTGCACGACATGCACTTGGCCGAGGACCAGCGGGGGTGGATGGCCCCGTCCTCGATGTCAAGGGCCCCGTACGGGCACCGGCTGACGCACACCCGGCAGCCCACGCACCGCGTCCGGTCGATCGCAATCTGGCCGGCCACTGCGACACAAAGAGAAGGGGTGTTGGGTGGGTTCCCAAAGACACGCAGCAAGGTCCCGAGGAGGGTGCGCTCGTACGGACGGTTGGTCATGGACCGCGACTGGGCGGCCTCTTTGGCGGCCTTCCCCCGCGGAAAGGTGATCGGGACCAAGGCCGAGCGGCCGCCCGATTGATAGCGTGCCAAGAGTGCGAGGAGCTCCTCCCCGAAATGGGCGGCCTTCTCGATATCCTCGGTGCCCCAACGGTCAACCTGCGCCGCGCAACAACGCACAGATCGTCGTGGGTCCCGGTGGTGAGCGAGGACTCGAAAATGCGAATCAACAGACATTTGGCTTCGCGGGCACGCCGGGGCTCCAATTGGAAGGTGCATAGCAGCCGAACTGGGCCACGGGAATGGCGCCCTTCTCGGCCAACCACTCGGCCATCACATTGCGTGTGTCGCCCGCGTGGCCACCATCGGTTGAGAAGATGAAGGCGGGCTTCCCCTGAAACGAGGCCGTGTCACATTTCCGAATCATGTCGCCCATCTTGGGAGCCGGCAGAGCGGCCCAGACAAGCGAACCCAATCCGATGACATCGCATGCAGCCAAACTGTCATGCATCTGACGGATTTCGACATCTTTACCTTGCAAACAGTGAACAAGGTTGACGTGGGTCACCTGATGTGTGGGTTCGAGCTTGCTGGCGATGACTTGGGCCACATGCGCCGTATTGCCAGTGAGCGAAAATGTGAGCATGCAAATCTTGACCATCTTGAGGAGGCTCCGAGAGACCTGGGGACGCCCGAATGAATTTTCGTGAACAAAGGCAGCACAGACCGAGACGGGAAGGGACTCCAACACCACGGGCACCACACACACCACGAATTCCTCCGATATTCCGCACCCAAAATTTCTGAAGATGAGATGGGGTTGGGGAAGGTCCTTCGAGACTGCACCAACAGAGTTCGGCCTTGCGGGTGTTGCTTTTCTCGCGGGCTTGGCGCCCCTTTCTTTGCCAACATTGGATTGCACATCTGTACCCTCTGTCCCAACTCGATGGATCCATTATCGACTATGGCTATTATCCATTATTTTCCGGCAACCAATGTGGCCACAAAACACCTCCGCGGTTTCGTGTTTGTGGCTCGCAAGGTTGTCGTGTGGTCATGAGAGAACCGGTTCGTAAGGAAGCGGGAGGGAGGGAGACAGCAATGAAAGGCGGACAACGAGTGCCCTGCCCTGGTCCGACCAAAAAAATACAACGGGGGCCGCACGACGGAATGGGCGCAGTCCAACCGCGCCACCATCACCCGCCGTTGGGCACCCCAATGAGAGCCGCCCCTCCTCATATGACGGGCTCGTCGTCATCGTCCTTGGCCCTTGGGAGCTCCTCCATCTTCTCAGCCAGCTTCTGGCGCACTGCTGGCATCTGCAACCCCCCCCCCCCCCCCCCCCCCCGGCAGGAACCCATCGAGCAGAGCGGTGAGCACCCCGAGGGGAAGGAGGCGGGGGCGGGTGACCGACCGAGAGCAGCGCCCCGGCCAGCTGGTCGAGGACCCCCTCCCCCCGGGCGGCGATCTGGGCCTCCAGCTCGGCCCGCTGGCGGGCGAAGAGGAACTCCTGGCGGGCGATCTCCATCTGCAGGTGGTGCACCACCACGCTGAACTTGTCCATCAGCTCCTTCTCCCGCCGTGCCCACTCGGCCTCGTCTGGGCCAGGAAAGAAAGGAGCGGGGGGGGGGGGGGGGGGGGGGGGCAACGGCAGGAGGGGTGATGGCGTGAGAGATGGAGGGAGGGAGGGAGGGAGGGGGCATCACCGCACACCCGGTGGGTGATCATGGCGCGGACCGAAAACGCGCCTGGCGGCTGAGACCCCGAGAAGGGAGGCCGAGCCGGACATGAAAGGTGGGTGCAGCCCCTCCGTTAGGGCCGAGTGGGGCGGGGCGGGGCGGGGCGGGATGCTGCCCGTGTAGCCGGTCCGCCCCGGCCGGGCCGAGCCGGGCCCCGTGGGGCCGCCGGGGTCGCCGCGATGGCCAAGGCCCCGGCGCCCAGCTGGGTGTTCTGGATGGGGGCGCTGGCAGGGCGGGCCGGGGTGCAGGGCGGCGAACCACTGCCGCCTTGTTGTGGGGAGGCCCCGGCCGCGCCCTTGCCGAGGCCGTCCACCTGGCCCTTGAGCGTCTCCAGCTCGTCCCGCAGGGCGGCCAGCTCGTGCTCTGCCCCGGCCCCCGACCGCCCACCGATGAGGCGACATGGCATCGTGGAAGCAGCGCCCTCCGGGGTTCGGGTGGCGATGGCGGGACGGGGGGCGGACCGAGGCCCAGGTTCTTGGTGATGAGCTCCATCTTCTCCTGCTCGGCGTGGATGAGCTTGTAATGCAGCGTCTTCGAGAGGGCCTTGAAGTCGGCAACCTCGTTGATGACCGCGTGGCACTTGACCGCCCTGCACCCGCCCCCGCCCCCGCCCCCGCCCCGTCACATTTGGGTTGATCAGAGACAACGCGCGGGGGGGCGAGGTGGAGGGGGAGGTGAGGGCGAGGGGCGGACATTGCCCGGGTGGCGAAGAGCAGGGTCGAGTGGGTCTCGTCGAAGTTCATCAGCCCCGGGCCGATGTTGGCGCACAGGCAGGTCTTGCTGTTCCCACCCAGGCTCTGCTCAGCCCCCGCGGGCAAGGAGAGGGCGAGGAGCGGGGGCCGTCAGAGAACACGGCCGGCCGGGAGCCATGGAAGAAGGAGTGGGGCGGGGGCTGGGGCTGGGGCGGGGGCAGACATCTGTGAGGAGGCGGGTGAGCTTGGAGTCGCGGAAGGGGATGTAGCTGCTCGAGGGGGACGTCAGGGCCGAGACCACGTTCCCCAGGGCGGAGAGGCTCTTGTTGATCTTCTTGGCCTGCCCTTCCCGGCCCCGTCCCGTCCCGTCCCGTCCCGTCCCGTCCCGTCCCGTCCCGTCCCGTCCCGTCCCGTCCCGTCCCGTCCCGTCCCGTCCCGTCCCGTCCCGGCCGGCCCGACCCCCCCACGTACACCACCACGGCAGTCGGCCAGGATGAGACCGGGCGCACCTCGGCGACTCGCATCGAAAACTCGAAGGGGAGAGGGAAGGGAAGGGGCAGGGGCGGCAGGGCGACCTCCTCGAGGCGGTAACCGTCGGACCCCGTCTTGGAGACCCGCTCAGAGCCGGCCAGGTCGACGATGGTCAGCACACCCCGCTTGACCCGCTGCCACGGCGCCACATCAAACAACGCAGCGAGGGGCTCGTGAGCATGAGGGTCGTGACTCGGGGGGGCAGTTGGGGGGGGGCAGTCGGGGGCTGAGGACGCGCCAGACGGACCGCGTGGCTGGGCTCGGAGCCCTCGCCCCCGAGGGTGCCGGGGGGCGGCTGGGGCGGGGCGGCCGGGCTGCCATCGGCCGCCTGCTGCTGCTGGAGGGCCAGGAGCTGCTGCTGCTGGTGGGCGGTCAGCTCGCGCTGCTCGAGGGTCAGCAGCAGCACCACGTGGCTCCGGCTCGAGGTTTTGTTCTGCCCCCCAAAACCCGGCCCAACCGGCACCCACCCACCCCCAGCCCGAAACCCAACAGGCCCGATGGGCAACAGAGCACCGGCGACTCGGGGCTGCCAAAAAAACAGCGCAGAGGGGGGGGGGGGGGGGGGCATGCATCTCGTGACGCGGGTGGGCCGGCGGTGCCGACCATGAGGGTGTTGCTCATGGCGCGGTTCTGGGCCCCGTCGCGGATGACCTCCATCACGTCCGACGCGCACCGGCAGACGAGGGGCGTCAGGTGGTCCACGTAGATGCCCATCTTGGGGTCCTCGCGGATGGAGAGGTTCACCTGGGTGGGGTTGAGCAGGTCCAGGATGCTTTCCATGTAGATCTGCAGGAAGCTGGCCGTCACACGGAACTCGATCTCGTGCCGGTGCTGCGCCACCCCCCCGACACCCGCAACACCCGCAACACCACAGGGCGGCGGGTCACGAAGCAGATGGGAACGAGGCTCGAAAAAGGGTGGGCGGGCCAGGGCGGGGGCCGGGGACGGGGACGGACGGCTTCGAGGCGGTCGAACATGTGCCTGACGGCCCTCGGGATGATGCCCGGGTCCTCGATCCCCCAGAAGCTCTCCACGTCGTCCATCGGGGCCCGCACTGCCGCCCCGCCCGCCAACAGCAGCCGCGCCACCCATCATCGGAATCAGGGATCAGCGCCGCCATGGACAGGCCGCTCCAGAGAAAGACGAGAGGAGGGACGCGGGACGGACCAGGCTTGCGGGACTCGGTGGGCTCCCAGAAGGACGACGACCCGAAGACGGTGTGGGTCTTGCCCGTGCCCGTCTGTGGCCCGCCCAAGTGGTCGCCAACGGAAAGAAGTGTGAGGAAGAGAGGTAGAGATGATCCGCCGGCCCGAGGATCGTGCACAGGCAAACCCGTCGACCCCGGGCCCTGACGGCGGGCCGGCAGACCTGGCCGTAGGCCATGACCGTGGCGTTGAAGCCCTTCAAAAAGTCCTGCAGCAGAGTCGATGAGAGGCCTGTTTGGAGTGCGACTCGCGGTGGTGCAGACCTCGACCAAGTCCCGGGCGACCACGTCGTAGCAGAGCTGCTGGTTGGCGTGCTGGTCGAGGACCCGGTCGAAGTGGAACTGGCGGTCCTCGTAGGGCGGCCGCACAATGGTGATGCTGCCCGGGGGGAGACGCAAGACTTCAGTAAGAGCGCTAGAACCTTGAGGAGCGGACCAATCCTGGCGCTGACTGTCGAAACGGGTGCAGTCCACGAAATCGTCATCGGGAGGAATATCCTCGCGGATGGGTGGACGTACGCGAACCACCACTAAATAAATACGGAACATCTCGGAACCCATTGAGAACGCGTGACAGACCTTTGATACGACTGCTATTCTCTCCGGGATTATCACCAGCACTTCTGGACTGCGGACGCGAGGAAGCAGGCCGATGGAGTGGAGGCATACCAGATGGTCCCGGCGGTGGACGCGCACTCTGCACAGAGACGTTATCTGATGCAGAAAAAGCCGGGGCGCCGGCCAAATTTGAATTTCGCATGAGCCAGCACACCCCTTCGGTTCTATAATTCGGTCTGTTTTTCACGGCGACCCCCCTTCATCGAATTGTCCTGCAGGGGTGAAAGATGGACCGTCCGCTACAGTTCATCTCCTTCGTCAAAGACCCCGAAACTGGAAAGGAAAGTTGGCGGGTCAACGAGGAAGCAGCCCGATTTTTGGCCTCCGTCACGCAGCCCGTGAGCGTTATTTCGATTGTTGGCCTTTATCGCACGGGCAAGTCGTTCGTACTGAACCAGCTTTTGAATCGGACCGATGGTTTCGATGTCGGCAGCACAGTGTCCGTGGATCCTTTTCCCGGAGTTTTCACTGAGCCCTCGCGCGTAGTGAGCCCTGCACCCACGGCATTTGGCTGTGGGAAGTGCGGCGGTCCTCGGAGGCCAAGATGCCCGGGCTGCCCCCAAACGGGCGCGTGCTTCTCCTGGACACGGAGGGCCTGGGCTCCTTCACCGTCTCCGAGAACTACGACGTCCAGGTCTGCCTGCCCCGCCGGGCCGGGCCGAGTAGGGCCGAGTAGGGCCGTGGGGCGAAGCGGGCTGGCCGAACGGCTGGGCGCACGCTTCGGCCCCATGCCCGGGTGATAACGGGTGCCGCCGGGGGGGGTGACGGCGTCGTCGTTGCGCAGCTCTTCTCGCTGTCGCTGCTGCTGTCCTCGTTCTTCATCTACAACAGCCTGGGCCAGATCGACGAGACCGCCATGGAGAAGCTCGTCCGCAGCCCCCCCCCCCCCCCCCCCCCCCCCTCCTCCTCCCCCCATCCGCCCCTCCTCACCGACCCGTTGTTCCGTCCCACCTCGGGGCTCCGGTTGTGGGGTGCAGGCTGGTGGTCGAGGTCACCAAGCACATCCGCATCCAGCAGCAGCAGGCCCAGGGCCCCGCCCCGCTGCCCTCGGGGGCATCCGACCAGGGGGACGCCCCTTCCGGCACGCCAACGGTCTGGCCGCCGCGCCGCCCACGACCCACGATCGCCCATGCCCCGCCAGCCAGGGCAGTCTGGCCGCCGCCACGTGGGGTCCCTCCTTCTTCATCTTTGCCCGTCCCCTCGGGCGGGCGTCCCATCGCCATTCTGATTTGGTTGCTCCTCCTCGTTGGGGCTTGCCATGTCCTCCTCGTTGGGCATGTGGGCCATGGGTGGCTGGGGCATGATCGCGCGCGCAGGGCGAGGCCTCTGCCGAGCTCCAGCAGTACTTCCCGGCCTTCCTGTGGCTGGTGCGGGACTTCGCCCTGCAGCTGGTCGAGGACGGCAAGGAGATCCCGCCCTCGCGCTACCTCGAGCGGGTCCTCACGGCCCAGGTCCGCCCGCTCCTGCCGCCAATACCTCCCCCGCGGCACCATCCCCCATCGGCCCGCGGCCCCCCCGCCTGCCCTACGGACCGCTCCTGATATGGTTCTTCTCCGGGTGGGGGCGACATCACGTCATGCCGCTGGGCCGTGGGGGGCGGGTGCGCGCAGGTCCAGGGGCGGAACGCCGAGCGGACGGGGACCGTGCGCAAGTGCATCACCAGCTACTTCGTGCAGCGGGACTGCTTCTGCATGAAGCGCCCCGTGGCCGACGAGGCCAAGCTGCAGCGGGTCGAGCGGCTCGCCCGGGACGAGTTCCGGCCCGAGTATCTCCGCCAGATGGCCGACCTCAAGGCCCTCATCTTCGCCAAGCTCGCCCCCAAGCGCCTCCACGGCAAGGCCCTCAACGGGCCCAGTCCGCACCCCCGCCCGCACGCCCTCCCTCACGCACGCCCTCCGCCACGCACGCCCTCCACCATCCCGGCCGCCTGACGCGCCCAAATGGCTGGGCTGGGCGGCGGTGCGCAGTGCTTTGCCAGCTTGCCCTGAGCTACGCGGGGGCCATCAACGAGGGCGTCATGCCCACCATCAGCACCGCCTGGGAGAACGTCGTCGCCGCCGAGTGCGACCGGGCCGCCCACGACGCGCTGGCCCTCTTCAGGGCACGGTCCGCTCGCCCGCTCTTCCCATCCCCCCACCACCACCTCTCCCCCCACGGCCCGCCCCCCACCCTCCCACTCCACGGCCAACCCGCCGCGCGGCGCTCCCTGGCGGTGTTGCCGGCTGCCCGCCCGACGTGCTGCCTCGGCTGCTGGCTGGGGATTGCCTCGTCATCGTCGGTCCCCGCGGTCTGGGGATGGATGGACGGATGGACGGATGGATGGATGGGGTGTGCGTGGACCTGGGGGCTGGACGGGGCAGCCTTGAGGAGGCCCTGGCTGCGGGGGGGCCCGAGCGAGTCGTGGACGAGGGGCCTTTGGCCGAGGCGGCCGCCGGGGCCACGGCCAGCGCGCTGATGCTCTTCCGCCAGGTGGCGGCGGCCGTGGGCGAGGCCGAGCCGGTCGAGCAGGCCCAGAGCCGCCTCGCCGAGGACCTCCGCAGGCTCTTCACGTCCGCCACCCGGCACCCCGCCCACCCACCGCCATGCCCGCCGCCATGCCCGCCGCCATGCCCGCCGCCATGCCCGCCGCCATGCCCACCGCCATGCCCACCGCCATGCCCACCGCCATGCCCACTGATCGGCTTGGCATGCGCCGCCCCCTCACCGCGTTCTCCTGGCCGGCGCTCGTCGGTCGGTGTCGTTGGTGGCGATTGGCTGTTTTGCTGGGCTGGCGGCGGCTGGGTTGGTGGCGATTGGCTGTCGTGTTGCTGGGTCGGGTCGGGTCGGGGCGGTCCGGCAGCCGCGAGCTGGCCGAGAATGCCCGCCGCAGCGGGGCCCTCTGCGAGCGCCTCCTGGAGCAGCCCACGGCCGCCCTGCAGGCCGACATCACCCCGCAGCCCGCTGCTGCCCGCTGCGGGGTGCTGTGTGCGGGTGTGCGGGTGTGCGGGTGTGCGGGTGTGCGGGTGTGCGGGTGTGCGGGTGTGCGGGTGTGCGGGTGTGCGGGTGTGCGTGGGTGTGGGTGTGTGGGTGTGTGGGGTGTGTGGTGTGTGGGTGTGCGGGTGTGTGGGTGTGTGGGTGTGTGGGTGTGTGGGTGTGTGGGTGTGTGGGTGTGTGTGCGGGTGGGTGCGGGGGCCCCGCTGCAGGCCCAGGGCCCGCGGCCCGGCTGGCGGGCTTCCTCAGGGAAACTGCGATGGACCTCGTCAGGTCCGCGCCCCTGGGCAGCCCGCCCCGCACATGATGGTTGCCGTCGCTTCCGTAGCTGGCCCGCTGGCCCTCGCCCCTGCGCCCCCGGCATGGCGGTTCCTGGAGGTGGAGGTGCGCGCCCCATCACAACCACCCCATCATCACAACCACCCCATCATCACAACCACCCCATCATCACAATCACCCCATCATCACAATCACCCCATCATCACAATCACCCCATCATCACAATCACAGCAGCGCACCTCAGATCATCGATCGGCATCCTGCCGCATCTGCTGCCCGCTCTCGCATCCGCTCGCCCAAATCGTCCCGTCACACACACACATGCTTGCCTGATCTGCCTCCTGGGTGGATGGGGGGATGGGTGCAGGCGTGTGGCGGGCAGCACATCGAGACGGCCATCAAGGCGGGCCACGAGGCCCTCGACAAGGAGCTCAAGAAGTCCGCCCGCACCCCCGCCCTGCCCTCGCCTGCACCCTCCCCCCTCGCCTGCACCCTCCCCCCTCGCCTGCTCTCCCTCCGCTCCGCCTGCTCTCCCTCCCTCCCCCCCCCCCCCCCCCCCCCCCCGCCTGCTCTCCCTCCTCACCTGTGACCACCCGTGTTGCCCATCATCATGGCGGCTGCTGCTCTTCTGGGGGCCTGGCGGGGGCAGGGCGGACGCCCAGTACCAGGTGCTGCGCGGGCTGCAGGAGGCGGCCCAGCGGTCGCTGCAGGTTGCCCAGCAGGAGCGCGACGCCGAGGCCAAGGCCAACTCGCAGCTGCGCGAGAAGATCCAGAAGGCACACGGCGACCTGGCCGCCCTCGAGCAGGCAAACCGCAAGTCGGCCGCCCCGCCCCCCGCACACACCGCCGTGCCCTCCTCGTGTCCCTGCCCATACCGCGCTCTCCGCCCTTGGCGGCCGCTCGGTCGTCACCGGTGCGGTGCGGTGCGGCGCGTGGGCGTGTTGTGTGTTTGTGTGGCGGGCGGGCGGGCGGGCGGGCGGGTGGCAGGGCCGAGGAGGACAAGCTGCAGCTGCAGCAGGCCCTGCGGAGCCTGACCGACGACAAGATGGCCGCCGAGCGGAAGGCCATCGAGGTCCGCGCCCCCCACAGGCCCCACCCCACCGGCCCCGTGGCCACTCCACCCCACCCCGCGGCCACCCCACCCCACCCCGCGGCCACCTCCTTCCGCAAGACGTGCCGCCCATCATCACATGACACGTCTGGTGGCCTGTGTCCCTGTCTGTCCCCTGTCTGTCCCCTGTCTGTCCCCTGTCTGTCCCCTGTCTGTCCCCTGTCTGTCCCCTGTCTGTCCCCTGTCTGTCCCCTGTCTGTCCCCTGTCTGTCCCCTGTCTGTCCCCTGTCTGTCCCCTGTCTGTCCCCTGTGTGTCCCCTGTGTGTCCCCTGTGTGTCCCTGTTTGTGTGGGGGCGCAGGCGAGCATCGGGCGGGAGCAGGTGGAGGCGCGGTTGCGGGGGCTGGACGCCGAGCGGACCGAGCTGCAGGAGCGGGTGGCCGGGGTGGAGCTGGCCAACAAGCAGCTCGTGGGCCGCCTCGAGGGCCACGGCAAGAACATCACGGGCGTCGTCGCCGACAAGGTGCGCCTCGAGGAGTCCCTCAGGTCGGCCCCCGCCACCCCCCCCCGACAGCGCCCGCTCCTTCCGTATGGCCGTCGTGATGGTGGCCCTGACGTGGCTTGGCACGGCCCGGCGCGGGCTTGTGTGTGTCTGTGTCTGTGCGTTTGGGCAGGCGGGTCGAGGCCAAGCGGTCGGAGCTGTCGGGCCAGGTGGACCGGCTGCTGGGCGAGCTGCAGCAGGCCCGGTCGGAGGGCGTCACACTGGGCGGCCAGCTCACCGCGGCCCGCCTCGAGAACGCCCGCCTCACCAAGGAAGCTCGCTGCCGCCGAGCACCGCCTCAAGCAGGTCCGCCGCCCCGCCCCGCCCCGCCCCGCCCCGCCCCGCCCCGCCCCGCCCAGCCCCGCCCAGCCCCGCCCAGCCCCGCCCCGCCCCGCCCAGCCCCGCCCCGCCCCGCCCAGCCCCGCCCCGCCCAGCCCAGCCCGCCCCGCCCAGCCCAGCCCAGCCTCCCCTGCGATGATTCGCTTGGCCCCGTCGCCTCGTGTCGGATCGGGCACCCGACCCTGCCCTGCCGGCCCCGGGATGGTCCCTGAGCCGGCTGAGGTGACCCGGCGGCGACCTCCTCCGGCGGGCCTCCGCCTCGACCATCCTCCAGCTGGACGACCTCCAGCGCGCTAACGCAGCCCTCTCCGAGGAGGCCCGCACCCATGCCCACGCCCCCCACGGCCCTGCCCTGCCCCTGCCCTGCCCCCTGCCCTGCCCCCTGCCCTGCCCCTGCCCTGCCCCTGCCCTGCCCCTGCCCTGCCCCCTGCCCTGCCCCCTGCCCTGCCCTGCCCTGCCCTGCCCTGCCCTGCCCTGCCCTGCCCTGCCCTGCCATTCCACATATCCGCCTGACCGGTCGGTGGTTGGGTGGGGCCGGATGGGGCCGGATGGGGCCGGATGGATGGGGGCGGGCAGATCAAGGAGCTCTTCGGGAAGGTGGACTTCTGCACGGAGTCGCTCTCGATCGCCGTGGCGGAGCGCATCCGCAGCGACGAGCAGGTGGCGGCCCTCGAGTGCACCCTGGCCCACCTGCTGGCCTACCCGGGCGCCCGCAAGCCCTACCTCCTGCGCGCCGAGGCCCACCCGGCGGCGCCCCGCGTCCGGCCGGCGCCCCCGCCCCCCTCGGCCGTGGCAGGAGTCGCGTCGGCCATCGCGGCGGTGGACACGCTGGAGCATTACACCTCCGCCCAGGTGCCCGTCCAGGTCCCACGCACACACACCCCGGGCCCACCTGCCCCCCCTCCCCCCCGCGCCCCGGTACCTGCGCCTCGCCCCCTCTGGCCGCCCTCACACGTGTGGTGGTGGTGCTGGGGCCGGCGCAGGTTGCGGCCCAGGACCTGCCCAAGGTGCGCCAGAACAAGAGCTGCCTCATCATGTGAGCCCTGCGCTGCCTCGTCCAGTGAGCCCTGTCACGCGACCGGCCTCGTCATGTGAGCTGCCTCGTGAGCGGAGCCGCTCCCCGAATAACAACCAACGTGTCTTCGTCATCTTCGTCGTCTTCTTCGTCATCTTCATCCGTCTTTTTGGCATATTTTGCGCCCCGATCCCTTCCCCCCCCCCCCCCCCCCGGCTGCCGCCCGCATTTGCATTCATTCATTATTCGTTGCTGGGCGCGGCCTCGGTCCCACCCTCCCCTTCCCATCCCTTAGCATCCCTCCCTCCCCATCTTCGGCTTCGCCCTGCTGTTGGCTGGCTGCGGCCTTCTTTGAAGCCCACCCAACCCAACCCAACCCAACGATGTCGCTCCGCTCCAATGGCAGCCCCAGAGGCGCGGGCGGGGTGCCTCCTACAGAGAGGCGAGGGCCGAGGGTGGGCGGGATGGTGCCTCTGGCCGACCACGCGTCGCTCCTTCCGGCCGCGGGAGCTCAGAGGCGCTGGCGCCATGTGGCGACGTGTCCCAGGGCGCCCTCGGGGGGGACGGCGCCCTCGGGGGCTGCCCGCTCCCAGCCGCCACGCATGCCCTGCGCCCCGCAGGCCGCCTCGAAGTGGCACATGGCGATGCCCAGGTCGTTGTGGCTGCCGGCCCCCGATGGGCCCACCCACACCCACACCACCCGAGGTCCCCACGGCGTACGGGATGAAGAAGATGCCCCAGCCCCTCAGCCCCCCAGCCGGGCAGCAGCTGTGGGCCGTGAGGGGGCGGCGGCGGGCCGGACCCGAGGTTTGTGATCATCTCGCCCCCCATGGGGTACGCGGGGCCCCGCCAGAAGGACACCACCGCCGGCCGGGCCGCGTGCACCACCACCCGCCAGGGCTGCTTGTTGGAGGCCGACGGGGCCGTCCGGACGCAGCTCAGCGGCACCGCCAGGCCCTCTGACCGCCCCCCACGTGGCACCGCGTGAACAAGGGAAGGGAAGGGGACAGCGGTCGGAGGTGAGGCAGGGGACAGGCAAGGGGCGGGCAGGGGGCAGGCAAGGGGCGGGTGGGCGGGGGGTGGCGCGGACCAGCCTCGGCCTCTGAGGCGATGGGGGCCAGGGCCTGGGCGGGTGCGGGCTGGCGGAAGAAGATCCGCGGCCAGGCCAGCCGGCTCGAGGAGCCCGCCGCGGCCCGCATGTACGTGTCGAAGGCGCCCCGCTCCTGGGGCACGTGCCCCACCGGGCTCACGATGAACACCTGCCCCCCAGCCGCCGGCCCCCGCAGATCATCATGAGGGGGGAGGGGAGGGGAGGAGCGCGGGGCGGGGCGGGGGCGGGGGGGGGGGGGGGGGGCGGGGCGGGGGGGGGGGGGGGGGGGGGGGGGCGGGGGGGGGGGCAGGGCGGGGGGGGGGGCGGCGGGGGCGGCAAGGCCCGGAAAAAGTGCCCAGCCCAGGAAGGCGGGAGGGAGAGGGATGGGAGTGGAGGGGTGGGGAGCGAGGAATGTCAGATGGTGAGCGGCGAGGCGGGACGGGCCGAGCAGAACAAGGGCAAGGGCAAGGGCAAGGGCAAGGGCAAGGGCAAGGGCAAGGGCAAGGGCAAGGGCAAGGCCACCCCAAAGGTACGCGGTGCGGACCGGGTGCCGCGGAGGACGACCCGCTCGAAGACATGTACCCCCCCAAGACATATAGGGGGAGGAGGTGCGGACCCGGGTGCAGCGGAGGACGACCCGCTCGAAGACGTACCCGAAGTCGGCGTAGTCGGACGGGACGCCCCGGTCGGCCACCTTGCCCACCAGGAAGTCGCGCGCCCCGGTGACCACCCCGTAGGTGCCCAGCTTGCCGTCGGCCTGGGCCTTGCTGACCAGCAGGATCCGCACCCGCAGCCCGAAGGGGCCCGTCATGGCCCCGTCGTCGGCAAGCAGCCCCTCGATCTCGCGACGCTCATCGGGGCTCAGATCCCGCGACTGGTGGCCCCGATGAAGGCATGGTTTAGACCATCTTGTTGCGTCGGAAGTGATGGCGGGCACAGACCGCATCGTAATGGCGCCAGCTGCTTCGCATCCGAATGATGTCAACATCGGTGAGCGCGGATGGGGATGTTTTGCTTCCAAAGCGCTTTTGCGTAGAATCCACACGACGTTGCTGACGGATACGGCTCCACATCCACAAGAGTGCCGTGGGCACCAGGAGGAGGGTGAGAAGCAGATAGCGGGCCGCTTGGATTTTCCCTCTCAACTTGAGGATGCTCACGGAGGCCCAGACCCCCAGCATCGCAGGGCCCAGGAAAAAGTTCAGCAAGAAGCCCATCCTAATATCGGGAGTCCTGTTTGCATTTCTGGACCACCAAACCCATCCGACCTTTGGAAGGAGAGAAGAACCAATGGCACGAGCCACTCAATTTGCATTTCTCCGACCGACGGTCGGCGGGGGGAACGGTTACTTTTGCAGTTCCACCAAAGTCGCGAAGAGCGGGCGTCCGTCGGGCGTCGCAATCGGCTCGGCAGGCGAGGCAGCTCCCGCGAGGCCGACACTGGCTCCCATCTGCATGGACCTCTTGAGGAGGGCCTCGTTGCCCAGCGAGGTGCGGTAGCCCTGGGCCAGGACGGCCCGGAAGAGGGGCGCCAGGGCGGCGACGTCCTCGGGGCGGGTGCGGAGGATCTCGTCGCGCTCGTGCTGCTTGAGGGCGACGGTGAGCCCGCTCAGGTGCATCCCCAGCGACTGGGCGCTGCGGGCCCCGGGCGACAGGGGCGAGTCCAGGTAGCCGATGGTCCCTGCAGGGCCCGCCCGGGGCGAGGAGGACGGAGAGAGGCGATCGAGGCGGAACGCGCCGATGAGAAGAGCCCTCGTCGCACCCTCGCAGGCAGCACGCAGCGGAAGCGGGAGCGGGAGCGGACCGATGATGAAGCGGCGCATGTGGAGGTCGAGGTCCCGGGGCGGGTCGATGGCCGTCACGGGCCAGCCCGCCACCGAGGGGCCCTGGGCGGCAACCGGGCCCCCGGCGAACTTGGCCAGATAGTCTGCCACGCACACGATATGCCAAGGAAGGTGAGGACGGGGGCACACCAAAGATGGGGCAGGGGCGGCGGCGAGGCGGGTGGCGGACCGGGGAGGGTGGCGAATGCCTGGTAGGTTTGCTCCACGTTGGGGTCTGCCCTTCCCCAAAGCCATCCATCACCCGCCACCCCGCGCAGCAGCCGCAGGGATGAGACCACCACCCACGGCCCATTCCCACCCAGGGCACACAGCCCCTCACCCATTCCCACCCAGGGCCGCTGCCATCTCAGCGCCTGGCGGACCGCGGTAGGTGAAGAAGACCATCGCGCCCCGCGAGTCGGCCCGGGCCCACGTCCCTGCGGGTGGCGGGCGAGGCGATGACGACAGGAAGGAGGCGAATGGCGGCTGACGACCCCCACCACATCGGACGGGGGGCGTCTGTGGGGGCGGGACGGACCGTAGGCGCCGCCCCGGACGCGGATGGCCTGGCGGAGGTAGTCGTCCGCAACCAGCCGGCACACCTGCAACCGCCCCGTCATCCTGCCAGCCCGGCCGCCAGCCCCCCAACCCAAGGGGCGTTTGAGAGGGCGCAACTTCGGCCCGAGAAACGGGGGGGGGGGGGAGCCGACATCGGGCGGCCCTGGTCGTCGCACGCCCAGGCGGGCAGGGGCCCCCCGAATCGCTCGGGGTCGAAGGTCAGCGCCCGGAAGTCGGCCGCCGTGCCGTTATAGACAACCTGCACCCCACGCCCCGTGCGAGGGTCGGTCAGCGCATCCTGGCCGGCCAAGGGCGGTGATAGGCAGGGACGGCTGGGATGGCGTGGCTCCGAGTCCGCGGTGGGAGGGTGTTGTGGCGACCTTGGAGGCCGTGGCGAGGGCCTCGTTGCGGGGCTGGGGCCTCCAGGCGGCCAGGGGGGCGCACACCCCGCGCCCCTCCGGCGGCCCCGCAGGGAAGGCGGCCAGGTGGGCCGGCGCGGCATCCGTGAAGCCGGCAACCATCTGCAGAGGGCAGCCGGGCAGCGGGTGAGGTGAGCGGCGGATGCGGTTGCTGTGGGGCGGGGCGTGGGCGGACCGGGTCGGGGCACGTGAGGCCGCACCGCATCCTGGAGGAGACGAAGAGCGCCTCGGCCAGTTTGCCCATCCGCTGGACCAGCCGCCGGGCCGCCGGGGACTGGGGCGCGCTCAGGGCCGCCTCGCACTGGCGCAGGAAGCGGTATTGGTCGACCCCGTCAAGCTGCGCACAGGGGCGGGCAGGCGACACGTGGCGAGTATGACGCCCTGGGATCGGGGGGGGGGGGGGGGTGGACCATTTCCTGGCAGTATGCGGGGGCCATGGCGTACGAGCAGAGGCGCGAGTAGACGACCCCGTGGCCGCTCGAGGCGAAGCTGCGCTCCATCGCCTGCCGCGCCTCCCGCACAACCTGTGCCGGTAGGGAGATGTGGCGTGCCGCCCCGATGATCGCAGGTTGCAGGGGTTGCAGGGCAGTGGCAAGGTGGCAGGGCAGTGGCAGGGGGTGGCAGTGCAGTGGCAGGGGGTGGCAGGGAGGTGGCAGGGTGTGAGGGCATCAGGGGGCAGGGGTATCGTGGGGCGGGGGCGCGGGGGCGGGCCTCGAGGAAGCGGGTGGTCTCGTCGAAGCGCATCGTGCGGAGGATCTCGGCGAGCAGGTCGAGGGCCGGCCCCAGCTGGGCGGGCAGCACCCAGAGGGCCGCCTGGAAGCACAGCAGGAAGGGCTCCTGCCGGGTGTAGTCGGCCCCGTAGGTGGTGGCCTGGGCCGACCACGAGGCGATGTGGAGCCCCACCTGCACCCGACCAGACGACCAGACCGGACCGGGGGAGCAGCAAGGCACTGAAGACCGGAACCCGGGTGTGCACGGTGGAGGCAGGAAACCAGGGCGGACCTGGGTGCCCAGCTGGAGGTAGGGGCAGCGGGCGGTGGAGAGCTTGCCCGCCAGGGTGGCCATGAGGCCGATGTAGGGCAGGGCCGCCTGGAAACCGGGCAGGGCCGCCTGGGCCTCCTCCTCGGCCGCATCCTCCATCATCGCGGGGTCGGCCAGGCCTCCCGCCTCGGTGCGCCACCAGGCGGCCGGCAGCCGGGCCGCGTCGAAGAGCAGCCGCAGGTGGTACATGCCTGAGGTGCCCACCGGGCAGTGGTACAGCGGCACAGGGGCGGCCCCCGGCAGGGGCAGGGTCGTCTCGCGGGTGGGCACGATGGGCGGCCGGGCGGGGATGTGGGCCGGGTCGAGCAGGGGCAGGGTGGCCAGGGCGGCGGGGCTGTCGTCCCGCGACTGGTGCGCCTGCAGGGCCGCCGTCTGGGCCACCAGCCCCTCCACCGCGTCCCCGCTCAGCCCGGCCTTCAGCTGCCATGCCAGCGTCCGGGGGGGGGGGGGGGGGACAAAGGTCGCAATGATTTGCGGAGGTGCTGGGCGAGGGGCGAGGGGCGAGGGGCGAGGGGCGAGGGGCGAGGGGCGAGGGGGCGAGGGGCGAGGGGCGAGGGGCGAGGGGGCGAGGGGGGCGAGGGGCGAGGGGCGAGGGGCGAGGGGCGAGGGGGCGAGGGGCGGGGGCGATGCAGCGGGTGACGTCGGCCATCTGCTGGGCCATGGCGCGGTCCTGTGTCTCGGTGAGGGACGGGTCAAGGGCCACCAGCACGGTGGGGTTGGCCACCAGATGCTTCATCACCAGCCGCTCAGGCTGCCGCGACGAGACGCCCAGGAGGGCAGATGGAGACACCCAGGAGGGCACCCAGGAGGGGGATGGAGACGGATGGATGGATGGATGGATGCGAGACATACAGATGGGAAATCGGACAACAGTGTGGGCCGTTGAGGTTGAGGGAACGAGCGAGAGCAGGGGGGGGCGGGGGCGGGGGGCGAGACGGGGCGAGACGGGGGCGAGACGGGGCGAGACGGGGGCGAGACGGGGGCGAGACGGGGGCGAGAGAGACGGGGCGAGACGGGGCGAGACGGGAAGGACGGGGGCGAGACGGGGCGAGACGGGGCGAGACGGGGGGCGAGACGGGGGCGAGACGGGGGCGAGAGCGAGGCGAGACGGGGGGGACCCGAGGCCTGGCTGAGGGAGAGGGGAGGAATGGAGGGGCAGGACCCATGCATCAGGGACGGGCGGGGGAGGGCGGGGGACAGAGGGCGGGGGACAGAGGGCGGGGGACAGAGGGCGGGGGGGTGGAGAGGGTACGAGGGGCGGACGGTGCGCAGGGCGTCGATGATGTTCTCCAGGCCGCGGTGGGCGTCGTCAGGTGCCGAACCGCGAACGAGCGCATGTTCCAGGCAGACTCGATCTCCTGCCCATCCCGGGGTGGCGTGAGCACGGGGGCAGAGGTGAGGGAGACTGCTGGGCTGTTGCGGGCGGGTTGCGGGCGGGTTGCGGGCGGGTTGCGGGCGGGTTGCGGGTGCGGCTCCACCGGCTGGCTGGCCGACCTGTGGGTCGAAGCCCTTCTCGACCTGGGCCAGCAGGGCGTCGCGCATGGCCGGCCAGAAGGCGTCCTTCTTGGCGAGGCCGGTCCCCTTCAAGGTCACCACGAACGTCGGCTGGAGAACCGGAAACAGCCACCAGCCCCAGCGACCACCAGCCCCAGCGACCACCAGCCCCAGCGACCACCAGCCCCAGCGACCACCAGCCCCAGCGACCACCAGCCCCAGCGACCACCAGCCCCAGCGACCACCAGCCCCAGCGACCACCAGCCCCAGCGACCACCAGCCCCAGCGACCACCAGCCCCAGCGACCACCAGCCCCAGCGACCACCAGCCCCAGCGACCACCAGCCCCAGCGACCACCAGCCCCAGCGACCACCAGCCCCAGCGACCACCAGCCCCAGCGACCACCAGCCCCAGCGACCACCAGCCCCAGCGACCACCAGCCCCAGCGACCACCAGCCCCAGCGACCACCAGCCCCAGCGACCACCAGCCCCAGCGACCACCAGCCCCAGCGACCACCAGCCCCAGCGACCACCAGCCCCAGCGACCACCAGCCCCAGCGACCACCAGCCCCAGCGACCACCAGCCCCAGCGACCACCAGCCCCAGCGACCACCAGCCCCAGCGACCACCAGCCCCAGCGACCACCAGCCCCAGCGACCACCAGCCCCAGCGACCACCAGCCCCAGCGACCACCAGCCCCAGCGACCACCAGCCCCAGCGACCACCAGCCCCAGCGACCACCAGCCCCAGCGACCAGACACAGTCACCCAGCCCGAGGGACCAGACACAGCCAGTGAGGCGGATGGAACGCAGGCAATGTGCACGGGAAGCCGAGCCAAGCCGAGCGGGGCAGGGAAGGGAAGGGAAGGGCATGGCAAGGCAAGGTTGGTTGCGGGCGCGGGGGCGGCGACCTGGCGGAGGTCGCTGTCGAAGGATGCCGTCAGGTCGGTGCCCAGGGCGGCCTCGTGGAGGAGGGCCTCGCGGAGGGGGGCCCCCGTCCGGCTGACCAGCAGCCGCTGGAGGATCTGCATGGCCAGGCAGCCCTCGACGTCGTCCGAGGTGACCCCGTCCAGGACCCACCCCATGGCCAGCTGGCCCCGGCCCGCGGGGTCCTCCGTGCTGCCGATGGCCACCGGGATGGTCGCCTCCAGGGGCGCCTCGTGCCGCGCGCAGAGGGGCACCTCCGGCTTGGCGGGGAAGCCGTGGTCTGCCCGTCACCACGCAGCGCACCGCCGCCGCCAACCAGGCCGCACAAGGGAGACGCGAATCGGAAGGTGAACGTCAATGGGAAGGGGACGGGAACGGGAACGGAAACCGCCACGGGTTGTCGCTGGGCAGAAGGGGATGCCGACCTGCGCACAGGCGGGCGCGGGTCTCCTCGTCGACTGTGTTGACCCAGTGGGGCGGCGGCGGCTGGGGGGCGGCCCCGGCGGGCCCCATGGCGCCCAGGTAGCGCTCCTCCAGGAAGGCCAGCTCGGCGGCCGTGTCGCCGTCGCCCGTGATGATGCACCGCGCGTTGCTGGGCCGGTAGTACACCTGGACGCAGGCAGGTCGAGGTCGGGGTGCGATGGATGACGTGCCCGGGGGGCGTGGGCGTGGGCTGGCGGGCAGACCCTGTGGAAGTCGCAGCACATGCGGTACGAGAGCGACGGGATGTGCTCAGGGTTGCCCCCGCTGTCGACCGCGTACGGGTGATAGGCCTCGGGGTGGACCGGATCCTACCCCCCCATGCCACACGAAGAGTGAGGGATGCGAGCCCGAGCCCGGGCCGGTGCTCTGGCGGGAAAGGAGGAAGAGGGTGGAAGGGTAGGGGGAGGGGAGGAAGCGGCAGACCCGGAAGAGAAGCCGCTCGAGGGCGCGATCGCCCAGCTGCTCAGGGGACGAGTAGGCGCCCTTCATCTCGCTGTACACGATGCCCTGCCCAAGGAGCCCGCCCAGCCGTCGAACAACCGGTCAGGACGGGCCCCACAGGAGAAGTGGGGGAAGCGGGAGAAGAGGGGACCTTGAGCGCAATCGGGTCGCCGGCCGCAGCGATCTCGTGGCGCCAGCCCTCCTGCAGGAAGATGTTCTTGTTCTCCAGCAGCTGCGGCTCGAAGACCGCGTCCATGTACTGCCCCACCCACCCACCCCACCCACCCCACCCACCGAGATCAAGAGATGAGGCGGGCAGACGCTTGTGCGGAGGTGCTGGCGTGTGATAGAGCCGCTGCAGCGGAGGGCAGACCAAGTCGATGAGGTTGAAGAAGTCCGGCACGCACTGAGACCCGACCGGGTAGACGGTCTTGTCGTTGTACGTGAAGGCGTTGATGAAGGTCTTCAGGGACCCCTTGGCGGCGTCACTGAAGGGATCCTTCGTGGGAAAGCGCTTAGAGCCAGCCAGAACGGAGTGTTCCAAGCTACCAGCGAGCTGTGGTGAGGACGGACGATGGGTGTTGAACAGACATGTGCGGGAGACCCGCATCATTGGGCGGAGGGGTAGCGAATGCAATGGCGAAGAACTAACAAAAAGACAATCAAAAATGAGGAAAATGAGAAAAACCGAACCGGAACACAGACTTTGTTATCGTCCTTTGACTCGAGCTTCATCAGAGGCATTTGCGTTTTCTGGTGCAGGAAAATCAGGGCCCTCGATTCGATTTCTGGCACCTCGTGGATTTCTTGGAGCAGGAAACCCGAATAAACCTCTCCAATCTGCATTGGTGAAAACCGTCAACACGTCAAAAGCAGACCGCGCGGTACCACCCCCCTTGCAGGCGAACGCACCCACCACCACCCAGCGACTGTGACTGTGAACTTTCAACAGAGTCTCATCGAGGAGCTTCTCCAGGAGAATAGTAGCTTGGTAGTGCTTGCCAAGGGACTGGGTGCCCATTTGATTTTGGAACAGCTAATCCGGTTGCACGTGGCCTCGCCGAGCAACCTGGTATTTATTCTCAATGGTGCTTACCTCTATCAGAACCTGCGCCCCATTGAGTCGGAGCCAGGGGTGATGGCTCCCCTGACCATCACCAACGAGTATAGTGTCCAGGAACGCATCAACATGTACAAGAAGGGCGGCGTCTTCATTGTGACCACCCGCATCCTTGTGGTGGACCTGCTCACCAAACGGGCCGCCCCCGAACAGATCACGGGGTTCATCGTCAACGACGCCCACAGGTCGGAGCAGGCCGCCCCGCTCCCTTCTCCTCACACCCTCTGCCCTCTGGGACAGGGTGGGCGAGAACACCCCGGAGGCCTTCGTCCTGCGGCTGTATCGCGAGTCGAATCGGGTGGGCTTCATCCGGGCCTTCACGTCCTGCCCGGAGGCCCTCGTGGGGGGCTTCGGGCGCCTGCAGAAGATCATGCGCAACCTGCAGGTGCGCCACCTCATGCTCTGGCCCCGGTCTGCCTCCCCCTCCCCCCTCCTATCCTCTCCCCCCACCCCCACCCCCACCCAGCTCTACTCCGAGCCGCTTCGACCGCACCATTCCAACCGCCCGCCACCCCGATCCCGACCCCGATGATGTGGACGCAGCTTCCAGGAGAAGGTGGTCGAGTCGCTGAACGCCAGCCCGCCCGAGGTGGAGGAGGAGCAGGTCCCGTTCAGCTCGCTGATGGAGCGCATCCAGGGCTGTCTAGTGGAGCTCCTCCGGATCACCGTCCGCGAGCTGACCAAGACTGCGGGCGGCTCGGTCCCCCAGTTGGGCGGTCCGTCCTCCCCCAGAGCCTGCGGCCTTCACTCTCCTGTCGGCTGGGGTGGTGGGTGAGTGCAGAAATCACGGTCGAGGCGGCTCTCTTCCGCAGCTTCGACCGCAACATCCGGGCCCAGCTGACCCCCCTGTGGGACAAGGTCGGCGCCCACACACGCCGTCTGCTCCAGGTCTGTCCGATCCCGCCCGCTCCCTCTCCGCATCCCTCACCTCGGCTGTGCCGTGCCGTGTGGCGGGTGTGTCGCCAGGAGCTCCAAGCCCTCCGCCGCCTGGTGTTCGGCCTGTGCCGCCTGGACGCGGTCTCCTTCTACGAGCTCGTCCAGCAGGTGGCCGCGGGACGGTCGGAGCCCCGCCGCTCTGCCCAGGCAGCGGTCTGTCACGCCAGTACCGCACTCTGGGTTCTGCTGATCCACCCCTTCCTGGCCCCGCAGGCCCACCCGCCGATGTGGCTCCTCGTGCCGGCCGCCCAGGATCTCCTCGCCCTGGCCCAGCAGCGGGCCGGCGTGCGGCTGGTCTGCACCGGCACCGCCCCCCGATGTCTGTGTCTGACCTCTTCGTCTTGTGTCTGTGTCTGGCGGCCGGGGGTGGCGGGGGCAGCTGCTCTCGACACCCCTCGACACCACCACCCCGCTGAGGCCGAAAACGCCCCCTCCTGGGCGGACACTGGCCGAGACCCCTGCTGCTGCGAACACCGAGGTCTGTCAGACTGCGGGGGCAGGTGATGAGCGAGTGCCGTGGCGATATTGATTGGGCTGCACCACAGGGGGTTGGCAGATGGTGGCCGAACGCGCGGCCCCTGGTGGTGCCGTTGTTATTGTTATGAGATTTACGAGTCACCTGCCTCAGAGGTGGAAGAGCTTGGCGAGGTCCGGGACGCCGCTCAGGAAGAAGCAGGGCTGCAGGGTGGGGTCGGGCGTCGGGCAGAAATCTCCGCCTAAAGTGGAGGGGTGCGCGGAAGGGCCGGGGAGCTGATGCACGGGCGTGGTGGGCCTGACCGCGGGGGAGGCAAGGCCAGATGTGGGAGGGTACGGCAAGACGAGGTGGAGAGGCTGGGCGGACCACCGCACGAGGCCGCAAAAATGCCGAACCCACGGGCGCCCATGGCGTCGAACCCGCCCCCCGCCACGTGCAGCACCGTGTTCTGCCCGGTCGGCGTCCATAACGGGCCAGGAGAAAGCAGCCATATGAAGCGGGTGCCAACGCGCGACCACTTGCGTGGATTGCGGGTGCGGATGCGGATGCGGATGCATGGGCGTGGGCGTGGGCGGCGACCTTGGCGTAGCCGGCCTGCTCGGTGAGGCCGTAGAGCTCCGGGTGGGGCTTGAAGACGCCCGCCTTGGTGGTGGTGAAGTAGTAGTCGATCCGGGCCGGGGCCAGGTGGGTGGCCATGATCGCCTGGGTGGTGTCGTCCGCGTTGGACAGGATGCCCACGTGGATGCCCCGCCCGTTCAGCTTCACCAGCGTGTCCACCACCCCAGGGTGGGGGTTCAGATGACCTACACGCAGTAGCGGTGTGACGCGTGAGTGCGACAGGGGGGGAGCGGCTACGGCTACAGACCCCACGCCTTCATGAGCTGTTCCACCTGATCGGTGGTCGCCGAGATCCGCAAGTGGCTCATCACATTCGCCAGACCCTGCGCCCCCCCGGGTGAGGTTGAGAGGAGGACTCGGGAAAAATCCGGGATCTGCGACAGACAGTTCTCATCAGGTATTGGAATGGATCAGAGGCGGAGCGGACGCCAGGGGACATGGTCAGAGTGTTATAGTACATCCTAAGTCTGATCAATAAACTGATCAGGGATGCAATGCAGCCAGACCAATTCTCGGTGCTATAGTAGCCGAGCCACTCTTTCGTGAACTCGACAATTGTTTCGTTCGAAACAGCCAATTCATCGAAAATTTGGCGGAAGTTTGGCGGCAGGGACCCATATGTATCGAAAAGGGCTGCGAAGCCGTCGAATGTGATCAGCTGAATTTTTGTGTAGTCAAAGTCAGAACACAGGGCCCGAGGGGAAGCGGCTGTGGCGAGCGCAGCCACACCAAGCACCAAAAACAGCCGAGTCCACATCTCTTCGAGTGGCGTCTGCCCGGTGGGTTGGAGGCCTTCATCCGGCAGGGCGCCTGATCGTCAGTCATCCTTCGGTTTCTGCAGGGCGACCGGGCCGGGGCGGCAGCCACGCCCAGACTCTGCCCGGTCCATGCCGATCCGGCCTGCCGGGGGCCCCTGACCCACTGGCGCCCCGAGCACAACCCCAAGTGGGAGCGCCTAGTGGGGCTGGTCGGGGAGGCCCTCAAGGAAAGGTCCGTCGGCTGCCTGCCCCTGAGAACCCCTCCCATTCCCTCCTCCCGTCTCTTCCTCACCATTGCCCCATTCGCTGCCTCCGCCAGCCCCGCGGCCTCGGTCCTCATCGTCTGCCAGGACGAGCGCTCCGTGCGGCAGTACCGGACGGTCCGTCCTCCTCCATCCCGCGCTCGCGCTCGCCGGACAAGGGTCTTCATGCCGCCTCTTCCCTCCGACGGCACAGGTGCTGAGCAAAGGGGCCGAGGGCTTCATGCGGGACGTCACCGCCCGGGCCAACCGGCGGCTCCTTCGCGAGCATGCCAAGGGCGGCACGAGCGGGACCCGACTGGCCGTCGCGGCGTCCCCCAGGGGCAGCACAGCGTTTGCCGGGGATGAGAAACCGGAGCCCACACCCCACCTGGGCCAGAAGCGGCCCCTGGAGGCCCAAGATGACGAGACGCCCCCCGGTCGGCCGCGCTCGGCAAGCCCCGCCCCACAGCCCGATGCGGACGCCCACCCGGCGCCGACCAGCTCGGGCCCGACAAACCCGGTCGCGCCTCAGAGCGAGCCGGGGCGCCCGCAGCTGGTCGTGCTGGACGACGACTCGACGAGCGACGACCAGGCCGACGACATGGAGGGCGGCCGCGACCAGGCAACAAGCGGCCCCGAGGATGCGAGCGATGAGGAGCCCAGCGAGGGCGACAAGGACGACAAGGACGAGCAACAGGAGGGCCCGAGGCGGGTCCGGTTCAAGGGGCCTCGGCCACCCGAGGGCCAGGGGGCCCTGCAGGAGGACGGCCTGGATGGCGATGTTGGCCTGGACGAGGAGGGGCGCCTCTTGATGCAATTCGACAAGGCCTTCCAGGTCCTGCCCCTCCCCACCGGTCCGCCACCCGCCCTCCCCCCTAGCCAGTGCCGGCGCTGCTTTGCTGGTCACCACCTCTCGGCACCTCGCCTCTGGCAGTGACCGTCTGCACGACCGATGGCTTCCCCAACCTGCTGCGGGATAGCCGGCCCACCCACGTGGTCATCCTGGATCCCCACGTGGCCGCCGTGCGTACGCTCGAGGTCTGCCGGCCCTTGGACGCCACCCATGGCCGGCTGCTCACGGGCCGCATCTGCCCCTGCATCCCCAGGTCCATGCGGCCCTGCACCGCGAGGCCCCGGTGCGGGTGTTCTTCATGACCTACGAGCGATCGCTGGAGATGCAGACCTACCTGGGGCTCATCCGCCTCGAGACCGAGGCCTTCACCAGCCTCATCAAGGCCAAGGCCCGCCTCGTCCTGCCCGCGGCTGAGGGGCCCCTGGGCGATGACGGGTCCCTGCTCGGCGTCCTGCCGGCCGACACACGACCCAAGGCCCGCACCCACCACACCCAATCCGCGCCAGCATGCCCCCGCGCCCGCTTCCTTCCCCCTTCGTGTTGTCCGAGGGGCTCTCATGGCGACGTGGGCTGCTTTGCTTTCTTCGGTGGGGCCTGCAGGTCATCGTCGATGTGCGCGAGTTCCGCTCGTCGCTGCCGCTGCTGCTGCACCAGGCCGGCATGAGCGTCGTCCCGGTGCAGATCGACGTGGGTCTGCAGCCGCCCTGCCGCGCCCTCCGTCTCACCGCCGGGCTCCTCGTACGCGCGGTGTGGCGTCCGTGGGGCGGGCAGGGGACTACATCATCACACCCGACATCTGCGTGGAGCGGAAGGCCCTCAGCGACCTCGTCTCGAGCCTCCAGTCGGGCCGCCTGTCTGTTGGCCCATCCCACATGCCCTCTGCCTGCCGTCCGGCCCTCCGGCCCCCCTGCATGCACTCTCGATCCGGGCCAGCCCGATCTGCCTTCACTGAACTTGGGCCTGCGCAGGTACAACCAGGCCGAGAACATGACCCGCCACTACAAGCGGCCCGTGCTGCTGATCGAGTTCGACGAGGCGCAGCCGTTCGCCCTCCAGGTCCGCTCCCTCGCCCTCCCACCTGCTCGCTCCCCTTCCCTCCCCCCATCGCCCGGCCCTCCCAACACCCTCTCCGACCGGGTGGCCCTGCAGCTGCCCCAAGAGCAGCAATGGCGCCCCCGCTTTGGAGGGACCGGGGCGCCGAGTGGAGGCGGAGGGCCGCGGCCCGAGGGTGCCGACTCGCCCGAGGTGTCCGCCGCCACGACCATGGGCCGGCTTGCCCTGCTGACGATCCACTTCCCCGGGCTGCGGGTCCTCTGGTCTCGCTCGCCCCGCCACTCGGTGGCCCTCTTCGCCGCCCTCAAGGTCCGCCCTCATGGGCCTACCCCTCCTCGCCGGGCACCATCGCCCACCGCCCTCATCGTGCCTGCCCTCATCATGCCTGCCCTCATCGTGCCTGCCCTCATCATGCCTGCCCTCATCATGTCGCCATCATCGTGGCCTCATCGCGGCCTCATCGCGGCCTCATCGCGGCCTCATCGCATGGGCCCCTCGATCGCTTGACTTGTCGTCGTGTTCATCTTGCTGCAGCGGGGGGCGCCCGAGCCCGACCTGGCCACGGCCATGCGCCAGGGCACCGCCGAGGACGCAACGACCGTGGTGCACCTGCCCAGGGTCCGCCCCTACGCATCGCCTCCGCTCCCCCGGCCATCGCCACCCCTCGCACCTCCTGGCAATCGCTCCCCTCGCATTTTCCAGCCGGAGCTCACGGGGTGCCATCGGCATGCAGGACATCCTCTCGCGGCTGCCGGGCTGCGGCACCCAGGGGGCCGTCGAGCGGATCGCACAGGAGGCCCCCACCCTCGCCGCCCTCGGGGCCCTCCCCGAGCCGGCCCTCCAGCGGGCCCTGGTCCGCCACGCCTCGGCCTCGATGGGGGGGGGGGGGGGGGGGGGGGAGGGGGGGCGTTCGGCGACTCACTCGGCGCACCATGGGGGTGATGTTGCGGGACGGAACGCGTGGGGGCAGGGGGCCATCCAGGGCCAGCAGCTCTTCGACTTCCTGCAACGGCCCATCCCCCTCCCGGCCGAGGCCCTGGCTCCCGGCCCTGCAGCGATCCCCACGGGCCGGCGCCGGTCGGCCACCAAACACTTCGCAGCAGCCTCGCCGGGGGCGACCCTCAGGGCCCCGGCCGCTCTGGGGCCGGGGGGCCCCGAGGAGGCGGTCCAGGGGGACCCCGCGGGGGCCAGCCGTGCAGCCGGCCGGGGGCCGGGGCGGAGGTCGGGGCCGGGGCCGCGGCGCTCGGGGTGCGGCCGCAGCGAGGGGCACCGACGGTCGGGCCGGGGACACGGCCCCCATCGGATAGCGGCCCGGCCCGCCGAACGACCCACCACAATGGGCCGCTTCGAGTCGGCACCCTCCTCCTCCTCCCCCCCCCCCCGAAGCGCCTCCGTCCCCGATGGTGTCCAAGCTCGGCCGCTGTATACAACCGAGGCGCCAGTCGGTGAAGGGAAGCAAGCGCCCCGGGCCGGGAAGGAAAGAAAATCGGGGCCGGCGCCCCAAGAACATCATGCGGTGGGGATGGAGGGATGTGGCGGATGTGGTGGGCGGATGTGCGGAGGGGTCTGGCGGGATGTGGAGGGGATGATCGGGGGGGGGGGGGGGGGGGGGGGGGGGGGGATGTGGAGGTGCTGCTGCAAGGGAGTGCCGCTCAGAAGGGGTCCACGTCCTCCTGTGGGGCCAGGCTCACCTCGGGCTCGCCCTGGGGGAGGGAAGGCCAGACAGGGGAGGGAAGGCCAGACAGGGGAGGGAAGGCCAGAGGATGAGGCGGCGATGGTGGATGGGCGATGGTGGTGGGATTGACGATCGGAGGGCCCGCCAGGCCACCAGCCAGGCACCAGGGAGGGCCGCGGACCTGGGCCTGGGGGGGCTGGTTGGGCTGGTCGTCGCCTGTGCCGAAGGGGTCGGCCGGGTCGTCGCGGCGCGGGGCGGCTCGGGCCGCCACCGGGGCCTGGGCGGGGCTCACGGGGGGCGTGGGGCCCTCGGTGCCGAAGGGGTCGCCATCGTCGTCGGGCCGCCGGCGGCCAGCGGGGGCCCCCTGGGGGTGCGGCTGTGCCGGCCCGGCCTCGTCGTCCTCGAAGGACTCGCCGTACTCGTCGCCGTCCCCCCCGGCCGGGCCCGCCGTGGCCACGGGGATGGGGCGGCCCAGGGGGCGGGGGGCCGGCTGGTCGGCGGGCTCGTCGGCCGAGAGGGACAGCGCAGCCGACGAGCCGCCCCGCAGCAGCACCGGGCCGGCCGGGGGCGGGGGCAGCGCCGCCGCGGGCAGCTCGGCGTCGTACACGGTGGGGCTCCGCTGCGCCCCGGGGGCACAAAGGCCGCGGCGGCACGAGATAGAAACGGCCGGGTCGCGGGGCAGGGTGGGATGAGGGGGCTGTGGCAGCGGGGCTTTTTGGGGTGGGGGCAGGTCTGCATTTGAGAGGGTGGGCGGGCGTGAGGGCGGGACGGAAGGATCGGGGGGGGGGGGGGGGGGGGGGGGGGGGGGGCAGGGATGGGGCCGCTGCGGACGGGGGCGAGGCGGAAGGGTTGTGTGTGGGCAGGCGGAGGTCGTCGAGGATCGAGTCGCGGTCCGAGTCCGCGATGGCCGCCGCGATGGGGTCGCCGCTCGCCCCCACACCAACAGCGGCGCCCTCGGGTGCGGCGGCCTCCGTGGGGCCGGCGGCCTCCTGCTGCGGAGGGGGCGCGTGCGGGGGGCCGTCAGGTCGGAGCAGCGGCGCGGGGGGATGGGGCCAGGGCAGGGGCCAGGGCAGGGGGCAGGGCAGGGGCCAGGGCAGGGGCAGGGCAGGGGGCAAGGGGGGGGGAGCGGGCGGACGGGGGCCTCGTCGTCTTCGAAGCTGAACCGGCGCCTGCCGATGCCCCGCCCACCCCAGGGATGGGGATGGAGATGGAGATGGAGATGGGCATGGAGATGTAGAAGTGAGGATGGCGAGGGCGGGATGGGCATCGAGATGAAGATGGCCATGGAGATGGGCAGGGAGACGATGGAGAAGGGCATGGAGATGGGCATGGAGATGGAGATGGGCATGGATCCCAGGGACGGGGATGGAGATGGAGATGGGCATGGAAAGGTCGTTCGGTTGAGGGCCAGCACCCAGCGGGGGGCGGCACGGGGGCAGGGAAGGGGGTCGGGGCGCCGACCTGGTGGCTGCTGGGGTTGCCCCGCCCTCGCCTCCGCCCTCGTTCTCCGGCTGCTGGGCAGCCGAGGCGCCGCCACTCGCAGCCAGGGCCGGAGCCGGAGCCGGAGCCGGAGCCGGGGCCGGGGCCGGGGCCGGGGCCGGGGCCGGGGCAGGAGCTGCCGGGGCAGGAGCTGCCGGGGCGGGCGGCTTGGGCTGGGGCGCCTTGGGCTTGGCCGCGGCCCGCTCGCGCTCGGCCCGGAGCTGAGCCACGATGTCCTGCAGAGAAACCCCGGCACACGAGCCGCCCGTGGTGGTGAGCACTGGGGCCGCGCCAGGGGCGGCGCTCCTCCGCCTTGCGGTTGGGCACAGGGCCCGAGATGAGGGGAGGGGAGGGGAGGGGCGCAGGCCTCGGCTTCGCTGAGGGAATGGGCCACCGAGTTCCGCCGTGCCGAAGGGCGTCCGCTGGGCGGCTGAGGCGCCTCCTCCTCCCAGCTCGCACCCGCAGCAGTCCCCTGGGCCTGAGGCTGGGGAGGCTGGGGCTGGGGCTGGGCTGCAGCGGTGGGCGCGGGGCGCGGGGATGTGCGGGCGCCGCGAGCCGAGAGCGGGCCCTGGGCGGCCGCGGGTGGGGGCGGGGCCTGGCGGGTGCCGATGGCGGGCGTGGGCGGCTCGGACTCGGAGAAAGACGAGATCTCGTAGTCCGAGGCCGCCACAGCCCGGGCAGCCCCCGCCGCCCGGCGGCCAGCAGCAGCAACCCCGCCACCCGCGGACGAGGGGGCCGGCCGGGGTTGGAGCTGAGCGGGTTGGGGCTGAGCCGGTTGGGGCTGAGGCTGCGGGGCGCGGGGCCCACGGGCGGGGGCGGGGGCGGGGGCGGGGCGGGGGCGGGGGCGGGGGCGGGGGCGGGGGCGTCCTGCGGCTGGGACGGGCCGGGTGGACTGCAAAGAAAGGAATGGCAGGCGCGCGAGCACGATGTCAGGACGGTCAGGGCGGTCAGGGCGGTCAGGGCGGTCGGGCAGGGGACAGGGACAGGGGACAGGGCAGGGGGCACGGGCAGGCGGACGGGTTGTAGAGCTGGGCGCGCAGCTTGGCGCAGATGGCCTCCTGCTCGGCCAGCTCGGCACGCAGCCGGGCCGTGACGCCCTCCGCCACCGAGACCTGGACCTCCAGCCTGCCCACCGACCAGCAATGGATGGATGGATGGATGGATGGATGGATGGATGGATGGATGGATGGATGGATGGATGGATGGATGGATGGATGGATGGATGGATGGATGGATGGATGGATGGATGGATGGATGGATGTGGATGGATGGATGGATGGATGGATGTGGGTGGGTGGGTGGATGGATGAATTGGGGCGGGGCGATCATGGATCTCATCGATGGGGAGAGCGGTCATGAGGACGATCATGAGGCCGATCATGAGGCCGATCATGAGGCCGATCATGAGGACGATCATGAGGCCGATCATGAGAACGATCACGAGGACGATCATGGGGACGATCATGAGGATCATGAAGATGGGAGAGGGCGGGCAACCATGGAGCGCCACGGGACCAACAGTTGCCTTCTGGGCCGGGCAGAGGCGAGGGGGCGCGGCAGCGGACCGGGACTTCTCCTCCTTGAAGGCGGTCAGCTCGAGGCGCCACCTGGCGGCCTTGTCCTCGGCCTCCCGCAGCCGCTCCGTCACCTCTGCCGGTCCGCCGGGTCCGCCAGACCCAGAGAGCCATCAGGCATGGGGCATGGGGCATGGGGCATGGGGCATGGGGCATGGGGCATGGGGCATGGGGCATGGGGCATGGGGCATGGGGCATGGGGCATGGGGCATGGGCGCGGACGGGCGAGGTCGTGCTTGGCCTGCATGCGGCACGTCTCGAGGTCCAGCTCGCGGGCCCGCAGCGCCACCTCAAGCTCAACCACCCGCTGCACACACCACCCCCGCCGCCCCCGCCGCCACCAGCAGTGCCGCCCAAGAGTATGACCCGGTGCCCACGGGGGAGATGGAGCAGGGCAGGGCGGGGGCGGGGGCCAGCGAGGATGCGGGCCTTGTTGCGTTCCTGGAGGGCGTCCGGGTCGGCTTGCGGGGCCGGGCTGGCCGCGGCGCCCTTGAGCTGGGCCTCGAGCTCGCCCACCCGCCCCCGGGCGGCCCGCAGGTCGGCCGTCAGCTCGGCCAGGTGCCGCTCCAGGGCGGCCCGGGTCTCCTTCAGCTCCCGGTTGACGGCCTTCAGGTGCACAACCTGCCCCGGCCGGCCCGGCCCAGATCGGTCAGACACAAGTCGATCAGACACAAGTCGATCAGACACAAGTCGATCAGACACAAGTCGATCAGACACAAGTCGATCAGACACAAGTCGGTCAGACACAAGTCGATCAGACACAAGTCGACCAGACACAAGTCGATCAGACACAAGTCGGTCAGACACAAGTCGGTCAGACACAAGTCGACCAGACACAAGTCGACCAGACACAAGTCGACCAGACACAAGTCGATCAATCAGACACAAGTCGATCAGTCGAATCAGACACAAGTCGATCAGTCGAATCAGACACAAGTCGATCAGACGCATGCCAATCAGATGTGTGTCGATCACAAATGCCGCCGCGAGCACAAATCGCCCGCTTGGGACCCCAGCAGCGCCAAGGTACGGGCTGGGCGGGGGGGGGGGGGGGGGGGGCTGCGGGCGGGGGCTGGCCTTGGCCCTGAGCTCGTCGACAGTGTCGGGGATGACCGAGTCCGAGGGCGTTGGCGGGGCGGCCGGCTGGCCGGTCGCCTTGGGCTCGGGCCCTTGGGGCCCTTGGGGTGGGGCGAAGGCGCGGCTGGTGGCGGGCTGCTGCTTGGCGGTGGCCGAGGCGGGCCGACCCTTGGCGGTGGCGGTGGGGTGCAGGGGGGCCGGCCTGGGGGCTGGCGGCTCGCCCTGGGCTGCGAGGTACTCGTCGAGGCGCCGGTCGGAGGCCTCCTCGTCGGTGGTCAGCCACTCGGCCCCCATCGGCCGCGCCCCGTCCTCCGACCCGCCCGCACCCTCATCCGCGCCCCCGCCTGGCTCGTCGCCGCCCTCGATTCCACCCGGCGCGGCCACGGACTCTGGCGGCTGCTGCTGCTGGGTGGGGGCCTCGTCCCAGGCGGGGCGGGGCTCGGGGCCCAGGGCTCCCAGCCCCAGGGGCGGGGGCCGCTTGCGGAGGGGCGAGTGGGCCAGGGCGGCCGTGCAGGCGGCCAGCAGGTCCCTGAGGACGCCCCTGGGGGGGCCCTGGGCCAGCGGGATGAGGCCCTGGACGGCCTCCTTCTGCTGGGCCACCAGCTCGCTCAGCCGCACCGTCTGCAGCCCCGCCCGCCCACCCGGCCCCGTTCAAGAACGATGAGCGGGGCAGAGGCCATGGACACACCCGCCTTCGGGCGGCGAGGGTCGAGCGTGGAGGGCCGCCAATGGGACAGGGGTGGGAGCAGGCAGGGACAGGGGCGGGGCAGGGAGCGGGCCTCGTGGAAGTATGTCTGCAGGTCGGCCTCGAGCTCGGCCATCCGGGCGTACTTCTGCTGGCCCTTGCACCGCTGCTCCACCCCCGGGTGCCCACCCACCCACCCACCCCAGAGGGGCGCGTCATGAGCGGGACAACGGGGCGTTGTGGGCTGTGGGCTGTGGGCTGTGGGCTGGTACGCTGGGCGCTGTGGGGGGGGGTGCGGACCAGGATCTCCTCGTCCCGCTCCTGGACGGCGACCTCCAGGGCCCGCACGCGCCGCTTGAGGCTCTTGACCAGCTGCGCCCGCGCCGCCCACCCACCCAGCCACCCGGGGCACATCGGGCATCCCACAGATCCGAGCCGTCCACCCGGATGAGGCGGTGGGGGGGAGCCGCTCCCAGTCAGGAGTGCTCTGCCTCGGGGCGGGTGGGCAGGGGGCGGCATGGGGGCGGGCGGACGTTGTTCTCGGCGAGCTGCTGGTCGTAGTGGGGGCTGGAGCACTGGGGGCCCTCGAGCATGGCCCGGGTGCGGAGGATCTCCTCGATCTGCTTGTCCCGCCGGTGCAGCTCCAGCTCGTACTTGATGGCCGCCGAGTGCCACACGGTCCGCTCCTTCTCCACCTACGGCCCCCCGGGCCGGTCGGGCAGAGATGCAGACAGTGGTGACGCCATGCCGAAACCGGGCGGGGGTCAGACCAGGGTCAGCTGCTTCTTGAGCTCCTTCGCGCGGCCAGGCAAGATGTGAGAATGATGAGAGCACATCATCATGCTGGCTGTGTCGCGGACCTGAATTTGCTCCCACATCCCCTCAGGGTCACGGGCAAACACAGGCTGAACCCGTTTTCTAGCCGGGACTTGCTCAAAAGCGTTCAGATACGGGGCGAGACTGGCCCGCGAGGAGGATTGCGTGGCCGCCTTTTTCACTAGTGCAAGGTCGTGATTGACAACCATCAATAAAAAAAATCTTAAACCTGGAAGTGGACGAAAATGAGAGGGAAGCCCTCCTGTCATTGAAGCAGAAGTTCCAGATCGTGCTGATTTGGCGCTTTGTGGTCGTGCCCGTCTTTGGACAGGACCAGTTGGATTTGCGGGCGGTTGCATAACTAGTTCTTCTTCATACAATGGCGGGTAGGATGGGGGCCCCTCTTCGGGAGCCGGCTGCATTCAAACGAAACAGGAGTTAGTTTATCTAAAATTGGATATTTTGGCTGTGCTCGTCATTTGAAATTGGCAATGCCCCCGCCAAAGAGTGATGACGATGATGATGACGACGATGACGACGACGAGAGTAAGGACAAGGGATCAGACGACGACGACGACGACGACGAGGATGATGATGATGAGGACAATGATGATGACGACGACGACGACAGTGAAGGCAGTGATGATGACAGCGATGATGGTAGCGATGACGGCAGCAACAAAAGCGAAGAAAAGGACGATGATGGGAGCGACGAGGAAAGTGACAAGGCAAGCGACGAACAGGCCAGCAGCGATGATGAGGGAAAGAAGAAGAAGAAATCTTCGAAAAAGAAGGGGAAGGCCAAAGAGAAACCTGCCAAGGGTAAGAAGAGCAGCAGTGCCCCTCCCGGTGAGGGGGAACCCCCGCCCATACCACCATCTCAACCCGCTCCACCGAGCACCACCCTCTTCCCCGGCGGGGTGCGAATCGGGCAGCTTGCGAACCACTCGGTCGAGATTGTTCAGGGCCCGGCCAATGCCCCCGGCTCTTTGCGGGTTTGCATTCGAGCCGATAACATCCCCGGCCGCACCATGGGTCCGGCGCCCCCCTCGTTTGTCTGTTGCTGACCACTCCCCACCACCCAGAGGTCCTGGTGGACATGAACTCCTGTACCATCTCACTCCCCTCGACGGCGAGTCCGCCGGATCCATTTTCGAGCGGGCCGAACGGCGGGGGTCTTCTGCCCGCCCAGATCGACCCTGCGCTGCCCCCGCCCATCATCCCGGGCAGGTCCGTTGTTGGAGCCCTTCGGAGGCCCACAGGGAGGTCATCCGGTGGCCAGATTAGATGAATCGCCCTTTCTCCTTTTTGTTCTCCCCGCTGCTGGGGATGCCGCAGGACGGAGCCCCCGCGACCGTTCCGCATGGACAGCAACCGCCCCATCAGCACCCAGATGGCCGACCTGCTCTACCCCTCGTACTCGGCCAACGCCTCGGCGGCCTCCCTGGCCCCGTTCCCGCCCCCTTACCAGGCCTCGGCCCTAGGGGGGATGGAGGCCGTGATGGATGGCCTCAACCTTGGCCCCGGCTCGGCCTACTCCAGACACTGATCGGGTCTGCTTGGCCACGACCAGTGCCACCGCAGACGATCCACCCGATCCGGCGGAGCAGAGGGCCCACTGGATCCCCGGCCATCCGGACGTATCTCCGCGCGGGACGTGGTGTGGCTCTTTGGCTCCTCTGATCCGTCCGCCCACCCGACGACGCAGGACGAGAGCGCGAGATGAGTCCCGAGACTCTTCACCCAATTAATTCATGGACAGGCAGAGGTCGGTGTGCATACAGAAGTGTTTCATGCCCACCTCTTCGAATGGGGCGACCTCAGGAGTCTTGCAAAACCCGCACCGCTCGTAAAACCTTCGTTTCATGTGAGACGACTGGCGGGTAAAAGGAAGTACAACAGACCCCGAGGCGTAGTGGCGAGCATGGCAATAAACTCGGGGAAGGTGCAATTGATCCTTGGCAAATTCCAGGAGGCGAATAACCAGCTTTCTGCCAACGCCGAGTTTCTGCTGGTCAGCCCGGACCGCCATTTGATACAGCTTGCCTGCTCCAGGGAAACGAACGTGATCAACGGTGTGGAGAGACACGCAGCCGAGCACCGGGCGCTCCGGCAAAGATGAATCGAAGCACACCAGGTGGTAAGAATGCAACGGGTCTAGATCGTTGCGTGCGAGACTCCGCGGCATGCCGAGAGGCTTGCGGAGGGTTTCATACCGCACATCGAGCATCCCCGCATAAAGTTCAGGATTCTCGGCTTCGGTGATCCACTGAAGAGTAAGTTCGGGTTGCATTGCCAATAGCCGGCCGAACCCGACGTTGGTGATGCGGCGGCCGGGCTGACCGCCACCGTTTTGCGCCCCGCTGAACCCCAGCGAATTTGTCCGCCAGGGCACAAAACAAAATCGGTTCCCAAGACAAGGACCCTCCCGTCCCTTAAAATGTACCGTAAAACACGATATTTAGTACCCCCCGAAATTTAGTACCCCCCCCTATTTTTCGGGGCCTCGGACCAGACATTATAGAAAACCCCGAAATTCTCGCAAATTTCTTCTTTAGGGGGGTACTAAATTTTGGCTATAGGGGGTACTAAATTTTGTGTGAACCATATTTAAATCAGATGGCTTAGTGGATATCACCTCCGCGATCTTTTCATAATCGCTTTCAATTTCCTCTCTGGCCTCTCCAGCAATTCCAAAGGCTTGCCAACGCGCAAGAGTGCGATATTCGATCGCCAAGAAATTGGAAATCCTGGATTACTATGAAGTTCACGGAAAGCTGGACACACTCCGACATTATCAACCTCTCCAGAGCATCCAGATCGATAAATGGAAAGCGCAGAAAAAGAAAACCACTCGAATTGTGACGACTCAAAAAGTCGGTCGCCCGCGTATCATCAACTGGGAAGGCAGGTCAAAAGGGTATCAGGAGCAAAGAGGTATCAACGGGAGCGAGCGCACTTTACTTGGTGAGGAAGCCTCTCAAAAAAAATATGGGACAGTTGTCCGAAATTTAGTACCCCCTACAGCCCACGAAATTTAATACCCCCCCCTATTTTTCGGGCCATTTTTCTAATTTAGTACCCGGGTACTAAATTTCGTGTTTTACGGTACCGAAGGTGAAAATTTTGGAAGGGTTGCTTCCGCCGTTCAGCCGGGAAGGGTCACATGCGACCACTCAAGACATCTGATGGTCGATATCAGGTTTTTGACCTCGAGCACACCCTCGGTGCGTTGAGGGAAGGCGCACCCTTGCTACAATATTGCGAGAAAAGACCATTGACTTCCAGGCCCCCGCTGTAGGGCCTTTCAAAATTTGTACCGGTGGCAGATCCAGTCAGTCAGTCTCGTGTTAATGCAGCCTCGTAGGAGGCTAACGAAAATCGCAATCGAGAAGAGTTCACAATCCAATTCGCCTTGCATGCGGCACAACACCCCGGCCCCCCGGCCCCCGTCAACCCGACGGCTGCATCTCCCCATCTGGTGACGGACCTGACCCTAGTTGCGTCCGCGCAACTTGACCCCCCGAAGATCATGGGAGTTCATGACCGCGAGAGCTCTGAACATCGGTTTCGAGGTGTTCGTGAGCCAACCGCCATTTGACCGGGTCCTCAATTCCCATTTTCCCCGTCCCGCGTCCGCCCATTCAATCATGCCGTACGATCGACATTCCGCAGGGGTTCCTTCGCCAATCAGCAGTGGATGGACCCTGCACTGAGCGATTTCCAGTTCGATCCCGAAGAGCAGCAAACTCCCCCTTTGGGTACCGGGGCATCGCAGAGTGGCGCGCCCTCGACCTTGAGTGTCCTAGCTGAGCTCCAGCGAGCCTCCACATCCGATGTTGCGGCGGCCACCACGCCGCCCGAACCTCCGGCCGGCACAAGTTCGCCAAGCGACAAGTTGCCGCCACAGCCAAGTGAAGAAGAGATGCAAGCTTTTATGGATGCTTTTACCTCCGAGATGGAGCATGTCATTTCACTATCCCCCGCCGAACTGAAGGAGCGTCAGGAGGAGATGATGAAGCAAATGGGTGATCTGAACATGGCCGATTTTGAGCAGCAACAACAGGAACTCTTCCAGTCCCTGAAGCAGATGACCCCGGAGCAGCTCCGAGAGCGGCAGGCCGAGGTGGGAAAACTCTTCGAGCAGAACCCCGAGATGCACGACTTTGTGCAGCAGGTGCAAGGCGCCGTCATGAGCGCCATGGGCCGGGAGAACATCGAGCCCTTCGTGCGCCCCCTGGTGGACAAGTTCCCCGAGTGGATCGAGGCCCACCCCGGCCTGGGCCCGTCCGAGCGGGACCGCTACCAGGGCCAGCTGACCACCCTGCGGGCCATCCTGGCCAACTACGCGGCCCCGGACCAGTCCCAGGAGCAATGCCTCGAGGAGACGGTGCGCCTCTTCGCGGAGCTGCAGGAGCAGGGCAAGATCCCGCCCGACCTGCTGGCCCAGGTGATCCCCGCCGAGTACATGGACAGCTACAACGCCCTCGCCCAGGGCAACCTGCCCTTCCTTCCCCCGCCCACCATCCCCCACGACCCCTCGGCGCCCAGCACCCCGCCTCGGCCCCAACCGGCCGCCCCCGCCTCGGCCACCCAATCGCCTCTCTCCTCCCCGCCCGCCCCGCTCCCGCCCGCCTCCACGGGGGCCATCGAGGGCAACCAGTGCTGCATCATGTAGCCTGGGGGCTGCCCCCATGTTGTCAGCCCTCCAGTGTTGTTCCTCCTCGTCCTCCTCCCGCCTCTTCCCCTCCCTCCTCCCCCCTTCGAAATGACCTGCATTTTGTGAAATAATGAGCGTGCTGTTGACGCCCTGCGGGCCTTCATCCAGCCCCGGGGCGGCTCTCCTCCTTGCGCAGCTCGGCAGTGGAATCCTGGCCCTGGGGCAGCGGCGAGCCTGGACTGGGGGGGAGGATGCTCCCGCTCGCGCCCTGGGGGGAAGTGGCCATGCGAGGGGCCTTTGGCCGGTGCAGGGACCCCGGCGAGGGCAGGGGGTGCTTGCGGCCCAGCTGGAGGCGCGCCTGTCCCGCCGCCCCAACCTGATGAGGCTCTCGAACGGGACGCGGGGCGCTCGGGGCGTGGGCTGCGTCGGTGGGGGTGGTGATGTGGAAGTACCGGTCCAGGGTGGCCGCTCCCGGGCTCGGCACATCGGCCCTCCCCTTCCCCGTCCCCGGCACTGCGGATCCCCGACCGATGGGCCCCGGCCCCGGTCGCGCCGGGAGATGCATGCGCGGTCGGCTCGGGCGGGTCGCCAACGAGACCGGGGCGGGGCGCGTCCCTGGGTCGACGAGCCCAGTCACGGGCCGTGCGAGTGGGGCGCCTGTCCGATGAAGACTGGTTGCCTCGGGCTGGGCCCCGTTGATGGGAGTCGGAGACGCTCGTGAGGGGGGGGAGGCGCTTGAGGGGGTGAGGGACATGGGGGAGGTCGCCTTGTCGCCCGGATCGGCGTTGTTGTCGGCGGCGTCCCCTGGGCCTGCCCATCCCTCCGAGCAGGCGGCCCCCTCGGCCTCCGTCAGGGGACCACCAGACTGTAGAGCTGCCGGTGGTGCCGGTGGTGCCGGTGTTGTCGGTGTTGCCGGTGTTGCCGGTGGTGCCGGTGGTGCCGGCGGCGCGGCGGGATCCGGTGGGGTGACGCTCGGGGCGAGAGCAGGGGCGGGGGCACGCCGCATAAAGGCGGCCAGGGTGGATTGGCGGCGCTGCGCAACAGGCGAGCGGCGCGACGCAGAACCGCCCCAAGCGAAAGGAAGAGGATGGAATGGGGCGAGCGGGGCAGGTGCGGCCACCGACCCCGCGGGATGGCAGATGCATGATGCAGATGCAGACCCCACCCAGGGGCGTCGCGACGCAATTCAGGGTGATCACGATCTTGTGGGGCTGCTTCGGAGGGACCTGTGCGGGCGGCTGCACATGCCACGGGGAGGGAGGAGGGTCAGCTGGCGGCACAAGACAATCAGCAAGGCCAGAAGCGAGGCTGGGGGGAGAGAGACCAACCTTTTCTTTTTTTTCGGGTGCCGTGGCGCATGTGGGTGTGGGGGTGGCGCAAGTGGGTGTGGGGGTGACGCTGGCGTTGGCGGGTGCGGTGGCTGTCGATGTGGAGCGATCCCCAGGGGCGGCTTGTTCAGGGGCGACCGCGCCGCCCTCGAGTGCGCCCGGAGGCTGCGGGTCGGTGAGGGTGAAGGCGAGCGGGCAGTGGTCCGAGCCCATCACCTGGGGAAGTGGGTCGCACTGGCCCAGCTGGGCCATCAGGGGCCCGCTGAGGAAGGCGTAGTCCAGCCGGAGTCGGTGATACCGAGGCGGCCTGGCCGTGTCCACGGGTCGCCCTCCTGGGTCATCGCCACCCGGGCACGAAGCAAGTCAAGTCAAGTCAAGACGAAGGAGATGAGCGACGACCAGGGCGGGGGCATGGAGAGGAGACGCGAGCAGACCCATGTGGGTGTGTGGGTCGAACCACGTAAAGCCAGGCTCGGTGGGGTGCAGGGTGCGGAAGGCGTCAACCATGCAGCTACCCATCCCACCAGCACAGAAGAAACGGCGGAATGGGTGACACGGAGCTGATTCGGGCAGGGACCCCAACGGGCCAGAGGGCAGCGGGCGCCGCAACACACCGAGGAATGCAGTCGGACCCTTCCTGGGTGAGGGCCGTCACCCATCGGCGCTCCTCGTCCAAGAAACCCGACTGGCCGCGCATCCGCTACGCACCCGTGGGCACCAGATCCCGTGAAGGAGTGGCAAGTGCGGGCAGGGAGGAGCGCCACGAACCTCCACTTGGGCAATGTCAATCTCCTGGTGGCAAATGTTGAAGTCGCCCACGAGGACAACCTAAAACAGGTGCGCCCAGGCAATGAGTGTTTCATTGCGAGGAAATGGGTTCTGGGCCCTGCGCGGGGGAGTAGGGAGGAGGAGATGGGGGGGGGGGGGGGGGGGGGGGGTATGGGGGCTGCAAGACATTTCGGTGGGCGGCCAGGAGAGCGTCAACCTCCTGGCGGAGCCTGCCCAAGAAGGCCATCTTGTAGTCAGTCCGCGTGTCCTGGGGGCGGCACCACCACGCAAACCCGTTGGCGGCTGTGGGGCGTGGGATACAGCGTCAGACTTGCCGCCCATTGGGGACATAGAGGTTGAAAAGGACGAAGAAGCCGACGTCGACGATGAGGATCCGCCCCTCCCTGTGGGGCGCCGAGCGGTGAGGGCGATGAAAACGGGCGACGGACTGGTCGAACTGGGGCTCCCCAAAGCCTCCTCGGACGGAACGAGTTAAGCCCTTCCGAGCCAAAACGCAGACTCCCGAGTAGCCCTTCTTCACCTGCGAGGTGCTTCGCCACACAGATGAATCACGCCGGGTACACAAGCAGAATGCGCGAACCTCCAGAAAACATCATACCCATCAATCTCTGAATTGTTTTCATCGAAATTCTCGATATTGATCTTGGTCTCTTGGAGACAAAGGATGTCTTCGATGTGCAAAAGGGTAATGAAATTCAGTTGTGCCGAAACGCAGACGGGGATCGTTTAACCCCTTGCACATCGAAGAAAGTGTCGCAGGAGTATACTTCTTGAGAACCGTCCGAATCCCATTGATATTCCAAGTACAGAGCCTCAGCCTCAGAGTTGAGCGGCGCTCGCTTTCTTCCTCCGCAGGGTTCGTTTCGCCTCTCTTCTTCCCTCCCCCAGCTGCACGCACTCTCATCATGCCACCATCCCCTCCACTTATTCCTTCCGTTCCGTCGACATCACGGGCGAGAGTCATGAACCACCGAAAGCTATTCACCTCTTCATTTTCAAGTGCTTTCCCACTCAGGACCCGCGATTTTTTTTGGTGTGCGTTTTTTCTTGGCTGGATGATGCTCCGAATCAACATATCGTGCCTTTCGAGCCCGCCTGCGGAAGGGCAGATTTTACCCGCGGCCAGAGAGGCTTTTCGCCGAGCCTTCAAACAATCGAATTTGTTGGCTTGCTCCAATGGATCCGGATCGACGTCGGGGCAAACAAGGTGGTCGGGAGAGTACCGCAAAAGTTCTCGAGGCGATGCGAAAGGCGCGGGAGGAGGGCTTGAGACCCTCTGCCATGGTCTGCCATTTCCATACGACGACGCGCAGAATATTTGTCCCATAGATGGAGATCGAGGAACCCGAATATGTTGAGCTTGCTGGCGAGGAATTGGACGAATATGAAGAATATGCAAAAGACATTCAAGCGGATCGGGATGATGAAGAGAGTGGTCTCGTCGGTCCCTGTCCACCATGCTTATCGGTCTTCCCGATTCACAGAGGAAAGAGAGCGTGCCAAACAAAGAGCCACCGCCAGAGGCGAGAAGCCCAAACAGGCCAAGGCCGCCCCGGAGGTGGCGATTGCCGTGCCCAAGGTGTTCCTGAGTAAGCGTCCGTCGTCGGGTGCTGTCTTCAGTGCCCTCTCATGCTTTTCTCATTGGCCGTAGCGGTCCGATCATCCGCGCAACAAGCTCCAGCTGTCGTCAAGGTCTGTGTCTCCTTCGGCGGCTTGGCGGTGGGGAATGTCCCGGCCTGCCCGGCTTGGCTCATGTTTCGCGCTGGTCTCTGTCTCCCGCTCGCCATCCTGCCAGTCGGCCTCGTCGATGATCAAGGACCACCCGGAGTTCTTCAGCACGGCCGACAGCCTCATCGGGCAGCTCGACGACGAGCTCGACGAGCAGCCCCCGGCCCCTGCCCCCCCGGTGCCGCCCCCACCCCCACCCCCACCCCCGCAGCCAGAGGTCCCCTCCGATGCACAGCCCGGAAGCACTTCCCGGTCTGCACTGGCTTCGGTTGCTGGGACCGGGATCTGGAACTCGGGGATGCCGGGTGGGATGTCGGGGGTGGGTCGTCGGTGTGCTTACTGGCCGTGTCGCCTCGTGGGCGCGTGGGGGCGCCCAGCAAACACCTGCGAGAGGATCCTCTGCCCCGCGCCGGGTCGAGCGGGCCGCGTCCTGCGCCGAGCGCTTCGCCAGCCGCCCCGCTGGCCGCAACATCGGCCGACGCCCCGGCAACGGGCCCCGCGGCCCCAGTGGGCCCACCCCCCAAGCAGCCCCGCACCAGCAGCCCTGATGATGACGAAGATGACGGCGAAAAGTCCGGCGCATCCCGTTCCCAGGAAGCCCCCAAGGCAGCAGCCAGTGGCGACGGGGCCAAGGGCGCTACCCCCGCTGCCCCAGCCGCTGGGGCGAAGGAGACCAAACCCGCGGCAACCCCGCAAGGTTCGCACCCCCCCCCCCCCCCCCCCGTCGATCTGGGTGCCCGCGTGGTGATGACCCTCGTCACGTCTCTGCCTTGCTTGGCGGCGACCAGCCCGCGGCTGCTGCAGAAACTCTTTCTGGCGGGGCCGGCCAGGCCCAAACCCGCCTCGCCTGCCCCCGCGGCGCCCGGATCGGTCCGTCAGGGGCGGCACCTGCGCTCCGCGCGCGCACCCTGGAGCCGACCCACCCTCCATGCCTCCTTCCCCCGGGCCTGGGGCTTCTCCCGCTGGTTGCTCGCCTCATGTCATGCCTCCCCCCCCCCCCCCCCCCGCAGCCGGCCACCCCGCATGGGAACCTGAAAGCCGGTCCGCCAACACCCCCACCACCCCTCGCCCTTCCGCGTCCTCTCATCGCCTGACCCCGCCCTTTCCTGCCCCATTCACCGCCCTCCGTCCCTCCTGCCTCGGGCAGCCCTGCGGCCGGGGTCCCCGGGAGCCCCTCGCGCGGCGGGACGCTCCGCCTGAAGGCAGCCCCCTGAGCGTCAGCAGCCCCCTGGCGGCCCCCCGCTGCCGGGCCGGGAACCGGGTCCACGCCCTGGGCTAACTTCCCCATCCCCGAGCCGCCCCTCGGCCGGCTGTCATCCCGCCGTCCGCCTGCCCTCGCCCCTCGCCCTCGCCCCTCGCCCCTCGCCCCTCGCCCCTCGCCCCTCGCCCTCGCCCTCGCCCCTCGCCCCTCGCCCCTCGCCCCTCGCCCCTCGCCCCTCGCCCCTCGCCCCTCGCCCCTCGCCCCTCGGTGCGGCACCCCACTGTCCCACTGTCCCACTGGTCCACTGCCCCATTGGCCCCACTGCCCCACCGGCCCCACTGTCCCACCGGCCCCACTGTCCCACCGGCCCCACTGTCCCACCGGCCCCACTGTCCCACCGGCCCCACTGCCCCACCGGCCCCATTGTCCCACCGGCCCCACTGCCCCATTGGCCCCACTGCCCCATCCATTGGCCCCACTGTCCCATTGGCCCCATTGGCCCCACTGCCCCACTGCCCACTGGCCGCACTGCTGACTGCTCTCGCTGCTGGTGCGGGCGGGTGTGTGCGCGGGCAGCTGCCCTTCTTCCTGCTGGACGTGGTCGAGCCTGAGCGGGACCAGGGCACGCTCTTCCTGCTGGGCAAGGTCTACAACCACAAGCTGCGCGCCCTGGAGAGCGCCTGCGCGGTGGTGCACAACACCATGCGCACCATCTACATCCTGCCCCGGCCCGAGGTCGTCGACCCCAAGACCGGTCCGCCGCCCCACCCGCTCGCTGCTGACCATAGTCTCTCCTGTTTGCTGACCATCGTCTCTCTTTGTTGACTGGCCATCGTCGTCTCTCTTTGCTGACCATCGTCTCTCTCTGTTGACTGGCCATCGTTCTCTCTTTGCTGCCCATCGTCTCTCTTTGCTGCCCATCGTCTCTCTTTGCTGACCATCGTCTCTCCTGTTTGCTGACCATCGTCTCTCTTTGCTGACCATCGTCTCTCCTGTTTGCTGACCATCGTCTCTCTTTGCTGACCATCGTCTCGTTTCTCGGCTGGCGCCGCAGGCCAACGGCTGGCGATCGAGATGGAGGACGTGCTGGACGAGTGGAAGGAGATCGCCAGGCGGCACCACATCGCCGACTTCCACGCCACCCAGGTCCGCCCCGCCACCCGCGGCTCCCCGCCAGCCACCAGGCTGACCCAGTCCCCATCTTGCCCCCCTCCCGAGCACTTTCATCATGCCTCGCCCCCCCGGCTCTTCACGATGCCCTCCCGCCGCCTTCATGACGCCCCTCCGGCCCGTCGTGGGGGCAGGTGCGGCGCGAGTATGTCTTCGACGACGTCCCCGGGACGCCCCCCGCGGCAGACTACCTCCGCATCCGATACCCGGCCCGCTGTCCGTCCCCCGCCCACCACCACCACCACCACCACATCCTCCTCCTCCCCTCTTGTTGCTGCCGCCCTCGCTCGCCCTCCGCGTCACCCGGCCGCCGCGCAGGGCCGCCTTAGCCGGCATTCACATTCACGCGGCCCTCCTATCATACTCCTCCTCCTCCCTCCCCCCTCCCCTCCCCCCCCCTCCCCCCCCGCGGGTCGGCAGACCCGCGTCTGAGCCCTGAGGACTTCCGTGCGGACCTGGTGCAGCACGTCTGGCTGTGGACCAGCATGCGCGAGCTGTTCATCCTCAAGCGCCACCTGGCCGGCCCCGAGTGGCTCGTCTCACCAACGCCGCCCCCACGGGCGTCAGGGTCCGCCTCGCCTCGCCTCGCCTCCGCCGGGCACCCACACGCCCCCTGGTCCCACCCGCCACGTGGACGGGCCCCGCTGATGGCTGGCTTTCTGGGGCGCATGGTGGTGGGCGGGCATGGGGCCGGGCAGTACCCTACTGCAGGCACGAGTACGCTGTGAGCGGCCCCAAGATGGTCACGCCCCACATCCGCTGGGTCCCGCCCACACCCGCCCCGCCCCCGCCCCCGCCCCCCCGCCCCCGGAGGCTGCCGAGCGGCCTCGAGCCCCCGGCCCCCTGCGGCCCCCCCTCCCGGCCGACCCTGCTGGCCCCGCCGCTGCGCGTGCTCGCCCTGGCGGTGGAGACGCTGGTCGACCCGGCCAGCCACGTCCGCGAGGTGGTCGCCGTCACGGGCCTCATCAACGAGAAGTGTCCGCCCCGCCCCGCCCTGCCGCCACCCCTGCCGTCACCACAGCCATCCCGTCCTCATTTTCCCCTTCCTTCGTCTCGATCTTGCGTCGCTGCCGGGTGGCCGGGGTTGGGCGGCGCAGTTCCGCTGGACGGGAACCCGGATGGGCCCGATGGGGGCCGCCTGGCGCCCGCCTTCACCCTCGTGCGGCCCCCCCGCGGCCAGCTGCTGCCCCTCGACTTCCAGGCGGCCGCAGCCGCCCACCGACCCTGCAACGGTCCGCCAGCCCGCCTGCCCGACCCGCCATGCCCCGCCACCGCTCCGCCCCCCGGTGGACCTTTGCGTCCCTCAGGGTGCCTTTCTACGCCCTTCGCGCCCCCTCTTGGCGCCTTTCTGTGCCCTTCATGCCCCCCGTGCCTGATGGCCTGATGTCGGGCTGGCTGGCTGGCTGGCTGGCTGGCTGCTGGGGGGACGGACAGCCTTCAGAGTCAACCCCGAGGCGCTCCCGAGCAGCTCGCTGGGGGGCGCGGCAGACCCTGCCCAGGGCCCCGTGTGCCGGGGCTTCCCCACGGAGGCCGCCCTGCTGGGCTACCTGCTGGCCCGCATCGACCAGCTCGACCCGGACGTCCTCGTGGCCCACGGGCTGCTGGGGGGCGTCCTGGACACGGTCCTGCAGCGGTGCGAGGCCTGCAAAGTGGCCGAGTTCGCCAAGCTGGGCCGCCTCCAGCGGCGCCGCTTCCCACGCGGTCCGCCTGCCCCCACCGCCATCCCCACCGCCATCCACCGCCATCGCCCATCCCCGCCCCCACTGCCATCCCCACCGCCATCCCCGCTGCCATCGCTCACCCCCGCTCCTTCGATCGCCCTTGCCGTCCCTTGGCGGGGTTTTGTGGGTGCCGCGGCCTGGCGGGCAGCCCAACCGGACCTGGCCGTGCAGATGGTCTGCCAGGGCCGCCTGCTGGCCGACGTCTGGATCTCCGCCAAGGTCGCCCCCACCCGCCCCGCCATGCCCATGCCCCGCCTCGACAAGCCCGGGCTCCCCGCTGCGGCTCCCTCCAGCATCTGACCGTCGTTTGCTTCTGCTTCTGCTTTTCTGCTGCTTCTGCTGCTGCCTGCTTCTGCTGCCTGCTTCTGCTGCTGCCTGCTTCTGCTGCCTGCTTCTGCTGCTGCTGCTGCTGCTGCTGCTGCTGCTGCTGCTGCTGCTGCTGCTGCTGCTGCTGCTGCTGCTGCTGCTGCTGCTGCTGCTTCTGGCGGTGGGGGCACCTGTCCGCCGGCTGGCCCCCAGGAATTCCTGCACGAGAAGAACTACGACCTCAGCGACCTGGTGGCCTCGCAGTTCGACCCGGACGGGGTGCCCCACCTGCCCCGGCGCGAGATTGCCCCCCACGAGGTGGCCGCCTTCTTCGGCAGCAAGGAGCGCCTCGTCGACCTCGCCGCACACGCCGAGATCGACGCCCAGTCCGCAGCCCCGACCTCCCCCTCTCCCCCTCTGCGCCCGAGGCCTTGGAGTGGGGGTGTCCCAGCACGGCCCGATGGGCCTCACGGATCTTTTTGGGGTGCCGGCTGCCGCAGGTTCGCGTACGGGCTGATGGTCAAGATGCAGGTGCTGCCCCTGACCCGCCAGCTGAGCGTCATCGCGCAGAACCTCTGGTCCGCCCCCGCCCCCGCCCGCCCGCCCGCCCTCCGCACAACCGCCGCCACCCGGGGTGCCACCTGCAATCACTCACCCGCTGGCAGGTCGCGGACGCTGGTGGGCGGGCGCGCCGAGCGAGTCGAGTACCTGCTGCTGCACGCCTTCCACGACGCCCGGGGGCCCGCCGACCCGGCCCGACCCGACCACCCGCGGGCCCGCTTCCTGCTGCCGGACAAGCTCACCCGCAAGCAACAGGCCCAGCGCAAGAAGGCCGCAGCCGATGCCGAGGCGGCCGCCACCGCCGGGGCGGGGGAGCCCACCAAGGCCGCAGGGGCCGCCCCGGGCGACGAGGAGGCCATGGGTCCGCACGGGCACAGGAACACACAGGAACAGGAACAGGCACAGGCACAGGCACAGGCACACAGGCACAGGCACATACACACAAGGCACAGACACACAGGCACAGACACACAGGCACAGACACACAGGCACAGATACACACACAGACTCCGACACAGAGGCGCACACCACGTGCCTCGCGACTCGCTTGCCTCGGTCCCTCGCCCCTGACGTCGCGTTGACCCCACGGGGGCGGGGCGAGCAGCCCTGGAGGCCGAGGACCAGCAGGAGCTCGGCATGGCCATGGCCATGGGGCCCCCCGAGGAGGGCCCCAAGAAGAAGGCTGCACCGGGGCCCCGGCGTCGCAAGCCGCAGTACAGCGGGGGCCTGGTGCTGGAGCCCAAGCGGGGCTACTACGACAAGTGCATCCTGGTGCTGGACTTCAACTCGCTCTACCCGTCCATCATCATGGAGTACAATATCTGCTTCACCACCATCAAGCGGGTCCGCCTGCCTCCTCAGGCCCCGTCCCGTCGTCCCGCGCCGCCTTGGTGGTTGCTGCTCATTGGCGTTGGCGTGGCTGTTGCTGCTCTTCTCGGGGGGGGGGGGGGGGGGGGCAGGCCGACCCGCCAGCAGGCGGTGAGGGCGCCCAGCCCGTGGGCGATGCCGCCGCATCGGGCGAGCTGACGGCCGCGGCGGCGGCTTCCCTGCCCAGCGGCGAGGGGCGGTCTCTGTGACGGGGAGGGCGCCGAGGCGGGCATCCTGCCCCAGGTGATCGGCGACCTGGTGGCCCGGCGGCGGCAGGTCAAGAAGGAGCTCGACCCCATTGACCGGCGCCTCAACGACACCACCGCGCCCCTCGAGCCCCTCGAGCGGTCCCGCCTCGCGGCCGAGCTCGCACACGGCAACACCAGGCAGGTCCGCTACCACGCCCATCCCCCCTGGCCTGCCCTGCCCTGCCCTGCCCTGCCCTGCCCTGCCCTGCCCTGCCCTGCCCTGCCCTGCCCTGCCCTGCCCTGCCCTGCCCTGCCCTGCCCTGCCCTGCCCTGCCCTGCCCTGCCCTGCCCTGCCCTGCCCTGCCCTGCCCTGCCCTGCCCTGCCCTGCCCTGCCCTGCCCTGCCCTGCCCTGCCCTGGCCGCTGGGCGTGCATGGCATCCCTTCCTGGCCTGGGGTCTCATCACCGCACGGCGGGTGGCTCGGGGCGGACACAGCTGGCCCTGAAGCTCGTGGCCAACTCGATGTACGGCTGCCTGGGCTTCGAGGGCTCGCGCTTCTTCGCCCGCCGCCTGGCGGCCATCATCACAACCCACGGTCCGCCCCGCACCCCACCGCACACACCACACACATACCCGCACACACCACACACATACCCGCACACACCACACACATACCCGCACACACCACACACATACCCGCACACACCACACACCCCCAGGCGCGGACCCCACTCGTCCAACGCCCGGCCCCTCCTCGGCCCCGCCTCCCTCAGCCTTCGTCTTCCTTTCCCTCTCCTGGGCTGCGGCTGGTGGGCTGGTGGGCTGGTGGGCTGGTGGGCTGGTGGGCTGGTGGGCTGGTGGGCTGGTGGGCTGGTGGGCTGGTGGGCTGGTGGGCTGTGGGCGGTGCGTGCAGGGCGGCGGCTGTTGATGGAGACCCGCGAGCGGGTGGAGGGTCAGAACCTGGAGGTCATCTACGGCGACACGGACTCGCTGATGATCAACTCGCGCACCAGCGACGTCGAGGAGGTCCACAGGATCGGCACTGAGCTGCTCAAGGTCCCCCGCCCACCCCACCCCATCCCCCGCCCCGATACTCCCGACTGCTCACCCCGCCCCGCGGTCGCCCTGGGATCCCAATGCGCTCACGGCGTCTCACATGGTCCCGGGCGGGCGGGCGGTCATGCGGGTTGGAGCAGAGCATCAACAAGGGCCACAAGAAGATCGTCATGGGGCTGGACAACGTCTTCACGGCCCTGCTGCTGCACCGCAAGAAGAAGTACGCCGCCCGGGTGGTCAAGCAGCTCAAGCCGCTCCGCTGCGTGACCCAGGTCAAGGGCCTGGACATCGTCAGGCGCGACTGGTGCCCCATCGCACACGAGGCCGGCAAGTCCGCACCCGCACCCGCCCCCACAGCCCCGCCTCCATCGCCTCCATCGCCTCCATCGCCCCGCCTCCATCGCCCGGTCCGTCAATGAGCCCCCCCCCCCCCCGCTGCTGGTGGTGGTGGTGGTGGTGGTGGTGGTGGCGCAGGTACATTCTGGCGCAGGTGCTGGGCGAGGCGTCGCGCCCCCAAGGAGGCTGCCGCGCTGGGTAGCCAGTCGGAGGGCCCCGGAGGGACCGAGAGAGGCTCCGGTGCGGGGCAAGGAGAGGTTGTGCAGAACATCCTCGACTACCTGGCCGAGGTGGCCGCCCGGATGCGGGCCGGCCTGGTGGAGGTCGACCGGTACGCCATCATCAAGGGCATCACCAAGGACCCCGAGCTGTACGCCGACGCCGACAAGCAGCCCCACGTCGTCGTCGCCAAGCGCATGAAGGCGGCCGTCCGTCGCGCTGCCCCCCCCCCCCCCCCCCGCTGCCGCCCCGCACACCGCACACCCTGCCATGTGGGGCGCCCCTGGCTCTCTGCCCTCTGCCCTCTGCTCTCTGCTCTCTGCTCTCTGCTCTCTGCTCTCTGCTCTCTCCTCCTCTCTCCTGCCTGCCCATCGATTTGGGATCTCGGGGCGGGGCCGGGTTGGGGGGGCGCAGGGCCAGCTGGTGCGGGCGGGGATGCACATCCCGTACATCATCTGCCTGGGCGAGGGCACGTGGGCCCAGCGGGTCCGCAGCTCGCCCATTCTGCCACCCTGCCACCCTGCCACCCTGCCACCCTGCCACCCTGCCACCCTGCCACCCTGCCACCCTGCCACCCTGCTACCGCTTTGCCCTCGCGGCCTGTCGGCGCCAGCTCACCGCCTGTCATCCGCCAGGCGCGCCACCCGGACGAGGTCAAGGCCTCCATCGAGCGCGCCCAGAAGGCCGCCAAGGAGCCCGCGCCCCCGACCGAGGCTGCGGCCCCCGAGCAGCAGCAGGATGCCGAGGGCCCGGCGACGGCGGCCGGGGCAGCAGCCAAGGAGGCCGCAAAGGGGGCGGCCGGGGCGGGGGCGCTGCAGCCGGACGTGGAGTGGTACCTGCACCAGCAGCTGCACCCGTCGGTCCTCAGGCTGGTCGAGGCCTTCGAGGGCACCGACGGGGCCATGCTCGCCCGGGCCATGGGTCCGCCCTCAGCCCCCGCCCCTCGTGCCCCCCCCCCCCCCCCCCCCCCCGGCCCCTCGTGCCCGCCCCCTGGTGGCCTGCCCTTTCCACCTCGCCTCCTCCTCCCCCCCCCCCCCCCCTCCCCCCTGTTCCTCGCCGTGCCGTGCAGGCATGGACGAGAGCAAGTTCAGGCGAGCGCCCACCCGCAGGTGTCCGAAGCGCGGGCCCGGGAGGAGCAGCCGCTGCTGAGCGACATGGCCGACCGGCTCAAGCAGTGCGCCCCGCTCCTCTTCCGCTGCCCGCACTGCCCCGCCGCCGTCCAGTGGCCCCCGCCCCCCGACCCCGACCCCAAAGCCGCCCAGGCCCCGGCCAGGCAGGGCCCCTAGCCGCCACACGGTCTGCCCGCCGCCCATGCCGCCCCGACCGGATTCGACCCCGCCCTGTTCCCCCCCCCCCCCCCCCCCCCCCCCCATCATCACCATCGCCTCTGCGCCCGGTCGGCGGCGTCTCGGGGCGGCAGCGGAGCCGAGCCCCTTCCTGCGCCGGCTGGCGGACGGGAGCGAGGCCTTCGACATGATCTGCCCCGGCTGCCGGAAGGCCATCTCCGCCCAGCGGGCCGCCACCCAGGTGGCCCTGGCCGTCCGGGCGGCCATGACCCGCTTCTACAGCAGCCCCTTCCTGTGCTCCGAGATGGGCCGCTGCAGCGTCCGCACCGCCAACGTCCGTCCCGCACCCCCCGCCACAGACCCGCACCCGCTCCCACGCACCCGTCACCAGCCTCCTGCGCCCCCCTGGGGCCACCGGTGCGGCCTCTTTCCCGCCGCCTCACATCGGCCCTTGTCGGATTCGCAGATTTCCTGCGCGGCCCCGCGGTGCCCTGGGCTGGGCTGCAAGGGGACCCTGGTCCCCGAGGTGGACGCGGACAGCCTCTACACCCAGCTCATCTTCCTGCGCGAGCTCTTCGCCCCCTCCGCCTGCCGCTCCAGGCTCTACCAGGGTCCGCCCCGCCGTCCCTGTCCCCTGTCCCCTGTCCCCTGTCCCCTGTCCCCTGTCCCCTGTCCCCTGTCCCCTGTCCCTGTCCCCTGTCCCCTGTCCCCTGTCCCCTGTCCCCTGTCCCCTGTCCCCTGTCCCCTGTCCCCTGTCCCCTGTCCCCTGTCCCCTGTCCCCTGTCCCCGCCGGGCTTCGAATCTGCCGCCTGGCTCTCCATTCACACAACCCACCGGGGGCTGGGCCCAGTGCCCCGGGCGGTGCTGGTGGGCCGGGGCGAGGCCGAGGCCGATCGGGAGCTGGCGGGCATCTGGGAGGGCGTCCGGCTGGCCCTGAGCCAGTTCCCCTACGCTCAGATCGACCTGGGGGCCCTCGTGGCCCTGCACATCCGCTAAGGGGCCTCGTCGCCCTGCACATCCGCTTGGGGGCCTCGTGGCTCTCTCCCTCTCCACCTCCCCCCTCTCACTCCCCCTCCGGGGCCCCGGGCGGTAGCCCCCCCTTCCTCTTCTGCTCCGTACGCCCTCTTCTGTGGGGTCTGCTGGCTGGCGGGGTTCCCCTCAAGAGACGCGCCGGGCGGGACGGGAAGCCTTGGATGCTCCCTCTGGTCCCGCCCCTCATCCTCGCCCGCCTCGACAGCCCCCCCCCCGTCAGGCACGGGAACACGTGGGCGTTGCTCGCCGTCTTGCTGAGGGTGAGGCTGAGGGTGAAGGGCAGTGCAAACCGAACAGCCAGCCAGCCAGCCAGCCAGCCAGCCAGCCAGCCAGCCAGTCAGGTGGCCATCGATTCGACGAATACATGCGGGCGGCCCCCCACCCGCAGCCCTTGGCGCGATGGGAGAGAGGACGGGGGGGCGGGGGGAGAGGCGCAGGGGAGGGGAGGGGGATGTGCAAGGGAGGGGAGGGGAGGGATGCGCAGGGGGAGGGGAGGGGAGGGCGCGGGGGGGCGTGGGTGGCGGCCGGGGCGGCCCGTCGCCTCACTGGAGGAAGCGGTCGAGGGGGTCCGTGGCGAGGGCGTCGAAGCGGTCGCCCCTGCCCTCGCCGTGGCCCGCCTGGCGGATGCGCTGGGCCAGCTCGGTGCACTGGAGGAACTCCTCGTAGGCGGCCCGGGCCCGGGCCTGCTGGCGGGCCGAGAGGGCCCCGTCCCGGGCGCGGATGGCCAGGGCGACCAGCTTGAGGGCGCTCTCGACGGGCCGGTGGAAGGGCACGAGCGGCCGCCGCTGCCCAACCTCAAGCAGCGCCTCCGTCAGCTGCCCTCCCCACGTGGCGCCCCCACAGACCGACGACCAAACCGCCCGTGAGCGGCGGCCGGGGCGGAGGGAGCTGGGCGGGCGGGCGGGCGGGCGGGCGGGCGGACCACTGGGCCGAGGGTCTGCTCGAGGAAGCCGTGTGCCGAACCCAGGTCGCCCAGGGCGATGGGGGCCGCGGGCGGGGGCACCTTGCGGGGCATCCGCAGGTCGACGAACCGCCAGGGGGTCGCCATGAACCGCTCCAGGGCCTCCGCCGTGCTGCAGAAGAAGAGCTGCCCGCGGTAGGCCACGCTGTGCTCGGGCCGACCTGCGCGCGCCCCCCCCCAGAGCCGTGGCCCCACCCCCGGATCAGGGGACGTCCCGTGGCGGAAAGCAGGGGGAGCGAGACGAGGCCGGGGGGGAGGGGAGGGAGGGGGGAGGGAGGGGGGCGGACCCTGGACGAGGGCCTCGGGCTGGTGGACCCGGGCGAGGCGGGGCCCGGCATCGGCCAGGGCGACCGGGCAGAAGCCGCGGTATGCGGCGGGCAGCCCCTCCTGGGCGGGCGTGGGCGCGGCGAAGGCCGAGGCAGGCTGGAAGGCGTCCCGGGGCGGCAGGGTGGCCGTCTGGATGCGGTAGGGCACCAGGGGCGGCAGGGCCCAGCCCACCGTGTAGCGGGCCGGGTCGGCCATCAGGGCACGGAGGGCCTCCCGGCTGCTGGCGTAGAGGACCCGCTCGCGCCAGAGGACCCCGTACCGGAGCGGGTCGTCCCCGGCCGCGGCGGCCCGCTCGATGCTGTGGGTGAGGCAGTGGTCGGCCACCCAGCGGACGGGGCAGTAGACCCCGAAGCGGCTCCGGTGGGCCGCCAGGAACTCGGGCCGCAGCCCCACCCCGTGCAGCCGGGCGGGCGTCCCCAGGGCCTGCGACTGGGCCACGGCACGGCGGTGGGCCAGCGACCGGGCAAGGGCGTGGCGGGCCTCAGCCTGGATCTGGGCAGGCAGGCAGAGGCACAGCAGGCAACGCGGGGCCCGCCAGGGCGCGAGGGTGAGGGGGGGCGAGCCGTCGGGGTGAAGCCGTGAGGCAGGGGTGCCGTGGAGGGGCGGGGCGGACCTTCCAGTGGCTGCGGGTGCCGTCGATGAGCACCAGGGCGGCCCCGCAGCGGGTGGCCTTGTAGTGGTCGGCCAGGGCGGCCCCGTGGACCTGGTGGGTGTTGAACCGGAGCCGGGTGCTGGCGAGGGGGTCCTCCTCGAGCTGCAGCAGCGCCCGCTCGGCCCGGGCGGCGGCCTCGTCGGGGGCGTCCAGGAGGGCCGTGTCGAGGGCCTCGTCGGGCAGCCCGGGCCCGCTCTCGGCAGGCAGGCAGGCCCGCTTCAGCGACTGCAGACAGCCCGCGCCACGCCCCACAGAGGCAACCCAAGGTCGGGTCGGGGGCCAGCAGGGCAGTGTGGCGACAGGGCCGGCAGGGCCGGGATGGCGGGGTGCGGGGCGGGGCGGGGCGACGGACCACCTCGAGGGGGACGTCGATGACCACCACGCAGGCGGGGGCGAAGGGCGCCACGGGCAGCGAGCCATCGGCGGGGCGCAGCCGGCAGCCTCGAGGAGGCGAGCCTGCTCGACGGTCGCCGGGTACCCGTCCAGCACCCACCTGCCCGCCCACACGTCAGGCCGACATCATCAGGCCGTGCCGGCAGGGACTGAGGTGGGGGGGGGGGGGGGGGGGGGGGGGAGCACCTCGCCGGGCGGCCGCCCTGCCGGCCGTCGGGGGGGGGGGGGGGGGGGGGGGCAGTGGGCGCAGACCCGCGCTGGCGGAGGGTCGGCCTGGAGAGGTAGGCCACGAGGGCCTCCAGGCCCAACCCGTCCGGGACGGCCTGCCCCTGGCGCAGGTGGCCCTCAATCTGCCCGCGGGCAAGCGAAACGGAGGCATGTGAGCCATGTGAACCATTTGAGCCATGTGAGCCATGTGAGCCATGTGAGCCATGTGAGCCATGTGAGCCCATATGAGGCGCCCATACAAGGGCACGGCGGGCACGACGGGCACGGGGACAGCGGACCGCGCGGCCGAGGGCGCCCCCGAGGGCGATGGCCGCCTCGATGGCCGTGGCCAGGGTCACCAGGCACGCCCCGAAGTCCTTCGCCAGCCGCCGGGCAACGCCCGTCTTGCCTGCAGGCGGGGGTCAGGTGGACATGGGGCATGGGGCATGGGGCATCATGCTCTTGAGCAGGGCCAGTCGGGATGGGAGGACGGGTGAAGCTGGCGTGGGGCGGGCGACGGACCCGCCTTGGGGGGGCCGCAGACGGCGGCCGTGGGGGCGACGTGGGTGCAAGTGCCGAGGGGGGGCGGCAGGGGCCTGGCCGGCACGGGGGGCAGCCGGCGCCAGTCCATGGTCAGGTAGCGGGGCCGCCCATCATCGTACCCGGCAGCCGGATGGCCCGACGAGGCGGCCGAGGGGCCCGCCGGGGCCGAGGGGGCGGGGCCCGAGGGAGGTGGGGCGCAGGCGGCCGGGTGGCCGGGGTAGAGGCTGGGGGCGGCCGGGTCGACGTAGCGGCGCGGGTCGGCCAGCAGCTCGCGCCGGTGCAGCGCCGAGCAGCATGGGTAGAGCGCGTGGCCCACGCAGACCCAGGTGGGCGGGGCGGGCGGCCCCAGGGGCGGCATGTCGTCCTGCTCGATGTGCCCCAGCGCCGTCAGGGCCCGCTGGGCCGTGGGCGGCTGCTGCCGAGCCAGCCGGGCCGCCGCGGCAAGGCGTCGCTGGCGCAGCTTGAGCACACGCTGCCCACCGCAACCCAAACCAGTGCCGGCAGGCAGGGAGGGAGGGGGGGGACGGGCAGAATGAAGCGTGGGGCGGGTCATGGGGTGGGCGGGCGAGGGAGGGAGGGGCGCGCAGACCCGGGCGGTGGTGAGGGCCATCGGGTCGCACTCGGAGAGGGCCGCCTGACAGAGGGCCCGCCCGGTGGGATCGGCCGCCTCGAAGGCCTCCGTCTCGTCCGACAGCAGCCACCGCCGCAGCAGCGGGGCCGCCCCCATGCAGACCGGGCACCACTGCGCGGCCACCCCAGCCATCCCACGGGCAGCGGGAAGTCAGCAGCCGAACCATGACCTGCGGAGGCAGGACAGGGAAGGGCAGGGCACAGAGGGCACAGAGGGCACAGAGGGCACAGAGGGCACAGAGGGCACAGAGGGCACAGAGGGCACAGAGGGCACAGAGGGCACAGAGGGCACAGAGGGCACAGAGGGCACAGAGGGCACAGAGGGCACAGAGGGAGGGCACAGAGGGCACAGAGGGCACAGAGGGCACAGGGCAGGGGCGCGATTCCGACCTGGCCGAAGCGGGGGCTGATGCGCTTCATGCCGGCGGCCCGCCAGTGGGCGGCCAGCTCGCTGGGCACGGCGAAGGCGTGCGTCAGGATGGACGGCCGGGCCCCGTCGAACCAGCCGCTCCCGGTGGGCTCCGTCGGCTCCTCCCAGCTGCCCGGCGCCTGCTGATCAGGGGCCGCAGCCGTGGGGATCGGAGCCGGGGCCGCCGGGGCCGCAGCAGCGGGTGCGGCTGCTTGGGCGGCGGGCGCGGGCGCGGGCGCGGGCGCGGGTGGACGGCCGTACTGCGGAGGCACGGCTGCGACGGGGGCGCGGGGGCCGTCGAGGACGTGGCGCAGGGCGTGGCGGACGTAGCCGAGGACGGTGGGGAAGGTCCGGTCGGTGGGCACCTGGCGCACGGGCACCCGGGCCGCGGCCAGGGGCGGGATCAGCTGCCCGCTGGTGGCCTCCACCGAGGCCTGGTAGCTGCCCACCCCAGACCGCAACCCCAGCCGACGCGATGGAACCGGGGCCGTGGCGGCATTGGCGGTGAGCAGGACGAGGGGAGGGAGGGAGGGAGGCGACAGGGGGGATTACGGGACGGCGGGGCGGCGGGAGCGGACGCCTCGGTGATCTGGGCCTCCTGGTCGGCGCGGGCCTGCTTCCGCTCGGCCTCCGGGTCCTCGTCGCCCTCGGGGGCGGCCTCCTCGGGGGCCTCCTCGCCCTCTGCACACCCGCCCCAAGCGGCCCCAAAGGGCGCCAGACGAGGGCGCGCATTCGCCAGGCCGCCAGGTGAGCGACCATCCGCCGGCCACCCCGCGGGGCATCGGGGGGGGGGGGGGGTCGATGAGGCGCGGCGCGCGGACCGGGGACGATCTTGCGGCGCCAGGGGGGCACGAAGGGTTTCGGGGGCGGGGGCGGCTTCTTGGGGGGGAGCGCCTCCTCGCGGAAGAGCCGCCGCACGGCCGTCTCGCGCTCGCAGACCAGCGACAGGACCGCCTCGGGGCACAGCCCTGCGCCCGGGGGCAGCCGACCGCCAGCGGAGTGAGCAGGGCAGCGACCAAGGGGGGGCGGGGCATGGGATGGGCTGGGATGGGCTGGGATGGGCTGGAATGGGATGTGATGACGAGATGAGATGGAGGGGCGAGACGGCCGGACCTGTCTGGAGGAGGGCCGTCAGCTCGTCCTCGTTGGAGGGGAACCCGTCCAGCACGTAGCCGTCCTGGTCCCCAGTCCCCAGCCCCCAGTCCCCAGTCCCCAGCCCACAGACAAGAGGCGGCCCCCAGCCCCCAGCCCCCAGTCCACAGACAAGAGGCAGCCGGGTGAGGCGAGTGGGCGGGGGGCGCTTGGCGGGCCGCGGCTGGTGGATGCGGGCGGCCTGACGGACGGGGGCCGCGAGGAGGGCCCGCAGGGCGGGGAAGACGACGGGCGGCTCGGCCTCGGCCTCGGGGGCGGCCTCGTCGGGTGCGGCCTCCTGCTGGGCATCCTCATCGGCGCCATCCCCGGCGGCGGCCTCCTCGCCCTCGTTGGCCCCGTCGGCCGGCTTGGGCTTGGGGGCGGCGGGCGGGGGCCGCCGGGGCACCCGCAGCATGCGCTCCCGCCGGGCAGCCTCCTCCTTGGCGGCCCCCTCGGCGGCCCGCAGACGGGCGATCAGCTCGGGGGTCACCAGGGGCACCCCCAGGTGCTGCGCCAGGATGCTCGCAATGGCCGACTGCCCGCCCCGCCCCAGGGGATGGCCGCCCACCCCAAAGCGGCCCCGCGATCAGAAAGGGCGCCCCGGGCAGCGGGCAAGGCGCGAGCGGGCGTGGGGCGTGGGACTGGGGCGTGTGGCGACCTTGCCCGAGCCGTGGTAGCCCAGCACCAGCAGCCGGGGCCGGGGCACGGCGGCCACGGGACGGCTGTAGAACTCGGGGGCCGCCATGAAGCGGCGCTCCTCGTCCTCGCCCCCGAGCAGGTACACCCGGTGCTGCCCGAAGGGAGGCGCGGCGGCGGCGGTGTGAGCATCAGGGGCATGGACACGGGCACGGGCACGGGCACGGGCATGGACATGGACACGGGAATGGACACGGGCACGGGCATGGGCACGGGCATGGACACGGGCATCTGGCATCTGGTATCTGGCATCAGGGCCCGGCGAGGGTGGGGCGGACCATGTAGCGGACGCAGTGGTCCTTCGTGTCGCCCGGGCGGAGGATGCCCCGGTCGTGGAGGGTCACCGGGCAGTAGTGCCGGCTGGCCCCCAGGGTCCGCCAGAGGGGCGACACATCCCCGTAGCCGCCCTCGACGTGCTCTGGGCGGCCCAGCCCCGCAGCCCCACAGCCCCACAGCCCCGCCCGAACCGCATGAGCCACGCGCCGACACCCGGGAACCCCCATCCCGGCCGTGCCGATGTCATTTCCGCCTCCAGGCAGCCCCCCCCCCCCCCCCCCCCCAGCTCCCGATGGCCCGGCAAGGCGGCAGCAGACCGGCACGGGGGACGAGGGGCGAGAGGGCCTGCAGGGCGCGGCCCAGGAGGACGTGCGGGGGCTCGTCGTAGGGCAGGCTCACCAGCCGGGCGGAGCACTTGGGCGCCCCGGCTGCAGCAAAAGGGCCCACGGCACACACGGGGCACACACGGGGCACGCCCACGCAGCCCACGCAGCCCCAGTGACCCGAGGAGGCCTCGTCAGACCAACCCTCGTCAAAAGCACGCCCCCTCGTCAAAAGCACGCCCCCTCGTCAAAAGCACGCCCCCTCGTCAAAGCACGCCCCTCTCGTCAAAAGCATGCCCCCAGGGAGAGCGGCCTGTCCGGGGAACGGAGGTGTGGTGGCCGGACCCTTGTCCTTGTCCCTGGCGCTGCTGTCGGGCTCGGCGCCCTCAGCGGAGGCGTCGGCGGGCGCGTCGTCCTGTGCGGGGGGCGCCAGCAGGGCCAGCACGTCCCGCTTGTGCTTCCCCTCGAAGGCCTCCACCCGGGCCCGCAGCGGCACCTGGTAGAGCGGGTCCTCCCTGCCCAGGCGGCCCCGCCGCCCCGCCCCGCCCCCCGCCCCCGCCCCCGCCCAGCCCACAGACCACAGACCACAGACCACAGACCACAGACCACAGACCACAGACCACAGACCACAGACCACAGACCACAGACCACAGACCAGCGCCATCATCAGCGCCAGCCTCGGGGGCATGGGGCATGGGGCATAGGGCGTGCGGGCAGACGGGTGCAGCTGGGCGAGGGCCGCCCTGCGGGCCTCGAGGATGGCCACGGGGTCGGGGGCGGGCTGGTCGCCCTCGGGGGCGGCGGCCTCGGGGCCCCAGCACCAGCACCACGTCGGGCCGGACGCCCTTCTTGAGGAGAGCCAGCGCCTGCTGGTCGGTCAGCGGGCACCCGTCCAGCAGCCAGCCCCGGTAGTCGCCCTTGGCGAAGGGCAGCCCCCCGGCCCCCGTCGAGGCCGGGGCGGGCGAGGCCGACTGCTGCACCGAGGCCAGGCTGCCCTCCATCGAGGCCTCTGCGCGTGTCCGCCACCCGCCCGCCCGCCCGCAGCCCATGCCCATCAGCAGCTGTCTTCCAAGGCCGGGGCCAGTGCCAGTGCAGGTGGTGCCAGTGCAGGGGTGCGGGGTGCGGACCGGGGCTCGGCTGCTGGGGGGCGGACGCTGTGCCGCCCGCCTGGGGGTGCAGCGGCGGCTTGCGGGGGCCGCCAGTGGGCGGGGCCGCCCGGGCCGAGCGGGTGGTGGCATCGTCTGCCGGGGGGGCCGGGGCCGCTTTGGCCGCTTTGGCCCCGGGGCGCCGCTTGGCATCGTCGCGGTCTGGGAGGGTGACCGGACAGGGCAGAGAGGGAGAGAGAGAGAGAGAGAGGGGGGAGGGGGGTGGAGAAAGAGAGGACGGAGGATGAGCGCCGCCGGAGGATGGACGCAGCAGCCCAGCAATGGAATGACAGAGACGGCTGGCTGCTGCCGACCGGATGCCTTGGGGGGGGCGCTTTCCCGGAGGGAGCCCGGCCCGGCCAGGGCCAGCGGGGCGGCGGTGGGGTCGGCCTCGGCGGCGATCTCGGCCAGGTGGGCCGCCAGGGTCACGGGCCGCAGCCGGCCGCCTGCCCCGGGGGTGGTCAGGTCCCGTTGCCGCGCCTCCGCGATGGCCTGCCCACAGCCCACAGCCCACAGCCCACAGTCCACAGCCCACAGCCCGGCCACGGGGCCCACGCGGTCAGTCGGGCGCAGACAAGCGGGCAGTGGCGCAGGGGGGCGCAGGGGCGCACAGGCGAGCAGGGGGGCAGGGGCAGGTGGGCACGGCGGGCGGGCGGGCGGGACCTGTGAGACGGGCTGCGGGAGGCGGAGCGGGTCGATGAGGCACAGGTTGAGCGCCTCGGCCAGGGCCCGGGCGAGGGTGCTCTTGCCCGAGAGGGGCGGCCCCAGGACCATCACCCGCAACCCCTGCGGCACGGCCGGGGCGGCGGCGGCGGCGGCCAGCCCTGAGCAGCCGCGGGGCCAGCGACCAGGAGGACGCGAGCGAGGGGGTGGTGGTGAGCGTGGTCGAGGGTGGGGCCGATAGCCGATTAGGGGGGGGGGACGGAGGAGGACGGAGGACGGAGGACGGGGGCGGGAGACGGGGCGGGAGACGGGGGCGGGAGACGGGGCGGGAGACGGGGCGGGAGCGGGAGACGGGGCGGGAGCTGGCGGGAGGCAGGCGGACCGGCGTTGGAGGAGCGCCTGGCGGACGAGGGCACGGGGACGGGCGCCTCGGGGGCCTCGGGGGCGGCCTCCTTGGGGGGCGGGGGCAGGCTCAGCTGGGGCACGTCCGACGGCAGGGGCGGCCCGGCACACAGGAAGCGCCGCGGGTCGGCCAGGAAGACCCACACCCCACCCCGGACGGACGGGCGGCGAAAGCGGTTTGAGCCGAACCGAACGACGAGCCGAACCGAGCCGAGGCGCGTGTGCGGTGCGGTGCGGTGCGGCATGGCGGCATGGCGGCATGGCGACAGGGCGACAGGGCGACAGGGCGACAGGGCGACAGGGCGACAGGGCGACAGGGCGACAGGGCGACAGGGCGACAGGGCGACGACAGGGCGACAGGGCGGCAGGGCGAACCGGGACGAGAGTAGGTAGAGGCGGCCCCGGTAGGCGCAGCTGTGGGCCAGCAGGCCCGGCCTGAGCTGGTGGTGGGCGGCCCAGTAGTAGGGGCAGTAGACCCCGTACCGGGCGTGCAGCTGCAGGCCGCCCATGCGCCCCTTGGCCAACTCCTCCGCCCCGCTCCGCAGGGCCTGCAAATGCGCGTGCATGGGTCAAGCCCAGCGGATGAGCCACAAGCATGGGTCAAGCCCAGGGGCCCAGCGGATGTTCGGCCAACAGCAGGCGAGGCGAGGCGAGGCGAGGCGAGGCGAGGCGAGGCGAGGCGAGGCGAGGCGAGGCGAGGCGAGGCGAGGCGAGGCGAGGCGAGGCGAGGGATGCGGGGCTTGGACGGGGTGCGGATGGGGGCGGGGACCTTGGTGAACGCCTCGAGGGCCTCCTCGGCCGCGGGGCTGCCGAGCGGGGCTGCCGCGGGCCGCTCGGGCTCCGGGGGCGGGGGCTCTTCGAGGGCCTCCAGGGCCGCCCGCGCCCCGGAGGCCTCGCCCTCCTCGTCGCTGGTGGGGCCCTCGTCCGCGTACGGGTCGCCCGTCTCGCGGGGCGCCTCCTCGCCCGCCGGCCCGCCAGCCGCCTGCGGGCAGTCACAGGCCCCCGCACAGGGCCCGCACCACGCGGTCAGTCCCATCCAACGCCACCACCAATGCCATCCAACGCCACCACCAATGCCATCCAACGCCACCACCAATGCCATCCAACGCCACCACCAATGCCATCCAACGCCACCACCAACGCCACTCCGCACCGCTCAGGCTGTGGGAGGCGAGGCGAGGGCACGGACAGCCTTTGGGGCCTCCTGGGGCTGGGCCGGCTGGCCCTCGTCCGAGCCGTCGGGGGCCGCTTCCTCGCTGACGGGCGCGGCACGGCGGGGGCGGCGGGCGAAGAGACGCAGCGTCTGCGGGGCGACATGTGCGGGGCGACATGGAGGGCGCGGAATGAGCAGTGGTCGAAGGGCCGAGGGAACGAGGGCACGAGGGGGCGCGGAGGCGGGGAATGGTGGGGAGCCGATGGCTGGCTGGCTGGCTGGCTGGCTGGCTGGCCGGCTGGCCGGCTGGCTGGTGAGACCTTGCCGTGGCGGGAGCACCACCGGTCGCCGGGCAGCGGGAAGAGCAGCGCCGGCCGGGCGACGGGCTCGATGGGCAACATGGGGAACCGCCGCAGGGGCGCGTCGGCCGAGAGCCGGTCGGGGCAGCCCTCCCTGCCCGGCCCGCCAACACAGGCCCCACAAAACAGACGCCCCAGCAGGCAGGCAGGCAGGCAAGGCAGGCAAGGCAGGCAAGGCAGGCAAGGCAGGCAGACAACCATGTGGGCGCAAGACCCAAGCAGCGGGCAGGCGGTGAGTTTGTGGCCCGTGGCCGACCCGCCCAGCCGTCAGGCATGGGAGGTGTGCGCGCGGACCTAGGGGTGGCGGGTGCCTCAGCCGCCGGAGCCGCGGCTTGGCCGGAGGCCTCCGGGGCGGCGGGGGCGGGGGCGGGGGCAGGCAGCAGGGCGCAGGGGGCGGCCATGGGGGCCGGATGGGTGACGGTCGAGGGGGGCAGCCGGAGGGCATGGTTGATGTGGTCGATGACCTGCCCCACCAAGACGGGCGCCTCGGGGGTCCCGTCCAGCAGCAGCAGCCCACGGGGCCGCGCGTACAGCCGCGGCACCAGCGGCACCAGGGGGCCCGAGGGCTGCGAGCCGGCGGAGGGCGGGGCCCCGAAGGCGGCGAAGGAAACGTCGGTCGCATCCTCGGAGGCCCCGCTGAGCGCCGCGGGGGGCGGCGGCCCGGAGGGCGTGAAGGCGTCCGGGTGGCGGTAGGGCTCCAGGAAGGTCGCCAGCTGGGCCTGCCGCTGCTCGTACCGCACCAAGGCAGCCGCCACGGCCTCGGGCCCGTCCTCGGGGCGCCGCAGGTAGCTGCCCCCAACCAGCAGCCCCCGGCAGCCCGCAGCCACGGGATGGTGGAACCCCTCTTGCCAGAAGCCACGGGATGGTGGAACCCCTCTTGCCAGAAGCGGCGGGCGGGCGGGGCATGGATGGGGGTGCGGACAGGTCGCCGTTTGCGAGCTGCTCCCTGGGGAAGCGCAGCCGAATCCGCTTGGGGGCGGCGTCGTCCTCGGGGGGCTGCGAGGCGGCCGGGTCGGCCCCGGAGGCCCCGCGGAGCACCTCGGGCGGAACGTCGGCAGCCTCGGCGGCCGGCACGACAAGCACCGCATCGTCGGGCAGCTCTGCAGCGGCGAGGGGAGCAGCGAGGGGGCGGCGAGGGGGGCGGAGGGCGGGAGGAGGTCAGGAGGGGCAGAGCCGGTGGCGAGGCGAGGCGAGGCGTGGCGTGGCGTGGCGTGGCGTGGCGTGGCGTGGCGTGGCGTGGCGTGGCGTGGCGTGGCGTGGCGTGGCGTGGCTGGGGGCTGTCTGACCGGTCTCGGCATCGGCGGGCGCGTCAGGGTCGGCACCGGGCGGGGGGATGCCCAGGGAGGCCTCGGGGGGGACCTCGCCCTCGGCGGGGCTCAGGCCGGGACGCGCGGCCTCGACCTCCTTCAGGGTGCGGGGCCCCTTGGGCGCCCGGTAGCGGGCCGTCAGACCGACGCCCAGCCCTGGCCCCCCGGCACCCGGCCCATCACCCCCAGTCGCAACGGAGCGAGCACCATGGTCAGCCAGGGGCACCGTGATGGTCAGCCAGGGGAGCAGCCCGGGTCGCAAGGGGCGGGCCGTTCGTGGTGACGGGCGAGGGACGGACCGGGCCTGGGCTCGCCGCCGATGGCCAGGTCGCCGTCCTCGTCGAAGTCGGCCGGCCCGCCGGTGGCCCCCAGGGGCAGGGCGGCCGTCTGCAGGGGCAAGGCGGCCAGGGCCTCGGCCTCCTCGGGGCTGATGCCCTCCACCTGCCGCAGGGCCCGCAGCCGGGCCGCCTCGGGGTTCAGCGAGCCCCCCGGCGCCCCCGCCTCGCCCTCGGGCAGCTCGTCCTCCTCGGCCCCCTCCGCGGCCCCGCCCAGGGCCGCCCCCACGCCCCCCTCATAGTGCGGGTGCGACCGGGCACGGTACATGCCCCGCTGTGCGCCCATGGGCCCCCCGAGCCGCACGGCCGTCAGCGGACGAACAAAGAGAGCCAGGGCGAGAGGGGGCGAGAGGGGGCGAGAGGGGGCGAGAGGGGGCGAGAGGGGGCGAGAGGGGGCGAGAGGGGGCGAGAGGGGGCGAGAGGGGGCGAGAGGGGGCGAGAGGGGGCGAGAGGGGGCAGGCAAGGCAGGGACGGGGGCGACCTTGGAGGGCCGCGGGAAGGCGTCGGCCTGGGGGTCGGCCTGCTGGTCATCCGCCGGGGCCTCCTCCTCGGCCTCGGGGTCCTCCTCGCCCCCCGCCGAGCCGCTCTCGCCCATGCCCTGCGCAGCCCGCACCTCGGCCGCCGCTGTCGGGTCAGCAAAGTGGCCACAGCAGCAACGCCCCGCCGACACGAGTAATGGGATGAGGCAGGGCAGGGCAGGGCAGGGCAGGGCAGGGCAGGGTATGGAGGAGGACGGGACCCTTAGCGGCGGCCTCGAGGGCGGCCGCACGGATGGGGCGGCCCGTGAAGGGGCTCAGCCGGATGGCCTGGCGGCGCCTGAGCAGCTCGGGCTGCGACAGCTGCAGCTCGACCACCAGGTCGGGCGGGTACAGCCGCCCCGCGACCACTCCGTTGGCCTCCGCCAGCCGGGTCAGCCCCTCGGCCCGGGCCCGCCGCTGGCATGCGCTCTGGCGCTGCTGCTGCGCCTCGGCGGCCGTGAGGAGGGTCCCTGCAGCCCCAGCAGCAGCCCCAGCAGCAGCAGCAGGGGTGGGCGGCGTGGCGAGTGGGTGAGCCCATGCCCGCATGTGGCGTGGTGTCTGGGTGGCGACGTGGTCCAGGGGGCGGCGCGGGCGCGAGCGGACCGGCGGGGACGCTGAGGTCAGCCTCGGGGGGGCGGCGAGGTGCGCTGGAGGGCCGCGCCGGGGGGACGTCCGCAGCCGCAGCGCCCCGTGCCGACGCCAGCGCGCTGTGCGAAGAGGATGGATGGATGGATGGATGGATGGATGGATGGATGGATGGATGGATGGATGGATGGATGGATGGATGGATGGATGGATGGATGGATGGATGGATGGGTGGATGGATGGGTGGATGGATGGATGGATGGATGGATGGATGGATGGATGGATGGATGGGTGGATGGATGGATGGATGGATGGATGGATGGATGGATGGATGGATGGATGGATGGATGGATGGATGGATGGATGGATGGATGAGTCGCATGCGAGCGGGTGAGCGGCGGTCGCTCATCGTGTGAGTGATCGTGATCCCCTGTGTCCGCTTCGTGAGGGCAGGGCATGAAGGCCTGGGGCAGCGTGCCGGGCGGCACGGAGGCGGGGCGGACCCCGACGAGGCGGCTGCGAAGACGGCATCCGGTGGCAGCGGGGCCGGTACCGAGGGCAGCGGGGCCGGGGCGGCCTTGGCGGGGGCCGCCTCGGGGGCCGCCTCGGGCAAGGACGGGGCCACGGGCGGCCAGCACTGCTCCTCGGAGATCCGGAAGAGCTGCAGGGCCTGGGCCTGGCTGGCGGGCAGCCCGTCCAGCACGTACCCTGCGCCCACGGCCAGCCAGCGAGAAGGGGTGTGAGGACCAGGGCCGCACTCGGGGACGAAGGCGCGTGCCGGGTGGGGGACCGTCGCCGGGCGGCACGGACCGCGGAAGTGGCACTCGGGGCTGAGGAGGGCCTCCCGGACGGCCTCCACCTCGAGGCGCTCGTCGAGCCGCTCGCCCCGACGCAGGGCCGCGTCGATCTGGCGGCCGAGCAGCGTCCGCATCCGGATGGCCCGCCGGATGGCCGTGTCGGGCCCCACGTGGACGGCCCCCAGCCGCCGGGCCAGCCGCCGCGCGAGGGAGGTGCGCCCAGAGCCCGGCGGGCCCAGGACGGCAACCGTCAGTGGCCCCGTCTGAGGGTCGGCGGGTGGGGCAGCGCGGGGTCAGGATTCGCCTCGGTCAACCGTGCGGCGGGGCGGGGCGAGGCAGGGCGGGGCGAGGCAGGGCTGGGCGAGATGAGACGAGGCAGGGCGAGACATGGTGTGGCGGGGCGGACCTGGGCATCACGGGCGTCGGCCTGCTCGAAGGAGACCTCGAAGTCCCCGGGCGGGTACGCCAGCCCGGCATGAGCGCCGCTCGTGAACTCGTCGGGCACCCCGGCGGGCAGCCGCGGGTCGTCCAATGGCCGGGGAGCCGCCGGGGGTGCTGTGGTGTCGGCCTCGGGCTGGGCCGTCTGTGCCAATTCGAGGGCGGCGGGGGGCGGGAGCTGGTAGAGTGTGGTGGCCAGGATGGGCGTCTGCACGAGCCGGTGCAGCAGCGGCCCGTCAGGGCCCACCGGGACGGGCGGCCGGCTGGGCGGGGGCGGCAGGGCGGGCAGCCGGAAGCCGGCCGCGGTGGGGACGCGGAGTGGCATCGCCCCCAGGGACCGCGAGGCCGTGCCGGCGGCGAGTTTCTGGGGGAAGGAGCGGCCCGGCGGGCGGTCAAGACGGGGCCACGGGCGATGGGACGGCTGGTGGGGTGCTGGTGGGAGGGCCGCCGCAGACCAGGGTCGGGATGGTCCCCGGTGGGGTGGGCTCCTCGAGGGCGGCCGGGAGGGCCGCGGGGGCGGCCAGGAGCAGGGCGGGGGGCGGCATGGGCAACACGTGGGCCAGCGGGGCCCAGTCGAACTCGAGGCGCCCGTAGGGCGGTGGGGCGAAGCCGTTCCAAAGCCCGACCAAGAGCGAGGGCACGGCGGCCCCGGGGCGCGGCAGGGGCAGCGGCGCCGGCGGCTCGGGGTCGGAGGTGCTGATGCGGGGCTGCTTGGGCGGGGCGGCCGCATCGGCGGGCCTGATGAGGGGAAAGGGCAAAGGGGAGTGGGGGCCGAAAGGAGGGTACAGGGCGGGCTGTGATCCGGGTGGCGAGCGGGCGGCGGGGGCGCAGACCCGAGGGCCTCGAGGAGCCACTGGGCGAAGGAGATCGGGTCGATGCGCAGCGTGGACCGGTCCGCCAGCAGCAGCGTGCACTGATGGGTGCGCCAGAAGAGCTGCTTCAGGAAGGTGGCGTACTCCCCGGAGCTGGTCCCATTGCACCACTGGTCGGCCACGTCGAAGAGGCTGCTGCGGTACCGCTCGAAGTCCATGGCGTCTGCCTGGGCGCCGCCCTCGGCGTCCACTTCCCAGTCGTCCTGTGGGGATGGCGTGCTCGTCTGAGGATCACGAAAAAAATGCAAACCGTTGCTGCCCTCTCTGCAGTTGCCTCTGTAAAATTGGGCAGAATGGCACGACTGATGTTTTTGTGGCCCACAACGTACTGATCACGGGTGATGTGCCCAGATTCGCTGCCGCGAAAGCTTGCCCAAAACTAGGGGAAAAATTAACAAGCTGAAACGTCGTTGTCACTCATCCAAACCTGCCGAATTATCGTATCTACATCAGGCTCCATCTTCAGGGACTTGCGCTGGGCAAGCGCCTTCGGAGTGTAAAGAGACTCTTCTCCTTGAAGAGGAAATCTAGCGGAGATATAATACGTACGTTAAGCAAAGTGGAACACCCGCATGGGCGAGACTGACGGTGGATTGTTCACTTTTGGAGAGGAAGCGTTCAAAACAACAACTTTGCGAAACCCTCCTTTGGTGGGAGAATGACTGTTCGCCGCGGCCGAACTCCAGTCAACTGGATCTGTTTCTGACTTTATCCTTGGGAAAAGAAGCAATTCTCGATGTTTGCTGCTTGCGCTGTTTTTCTTTTCGATTGAAATCGATTTTTTTTGCAATAGTGCGTTCCTTTGGTCATTATCCGAGGTTGGATTGACGAGCTATTATCTTCTCCCAACAATCCGCACCTAAAAGTCCTGTTACCCGTGGTTCAGAGTCACCGGTGCATGGAAGACCCTGTTGTTCGTGCTGGAGTGGAATGTTTGAGGAAACATCTGAATGAATTGTGACCGGCGCCAGCAGAATGGTGTGGTGGGTGGCACGGTGGGGTGATTGCCGGTGGAGATTGAAAGGACCGTACAGGGCGGGGGGATGGATGGAAGGCGGTGGAGGGAGCAGTGGGCGAGAAAGTTTGAAAGCCAGAGGGCGAAGGGCGAAGTCCGGAGAAGGGTTTTCGAGCGGTCCGAGTGGTGCGTCCAAAAGAGCAGTTTCGTCTTCTCCCGGCCGTGCTTGTGCCGGGGAGTTCGCAGCTCAGTTCGATTTTTCATTTTTTGTTTGAACCATCCTCCGCCCCCCGATGATGGGCGACGTTGAGGAGGTCACTTTTGGTGATATGGTCTGAACACTAAGTTCCCCACCGATTTTGCTCCAATTCCCCGAGTAGGCAGCCGAACTCGATAGGGTGAAGAAAGAGAATTTCAACCTCAAGCTGCAAATCTATTATCTGGAGGAACACCAGTATGATACAACAGACTCTGCTTCGGCAACCATGGTGCAAGATTTGGAATTGCAAGTCTCCAACCTCGTCGCCGAAAATCAGGCCATCTCGACCGACCGAGATGCGCTGCGGGTTGAATTAGAGAAGCTGCGTGACGACCATGCGGCGGCTCTGGTCTGCCACGGTTTTTTTTTTTCAACCCTGTGAAATAACTTTGACCCCCCCCCTCCCCCACACACACACACACCCGACGTGTGCCCACTCCCTGCCGGGCCGCCCAGGCGGCGACGGTTGCCGAAGAAACGGCGGCCCTGAGCCGGATGCTGTCCGAGAAGGAGGCCCTCCTTCAGCAAATGGCGGCTTCCCTGAGCCGCCTCCACGAGGAGGTCTGCACTGGCATCGCCTTCGTCGGACTGACCCATCGATGGGCGGGCCGCCTGTGGCGGCTTGGGGTAGGTCTCCGAGCTGCAGGCTGAGCGGCAGGCCGTGACCCGGGACCTGATGGCGGCCGAGGAGGAGCGAGCCCGGGCCATCGAGCAGGCGCGGGCCTTCGAGGGGCAGCTCGCCCAGGCCGCCCCGCCGGCGCAGCCTCTCGCCCCCGCCCCTGAGCCGCTCCCGGTCGCCCCGACCGGCCAGGAGCAGGAACAGCAGCGCCGGATCGGAGAGCTTGAGGCTCAGTGCGCCGCCCTCAAGGTCCGCGCGTCCCCTCACCGCCACCACCGCGCTTTCTTGTTGTGTGTGCCTCACTGGCTCGGTGGTGGCGTGCCTCTCTGGCTCGGTGGTGGCGTGCCTCACTGGCTCGGTGGTGGCGTGCCTCTCTGGCTCGGTGGTGGCGCAGGCGGAGGCGCGAGCCGCGCAGGAGGCGGCCGACCAGCAGCTGGCCGCCAGCGCACTCGACTGGCAGGGGCGCCTTGCCGAGATGGACCGTAAGGTCTCCTTGCCACTCAGCCCTGGCCCTGGCGCCCATCACAGGGGGGGGGGGGGGGGGGGGGGGGACCACAATGAACCCGTCGCTTCCTCGCCGTCTCATTTTGTTGCTTCCTCGGTGGCAACGGGCCTCCTCTGCCCGGCAGCTGAAGGCCGCCACTGCGGCCGCCTCTCCACGGGGTTTCCCGGCCGGGCCGGGCCCAACCTCGGTCTCCCCGCGGCCCTCGGTATCCCCTCGGGTCGGATCTCCGTCCGCCCCGCTGCATTCGCTGCTGGCGGCCATGGCGGCGGCACTGCGGACTCCCTGGTCGCCCGCCGACAGCGTGCGGTGCGGTGATGACCCGGCCACGGCCGCGGCCCGCTTGATGACGGGCCCTCGGGCCCTCATCGGGGAGGCGCTGGGCCTGATGGAGCTCCAGTGGGCGGCCGCCAGCCAGCAGTGGCTGGCTGCCCTCGAGCCGCACGGAGCCCGGCTGGAGGCCGCCCGGACCCGACTCGCCCGCCTGGCCGCGGCCCAGGCCGAGCAGGGCGCCATGCTCGCTGAAGACTGCCGCGCCGCCGTGGCTCGTTGCGAGGCAGCCCAGCGGGCGGCCGCCCAGGGCCACCTGAGCCAGCTGGCCGACATCACCCGCCTCTGGGAGCTCGAACGCGCCCGAGCGGCGCGCCTTGAGCAGCAGGCGGCTGCGTCGCCGGATATCCCCAGTGGCCAGCAGCAGTACCAGCAGCAACAACAACAACAGCTGACCCGCCTGGAAAGCGACCTGCGGACCGCCCTTCAGCGAGCCGACGAGCACGCCACCCGGGAAGCCGCCCTCGAGGGGGACCTGCACCGAGCGGGGGACCGGCTGCTGGCGGCCGAGAACCAGAACCGACTGCTGACGGCCGAGCTGCACCACACCCGGGGCCGCTACCAGGTCATCTTCGCCGACCTGCAGCGCCACCGGGCCCGGGTGGCCGAGTCGACGGCCCTGCTGCACCGCTCCCACGAGCAGGCCCTCGCGTGGGAGCGCCTCGCCCGGGCGCACCTGCCCGCCGACCTCATCACGGCCCTCGTCGTCCCGCACTCTCCGGCCCCCACCCCCGGCCGCCGCGGAGGCACCCCCGGCCGTCCCCGGGTGCCGCCCTCTCCCATGGGCCCTGGCCTGGCGGCCACCCCGGGCGCGTCGGGCAGGGGCCTGCTGCTGGATGCTGGGGGCTCGCCGCCCAATGCCAGCCTTGCCGTGATGACGGCCCCCCGGGCCCCGGCCCCCCAGTGGGTCCCCAGCCCCCCTCATTCGACTGGCCCCCTGACGGCCCCTCCGGGCCCCTCGACGACGCCCCCGCAGGAGCCGCCCTCGGGCTGGCCCCAGGCCCTCACATCATCTCCTCCCACCCAGGACACGGCCCTCCCCGCATCGGCGGTGGGTCTCCTCGCGCCCCGCCCACCATCGAAGAGCCAGCCACAGCCACAGCCACAGCCACAGCCACAGCCACAGCCACAGCCACAGCCACAGCGGCAGCCACAGCCACAGCGGCAGCCGCAGCCACAGCGGCAGCCGCAACCGCGAGCCATTGTGATGGCCTCATTCCCTCCAGCCACCGCGAAGGTTGTCTCCGCCCCCCCGAGCGGAGCTGGCCTTGGACCGGACATGGGCACGGGCCTGGCCGTGGTGTCAGGAGCCGCCCAGGCAGCTCCACGGATGGCAGCATTGCCAGGCCGCAGCCCCCCAAGTACAAGCGCCTGGGACCGGGCGGCCCCATCGGCCGGCCCTGCCGCGATGCTGCTGCTCGGCTCTCCTCCGACGTGCCGCCGGGCAGCCCTGAGCGCCTCGCCGCCCTTGGCCTCGCCCCCACGTCAGCCACCCCTGTTCAGTCCGAGCGCTGCCCTGCCCGGCCCCGCGTCCGCGCCTGTGCCCCTGCCGGCACCCCTGTTGTCCGGCTTCGCTCCCGGAGGCGCCTCGGTGCGGCAAACTCCGCCCCACGCCCCGGCCCCGGTTGCCACAGCTGCGCACCTCCATCTCCCCGCCACGCCCGGGCGGCGGCGCGAGCCTCGGGAGCACCCACAGCCCGCCGTCCGCCTCTGGGGGTCGCCTCGCCACGGCGGACAGCGGCTTCCCCCTTGGCAGCTGGGCGGGCCCCAATCAGACCGGCCGCCTCTCGCCTGGCCTCGGCGGATCGGCCCCTCCGCGCAGGCGTCATCCCTCACCGCCCCACCCCGCACCCAGGCTCCCTCCCACCGGCAGCCCCCGCCCCCACCGAGGAGCGGCCGACGCGGGCGGCGGCCTGGAGGAGGACATCGTACAAAGTTTCCTCAGCCGCGCCCGGTAATGGCGCGACCACCCGCCCACCTGCCCACCCTCCCCGAACCCGAACCACGCCGCCCACGGCGCCCACGCACCGCCCGCACTCGCCCGCACACTCGCACCGCCCGCACACTCGCCTCGTCTCTTTCGAACTGTGGCCCAATAATAGCCGTTAGTCTTCGAGCCGTTCCATGCCCAAGCGCACATATGGATCGTCGAGTTCCTCAGTGGTGGCCGGGTCGCCGGCCCTCGAACAGAGTGCGCTGCAGGGGCGCAAGAAAAGAACAGTCGGAAGCGGCAAGCAGAAGCAGGAAGAAGAAGAAGAAGCAGAAGAAGCGCAGAAGAAGCAAGAAGCAGAAGAAGAAGCAAGAAGCAGAAGAAGAAGCAGAAGAAGCAGAAGCAGAAGAAGAAGAAGGAGCAGAAGCAGAAGCAGAAGCAGAAGCAGAAGAAGCAGAAGAAGCAGAAGAAGCAGAAGAAGAAGAAGCAGAAGAAGAAGAAGAAGAAGAAGAAGAAGAAGAAGAAGAAGAAGAAGAAGAAGAAGAAGAAGAAGAAGAAGAAGAAGAAGAAGAAGAAGAAGAAGAAGAAGAAGAAGAAGAAGAAGCAGAAGAAGAAGAAGAAGCAGAAGAATGACGCAACAAGGGTGCAATATCCAGCGGGCGGGGGCGACCTTCGTCCGATCCCCACCTGGAGCTGTGGCAACAAGGACACTCGGGCTCCGCTCGTGTGCCCGCCTCCTGCTCAGCCGCGATCTGGGTGGCCGCCAAGGCTTCGGACATCAGGGGTGAGACTTTGACTCCCAAACAGCGGGATGGGATGGCCTGACGAGGGCCTGCGAAGTGGGTCTGCAGGTGCGCCGCGAGGTCTCCCAGGAAGGCGAGCCGAACCTGGCGGTGGTCGGGGGGGCTTCGATGAACCAACTGAAAAACGATGGGCACACGGACAGGACATGGCGCCTGGTTGGCTTCGAGGCGGAGCACGTTTGGATCCACGTAGGGGCAACAGAACAAGGTTCCCACTCGAACGAAGGGCCCTGTCAAGAAAGGCCTAATGGAACGCCAAGACCCGGGGTCAGGTGGGCCACAGGGCACATCGGGCCCACAACAGACTTGGGGACCCGAGATGCCTTGACCGAATCGAGTGCCTCCAGGGCGTTAAGAGAGAGCCCACGCTTCTGGGGCGAGCCGGTCCTCCGGGCGCCGCCGCTCCGAGATCGTTTGGGAGTTTGCTGCGGCTCGGTGTCATCGTCATCCAGCAAGAGTTTTCGCCCCATCTGTTTTGGATGTGCCGTTGGTGCCGCTGCCACTGCCGCCACTGCCATTGGTGCTGCCACTGCCATTGGTGCTGCAATGACTCGCTGATTCGATAGTGATGCTGGCGATGGTGATGATGCGGCCGCCGCCGGAGTTTGTGCCGCGGCCACAGGCGCGATTGGTGCCGTAGCCGCGAGAGATTCGGAGTTGGAGGCGGATCGACGAAAATGCTCGGAGAGCAGAGCTGCGGCGTAGTCGCCCGTTATGTAGCGGCCTTTGCGGCGGGATCGTGGGACCACGCATGTACAAAGTTGGGCAGCGAGGGCTTGCAAACTGGGCGCTGTGAATCGGCTCGCCAGCTCGGAGGCAGAAAGAGTGGATAATTCGCGCTCTCTCAATATGACCTCCCTTGAACCCGAGGGACAACTGGCATTCCCGCTCGGTTTTTCTGTGGACGCGGCGAATGGCTTGAAGGAGGACCGGTAGCACAGCTGAAAAGAGTGCTCTTCTATGAGACCGCTGTGCTGCGCGGGCAGAAGGATCTGGCGCGGAGCGGGAGCGGGAGCGGGAGCGGGAGCGGGAGCGGGAGCGGGAGCGGGAGCGGGAGCGGGAGCGGGAGCGGGAGCGGGAGCGGGAGCGGGAGCGGGAGCGGGAGCGGGAGCGGGAGCGGGAGCGGGAGCGGGAGCGGGAGCGGGAGCGGGAGCGGGAGCGGGAGCGGGAGCGGGAGCGGGAGTAGCATTGTCCTCATTGTCATCATCGACAACCCGTAACGGATGCAGGGCGCGCACGAGACGCTCTAACGAACCAGATAAAAACAGGAAGAGCCCGACACCGCGAGCAGACCCCGAACATGACGGAGGGTTTCCGGCAAGTCGGTTTCGCCCACTGAAATGATGGCGGCCGGCTTAAATGGCCGAAAACGACGATCTACACCGAAAGAGCTGATAGGGGGGCAGACTACGAACGGCACACTGTTGCCTCTCTTCAATGACCCGAGCCTCTGCACGAGAAAAGGGGCGCTCAAGAGGCTGCGCAAAAGTGATTCGCTCCGTGCATTTGGACATAGGCTGTAGAAGTGGAGCTCTGTGGTCGGAGGCGGCCGAGGGGTTTTTCTCATCAGCAAGATCCACCCCTTCATCCGGACTGTCTTCGTCTTGCCCTTCATCGCTCGGACCAGCACTGTCAGATGATGAAGATGTCCCAGAATGCCATGCTGACTTGGACGAAGAAGCAACGGAGGAGGTATCACTCTCGGCGGTCGTTGCAGTACCTTCGGCTGCGACCAGGTCAATCGATTCGCAAAAAGGGCATCGCCATTTCCCAGAAGGAAGTTCATTGGAATCCAGGCCGACACAATCCGGATGATAGGTCCGAGGACAAAAATCACAACAAATCAATAATCCGCGACCATCGCAAATATCACAATCTTCGTGTTCCTGCTCGACTTCCTCAAGAGAAAGATCATGTTCGCGATAGTCTACGCCAATTGAACAAGTGCGACGTGACCTCTTCATTCACCGAACGACCTGCGAACATTGTCTTCTTCGCGGCGGTGTCGTCAGCCCCAGCCGGCAAATCGCGCGGCGGGACTGACAACATCGACCCCGTCTGGCGAGCCCTTGTGGGCACGCCGCAGTCAGTTGGCCTTCCCAGGCACTCGGTGACACTGTTGGAAGACCACGTGGAACGACCAGATAATACACTCGGTCCAGAAGAAAAAAACCGAAATACACACAACCATCCTGAAATGAATAAATAGGCTGGGTTCAAAGCGAAAGATAACCACCACCGCCGGTCCCCAGCTTTGGAGACCCGGAGAAAACCGAAGGAAAACAAGGGAACAGAAGAGGAGAGAAATCCGCAGCGCGCGGCCATACCCCGTGCGCCAGACACGTGGAGAAGAGGAGAAGCGCTTCGGATCGACCCGCTATTGGAGAGGGCCATCCCTGGGGGCGGAGGGCGCTTTGGATGGCTCGGCGGATGGCGCCAAGGAGGGGGGCGCGATGGACAGGCGCCACGAGAGAGGCGGCGAGGAGACCGAGAGCGTGAGCGGGGCCGGGCCCGGCGGGGGGGGCGTCGAACGGAGGGGCACAGGGAGCAGGGTCGGGGGGGTGGCTGGCACAGGGAGCGGGTCCGGCCTGAAGTGTTCCGCCTCGGGGAGGGGAAGGGCCGACGAGAGCAGCGGGCGTGACGCCTCTGCCCCATCGGGCGGCCCGCATCCCCCCATCAGCAGGTCGGGAGGGCCCACCAGCGGCGCAGACGGGCTGGGGGGAAGCGGGGGTGGCGGGGCGGCGGGTGTAGACACGGGCGACGATGGGAGCCGGGCCTGGGGCGGCCCCAGAGAGGCAGCAGCCCTCGCTGCTGAGCTGCTGATGCCCATCAGCGGCGGGGATGGCGGGGACGAAGGCGGAGGGGGCGCGCCGGCGTCTGTGGGCAGGGCCTGGGTGGCCAGAGGTGGGTGTAGGGCTTGCTGCTGCTGCTCTCCGGGCCACGCCGTCGCCGGCAAGCGCCCCAGGGGCACGGCATCCAGGCGGGCCGGGCTCGGCGCAACGGGGGAGCGGCTGGAAAGGTGCTGCAGCAGATCCAGATCGAGGGGCTCCGCCTCAGGCAAGCGGGCCAGCCCTTTGGCCGCCCCGGGCTGGGTGCCCGGCGTGGAGGGGGCTGAGGCCGGCTCGTAAGAGTTGGGCGGCTCGTAAGAGTGGGGCGGCTCCTCTTCGGCGATGGCGGGCGGGTGCGGGCTCGACGGCTCGTCGCCCCGGGGCGTGGGCTGCAGGGGCGGCTGCGGGGACTGCATCGGCCGCCGGAGGAGTACGGGCTGGCTGGGGCGGCTCAGGAGGGCCGCCCGATGGGGCACCGTGATCTGCGAGGGGTGCGGCAGCATGGCCATCTGCGAGGGCCGGTGGCGCAGCATGGCCAGCTGGGAGGGCCGGTGCAGGGCCCCCAGGGCCGACTCGGTGCCCAGCGCCCCGGCGGGGCCCCACCCCGAGGCGAGCTCGGGTCGGTGGGCGAGACCCGGGGGCGCGCCCATGCCCAGGTCCATGTCAGCCCCCATCGAGAGCCGCCCCGGGGGGAGCACGCTGCCGCCCAGGCCAAGGCCCATGCCCATGCCCATGCCCATGCCCACGCGGGCGTAGAGGGACGACTGGCTGGTCCGTTTGGCGAGGGTCGGGGGGGCGGCTTGAGTCGGGCCGTGCAGCCCCGGGGCATTCGAAGGGCCGGGCGGAAGGCCGCCGCTGCCGCCTCCGAGAGCAGGGCTTGGGCCAGGGGCGGCCGGGACGGGTGAGACGAGCGGCCCCTGGGCGGACATGTGCAGCAGGGTCTCGATTTCGTGCGAGTGCGGGCCGGGGCGGCCCTCGGAGTGGGGCGAGAAGAAGTCGGGCGGGGGCGACTGGAAGGACATGGACGAGGCCAAGGACTCGCCCCGCACCGAGGGTGGCGGCATCCGGAGCGGCTCCGGGGCGGGGTCCGACGAGGGCACCGGGGGCGGGGCGCGCATGCGGCGCCGGGCCAGGTATGGGCGCATCTTGTCGAAGTGCTCCCCCGCCAGCGACATCGGGATCTGGGCCACCCTGCCGACCGGCCCCGCCACACCCGCACAGGGTCAGTGGAAGGGAACGCCCCGAGCCAGGGCAACCCCAAGAAGGGCGGCTGCGGACCCCTGTTCGGTGAGCATGGTCGCGCACCGCTTGCGGAGGGCCAGCAGCATGCGCATGGCCTGGGGGCTGCGCGTCGAAGCGAGTGAGCAACCAGCCGGCAAGGGTTAGGGTTCGGTGAATGGGCGGGCATGGCGGGTGCATGGCAGCGGGTGCATGGCAGCGGGTGCATGGCAGCGGGTGCATGGCAGCGGGGGCGGGCGGACCTTTTGTAGGGGTCGAGGCGCTCCTCCATGCGAGCCATCATGGCCGTCGTCAGCATGAAGGGCGCGCTGCCGGGTGTCATGACTGCCCCCAACCCATCAAACCCCGATCACACCCCGATCACACCCCGATCACACCCCGATCACACCCCGATCACACCCCGATCACACCCCGATCACACCCCGATCACACCCCGATCACACCCCGATCACACCCCGATCGCACCCCGGGGGGACGATCAGCAACGACGGGTTGTTTGAGTGGCTCAGTGGCGTGCGGTGTGTGCGAGGAGTGGGCGCGGGGGGCCCGTGAAGGGAGGGCGGCGGGGGGCGGACCGGCGGCTGAGAGGAGCCTGTCGATGACCTGGAGGACCTTCAGCCGGAGCGGCTCGGTGGTGGCGTGCTTCCACGCCCTCTGCGCCCAGCCCGTCAGCAGGTCGCCGGTGGGTGGACGCCACCGAGAGCGAACAGAGCCTGGGCGCCCAGGCCGCAGATGCACAAACAGGCGACACAGACCTCGAGGGAGTGGATGGCCTCGTTGGTGACGGCTAGGCCGCAGAAACAGAAGGGAAGGGGAGCGGGGCGTGAGGCCTGGGCGCGTGAGAAGGAGCGGCAGACCATCGTTGAAGCGGCAGCTGTGGAAGAGCCGCTCGAGCTGGTAGAGGGACTGCGGCTTGGCCGGGTCGGTGGTCAGGGCGCGGATGGTGTCGAAGAGGTCCGTGGTGTAGTCAATCCACGGCTTCCGCTCGGCCCGGGTGATCTCCTGCACCACCGCAGCGCGCTGCTCGTCCAGCCGCCGCGCCTGCGACGACCACAGCCCGCCCCGTCGCATGAGCCCCGCCGTCGCACGAGCCCCGCCATGACATGAGCCCCGCTATGACATGAGCCCCGCCATGACGTGAGCCCCGCCATGACATGAGCCCCGCCATGACATGAGCCCCGCCATGACATGAGCCCCGCCATGACATGAGCCCCGCCATGACATGAGCCCCGCCATGACATGAGCCCCGCCATCACACCCGTCGCGTGCCCCATCGCTGGGCCATTACATGAGCACGTCCGCACAGGACGTGCCAGCAGACAGCAGGGCCATGCGTGCGTGCGAGTGCGCGCGTGCGGGATGACCGAAGATGAAATGAAGAACAGGGATCAGGCATCGTCGAGCGACAAAAAACCCCATGACGAGAGGATATCATTGGGAGATTCACAGAAAGGCAGACAACTTCAGCCTGGAGGAACTCGTCCTCGGCGTATGGGGGCCGCCCCGTCATGTCGGCGAGGACCTCGCCCAGCTGGGCCGCCTCGGCCCGGGTGAAGGGGAACAGCCGGTACGCCTGAAGAGCCGCCCCGGTGAGCCAAACCCGACGGGCGGGACAAGCGGGCCAGGGCAAGGCAAGAGGGCCAGGGCAAGGCAAGAGGGCCAGGGCACGGCAAGCGGGCCAGGGCAAGGCAAGCGGGCCAGGGCAAGGCAAGCGGGCCAGGGCAAGGCAAGAGGGCCAGGGCACGGCAAGAGGGCCAGGGCACGGCAAGAGGGCCAGGGCACGGCAAGAGGGCCAAGGAAGGACGAGACCTGGTCAGCGTGGATGGTCAGGAAGTGGGTCCCCTCCCCACCGCCGCGACCCCTCTCGCCGCCGCCGCCGCCGCCCGGGAAGGTGAACGCGCTGCTGCCCGAGCGGGCCGTCGTGGGGGGAGCTCCCTCGGCTATGGCAGTCGGCAGGCCCTGCTGCCACAGCGCGAGGCCCGGCACGGATGGGCTCGGGCTAACACCCCGCGAGGGCGGGGCCGAGACGCTGCCGGGGGCGGCGGCCGGGTCGCGCAGCAGCGAGGCGGAGGCGGCGGCGAGCGGATCCCCGCTGGGACCCGAGAGGCGCGGCGAGGCGCTCCGGCCCGCCACGACGGCCCTGGTGTCGGTGCAGGCGGACATGATATGTCAGGGGGAGAGGAAGGGCGGACATGACGCGGGAGAGGAGGGGGCGTCAGACAAGCGCCGAGATGCGGCTCCCCCCACGGAGGGGCAGACCTCGACCCTGGGCGCCCCAGGCTGCGGTGGGAAGCGGACGGGAGCTCGGGCGACGATCGGGGCGAGGAGCCCGGGTTGGAAACGAAGGTCGCTCGCCGCGCCGAACGGCCATCGCTCGCCATGGTGCTCCCCCCCGCCACCGCCACCGCCATGGCCAGAGGGGCTGGTCGGCGGGCCGAGAGGGAGGCCAGCGAGGGGGAAGGCCCCATGGAGAGGGACCCCACCCGGGCCAGGGACCCCTCGTGGGCCAGAAAGGAAGGGGCACCGCCTGCCGCCACCGGCCGCCTGCGCCACCGGGCCCGCTGGGCGTGCGTCAGGCGGCCCATCCGCCACCGCGTGACGGACGCCCATCTGTGGAGCCGCCCGCCGGGAGCGGGCAAAGTCAAAGAAGATCCACAACCAGAAGGCGCGGCGACGTGGGCGTGTGGGTGTGTGGGTGTGTGGGTGTGTGGGTGTGTGGGTGTGTGGGTGTGCGGGTGTGCGGGTGTGTGGATCCCGTCTCGTGGGGATGGACCGTTTTCTTTCTCCCTGTCCCTCTTCTGCTCCCCCCCACTCTCCACACCCCGTTACTTCTTTCCTTCTTTACTCCACACACCCCGGCCCTGTCCCATCCAGTTCTTCATCGTGCCCCTCTGTGCTACGTGCGGCCTGCCCTGGTCGTGCTGCCCCTCCGTTCCGTCCCTGGTGCGCTGTCCCGTCCCGTCCCGTCCCGTTCGTTGCCGTCCCGTCCGTCGTCGATGCTCGTCATTGACATTTTACTTTGCGCGCCCAATCGAAAAGGTCTGTGTCACATGCTCCGATTGTCCCTTGCCTTGCCTGTGTCGGGGACCCCCTTTGACGCGACGCATGCTGCTGCTGCTCGATGTGGTGAGAGCGTGAGTTGTCCTCCACACCATGTGACGGATCCCTTGTGGGTCCTGATTTCCGGTTTTGGATGTTGACGTGCTCTTCCTTGAGCGCTTTGCCGTTGACTGACCCTTGTTCGCTGCTGCTGCTTGCGTATGTTGGCCTGGTGGACACTGCTTGACTATGGCGCTTCCCTCGTGGATTGTGCCTATATTTCTTGCGGTGTCCTTCCTCCCTCTTTTAAAATGGTGTGTGTGTGTGTGTGTGTGTGTGTGGGGGGGGGGGGGGGGGGGGGGAGGAGGAGGGGAGGAGGAGGGGAGGGGAGGGAGGAGGGAGGGGAGGGGAGAAGGGGAGGAGGGGGAGGGGAGGGGAGGGGAGAAGGGAGGGAGAAGGGAGGGAAGGGAGGGGGGAGGGAGGGGGGAGGGGAGGGAGGGGAAGGGAGGGGGGAGGGGCGTGGGCTCGTTTATGGAGAATACGGACGGGACGGAGAGCGTGTTCTCCTCGACGGGGCCGTCCTCGGCGAGGGGCGTCCAGGTGAGCTGGTTGGTGAAGAGACGCAGAACCCCCGGCAGCACGGAGACCACCACCTGCACGTCACGGCCCGGCGCCATTCGGGTGAAGAGGGAGAGCCAGAGGGGAGGGGGCAAAGAAGGAATGGAGGGGCGGGAGAGAAGGGGCGGCGCCATCGATCCGACGCGGGGCATGCCGGGGCCAACGGACCTCCTCCATGGCGCGCAGGTCGCGCCGCTCGCCCCGCTTGAGGACCCGGTCGGGTTGCGGATCCGCCTGCAGCCGCCGCCAGGGCATCGGCACACCCGATCGACCCGCCCAGAGGGGGGAAGTGGAGGCCGATGACCGGGAAACGGGCTCCCCCGACCCGGGGGAGGCGGATGCGGTTTTGTGCGGCTGGCCGCAGACCTGAAGCCAGACCAGCTCGATCGAGCCCAGCAGCCCCGGCCGCAGCCTCCCCCGGGCTTGGGCAATCGAGCCCAAGGGCACGGCCTGGAGCCCCCCGTCGGCACCAGAAGAAGGGGCGGTCAGAACGGGAAAGGGACAGGGCTCCGCGCTCCCGCTTCCGGTCCCCCACCCAATGGGGCGGCAGCAACGGACATATCCATGATAGCGGGGCGTCTGCGGCTGGGAGAGACGCACCCTGTCCTCTTCCACCCGGGCCATGGGGGCCGGGATGAAGTGCACGCCCGCGTCGCCTGCTCGCGGGGCCCCGGCTGGTGGAGCCGAAAGGGCATGACGCGCGATGGAGGCACGGGGCAGGCAGACCTGCGCTCGCCAAGGGCCGCTGGTCGGGGAGCCGGTGGAGGGTGGCGAAACGGACCTCCTCGCAGACATACCCCGCCACGACCGTCCGGTCTGGGGACTGATCCGTCGTCCGTGGGGTCCACCGGGGTGCAACCGACAAAGAAATCGGCGTGGTGAGGCGAAGGCGAAGGCGAAGGCGAAGGCAAAGGGGCAGCGGCTGGCCAACCGACTGAGTCTATGATGGAGGCTGCGGCGCGCTGCTGGACGGAGGCCTCCAGACGGGCGGTGAGGCCCTCCATCAGGGGGGCCGCCTCGGGGCCCGGCATCAGCCCGTCGGCCAGGCGGGGCAACTCGTGGAGCATGGCCCAGGCGCACCCAGTGGCCGGCGGGTGCCGGGCCACCATCCCTGCCGCCCGCCCAAGCCGCCGTGTGCCGATGAGCCGACCGCCGGATGATGAGACGAGAACCCAATGACGAAGACGGGCGAGCATGGGAGGGTGGGCGGTGGAAGAGGGGCTGCCGAGGACGGGGCGGACAATCGAGGAAGACAAGCCACCAGGACTGCTTGGCCACACGGTCGGCAACCAGGGTGTCGGGTGAAACCAGCTGCCCCAGCCGCTGCGTGTTGTGCGTGTTGTGCGTGTTGTGCGTGTTGTGCGCCCGTCGAGTGGTGTGCGTGTTGTGCGCCCATCGAGTGGTGGCCAGGAAAGGTGGCGGAGGGAGGGGTGGCAGGGAGGGAGGAGGGAAGGGAGGAGAGGCAGAGGCAGAGGCAGAGGCAGAGGCAAGTGGGGGTGTGTCGTAAAGAGGGAAGAAAACAAAAAACAGAGAGGTAGAAGAGACAGCACCGGTGTGTGGTGTGTGGTGTGTGGTGTGTGGTGTGTGGTGTGTGGTGTGTGGTGTGTGGTGTGTGGTGTGTGGTGTGTGGTGTGTGGTGTGTGGTGTGTGGTGTCTGGTGTGTGGTGTGTGGTGTGCGTGTGTGACAAACCACCCATGCTTTCTGGGCGAGGGCGGTCGTCCATGCGCGCCCCTTGACGGCGAACATGCCCAGCGTGAACCGGCGGGCCAGCCACGAAGATGGCCTGGTCAACAAGATCTGCACCATGTCGCGCCGGGGGCGAAGCAACATCGCCTGGGGACAGGGGCGGCCGGGTGCGTGAGATCGCGACGTCATGCGGGCCGGCAGAGGGAGGGGGGGCCGTGGCGGACCTTCTTGGTCAGGCGCCTCATCAACGGGACATTAGGGAAGCAATTACCGGCCCTGTGGTGCAAAAGAAGACATTCCACAGAGAGAAAGTCCAGAAGGTGTCAGTTCTCTGCCGGGAGGCCGCAGGGCCGGCCCGACGGACAGCTGCAGCTGCGAGAAGATGCGCAGCCGGATGATCGACGAGCGAACGGTCTGGGTGGGACGTCACAACGGGTGGGGACGTGGAATTCGAAACAAACCAAGAGTGGGTAGAGTGGGAAGAAGTGGAGCAGCCACTGGATCAGGGATTGGAGGTCTTTGAGATTCTTTTCTTGGAGAGCGGCCGAAAAGAGCCCATTCCAGGCCTCATAGACGGTTAGCCTATTGTCCTCACATTCCAAGGCAGGAGTGAGAATATGCTTCTCAGGCTCGAATGGTGGGCCGAGACGGGTATAATCGGAGAGGGCAGTGGCAATGGTGCGCCCAAAAGCAGCGTCTGCTTGTTGCCGCTCAATAGACTCAATGTGAGGCGTTTCTGGAAGGTAATCAACTTCTCCCATGTATCGGAGAGCCTGATTAACCACTCTTTCGACCTCATCGCGTTGCCAGCCAAGCTTGGTTTTCAAGAAGCGAAAACATTCACAAAGAAGAGAAATGGGTTCGGAGAGAAAGTGTGAAAATGAGTGTTCTAACTCGCGGATGATGACTTCCTCATCCCCCGCGAGCATAGGGCACAACCTCAACTGGCCCGGGCGATTGAAGCCCGGTGCCGGAAGGATCAAATTCTGGAGGTCATTCCGAATCGATGTTGAGCGTAGTCAGGAAAGAAGAAACCTCGTGAGAGAGGGGTCCCGGGAGGCGTTGGTCTGGAGAGGGGAGGACAGGGTGGCGTCGGAAGGACGCGGAATAGAGTTGCTCGAGCGTTGTTGGCGAGCGCCTCGAGCGGACTTCTTCTTTCTCTTCTGCATCCTTCTTCTTTCCTTTTCATTATCCTCTTGACACTCTACCCAACCGTGCGAGCTGTTTTCTTCTGCTTTAATCTTTCTCTGCTGTCTTTTCTTCTTCTTTTTCTCGGCCCAAGAACGACCGCTCACCTCGCGTGTCCGAGAAAAGACTTCTTCCGCCTTTTTTTACAACTATCGTTTTCTTCCTCTTTCTTCCTCTGAAAAAACCGGCCAAGAAAGATGAAAACGGCAGAAGAAGCGCCGCTTTCGAACGACTCTAGTGGCTCGAACGTTTTTGCAGTTGCGTGCGGGAAGCGGGAACGGTGGAGGCGTGAAAGACAGTCTCGGTCGATCCGACCGCTGTGTTGGGTGCTATGGCGCGTGTGGAGCAAAGAGACTGGTCAGTCGGACGGTGTGTTGGTTTGGCGGCCAACTTTGTGCGTGCGGCTCGGGGGGCCGTCACAACCTCAGTTATTCCAGGAGCGGACCCGAGACATAGAACAGCAACGGGCGCGGTCGGGAGAAATGATACACTTCCGTCACCAACCCAAAAAGAGGGACGGCGGGGATGGTCGAGAGAAACAAAGCAAATCGGGGAGGGGAGGAAAGAAAGCATCATCATCACGGCCACTCGTCCAAACAACGAAAACAAGAGGAAGCGGAAGAGGAGGAGAAGGGCGGACCCGAAGATCGAGTGTGTGATTTTCCAAGAAGGAGGAGCAAGAGGGAGGAGACGGACCGAAACATGCAAACAAAACGGCCGGGAGCACCGTCCCCATGCCACCATGCCACCATGCCCCATGCCACCACCACAGGCGCCAGACATCAGACACCAGACAGCGTGAATGACACGCACACCAGAGCAAGGGAGCGGTGGGCGGCAATAGAGAGGCACTGCTTCGCCCAGCGTCGCGCCGCCGCAAACCAAAGACTCAGGCTCGAACTCGGCCCAAGGGTCGGACATGCCGCCCGGCAGGGGTGGCTGTGGGTGGCTGTGGGTGGCTGTGGGTGGCTGTGGGTGGCTGTGGGTGGCTGTGGGTGGCTGTGGGTGGGGAGGGCGGAGAGCCGGGCGCAGCAAATACGGGCCCACGAGGTGGGGGTCCTCGAAGAGGAGGGGGAACCCAGCAGGGCGGGCGGGGCGAGAGCGGGCCGGGGTAAGGAACGCGGCGAGCGAGGCAGAGGGGCGCGGATGATGTCGGAGAGGAGGGCGGAGATGGACCCGGCTCGGCTCGCGGGGGGCCATGGGTGGGGCGAGCAGGAAGATGAACTTCACGGGTGGGTGGGTGGGTGGGCGACGCCTGAAATGGCTGGCGGCCTCGGGTGCGGCGACCGGAGGCAGGGAAGGTGTGGGGTCGGAGGGGCCGCGCCCTCGCTTGGCGAGGCCGTGCGGGGCCAGTGCGGGCAGGGAGACCGCCGCGCACCTCGCGGGGGCACCATTCGCCACGGCCACAGCCGGGGCGACCGCTCCGTCAGCGCCTGCACCGACACCCGGGGCTGGCACAGCGGCAGCGATGGGGCCCGATGGGGGCTAGGGCTGCGCACTGTGTGTGTGCGTGTGTGTGTGTGTGGGGGTAATGAGATTCGTCTCAGCCGGCCCGGTGCTCTTCTTCGGTCGCCGCTCTGCCCCCACTCTGCCACCTACATCTGCCACCTACTGCCACCGCTCGGGCGTGAAGGTCAACGGACCGGAGCCGGGGGCGGCCTGCTGGCCCTCTTGCAGAATGACCACCGCACCGGGGCCCGTGACGACGAGGGGCGGCGGGCCCAGGGGGGTGCCCAGCACGGGGCGGGCCTGGACGACGGGGGTGGCGGGCTGCTGGCCCCTGAGGTGCTCGGGCACGAGGGACCGGTACAGCTCCGGGTTGGAGGCCAGCTCCTGGGCATTGAAGTTGAACAGAGGCGGCAGCGGGCGCCCGTCGGGGAGCCGGCAGCCGGGCTGGCGGAGCTCGTTGAAGAAGGGGTGCAGCAGCGCCTGGGCAGCGGGCAGCCGCTGGTGGGGCGAGTACACCAGGAACTTGGACACCAGGTCGACGGCCTGGCGGTCGGTGTGCTGCCGGAATACCTGCAGAGAAGGAAGCACCGGCGGGTGAGCGGGAGGAGCGTCACGGGGGGGCTGGGCCGACCTTGGTCCAGGGGTGCGGCTTGACGATGGGGAACTTGAAGTCCATGTAGTTCTGGTTCATGGCCTTGAGCTCCACCTGGGTGGGCGACCCGATGACCTTGATGATTTCCACCAGCTGGTCGATGCCTGCCCGGGCCCAGGAGGCCGAAAGGAAAGGGGAGCAAAGGGTGAGCAATCATCCCCGGGGCAAGGCCGGCCGAGGGACGGACCCGTCTCGCCGGGGAAGAGGGGCTGCCCGAGGAGCATCTCGGCCAGGACGCAGCCCAGCGACCAGACGTCGATGGAGCAGTCATAGACGGTGGTCCCGAAGACCAGCTCGGGGGCCCGGTAGTAGCGGCTGCAGATGTAGGCCACGCTGGGCTCGCCCGGCTTGAGCACCTTCGAGCTGCCAAAGTCGCACAGCTTTAGGATGCCGGCCTGGGGGTCCACCAGCAAATTCCTGCGCCCCGTCCCCCCGTCCGCACGGCCCAGCAGCATGAGGAGCTGGAACCCCGGGAAGGGGGTGGGGCAGAGGCCGGATGCGTACAGACTGGGGCTTGATGTCCCGATGGCAAATGCCGCATGAGTGCAGGTAGGCCAGCGACCGGCAGAGCTGGTAGGCGTACAGCTGGGCGACGGCGGGCGGGGGGGCGGGGCGGGGGGGGGGGGGGGGATCAAAATAGGCGAGAATGGGCGGGGGGGGCAAGTGCGGGAAACCCAGGTGCGGGAGCAACAGGCGGGCCGCGTCGGGGGCGGACCTTGACGTAAAAGATGGGCAGGGTCCTCCGCTGCTTGGCGTAGTAACGGCACACCTTATACACAGTCTGGGGGACATACTCCTGGACAAGGTTCAGATACACCTTGTCGGGCTTTTTGAGGGCGATCCCGAAAATATATATATATGGTTGAAAGGGGAAAAAAGTTGGAGGGCGGGGAGAAGGGGAAAGCCTGACCGTCTCACCGTTCGAATAGAAGCAATGCTTCAGTTTGACGATGTTGGGATGATCCAAAAGTCTCATAATTTGAAGCTCACGATTCTAAACAACATCCCCCCCAAAATAAGGCGGAAAGTGGCGCCCGATAAGGGAAACAAATCGGAAATCAATCCAGTCGAAACAGGAGGGGAAAAGACCTTGAATTTACGGTCTTGTAATACCTTCTTGATTGCAATAACCTCATTGGTCCCAGCAACAACCGCCTGAAAGACAACTCCAAAAGAGCCGTTCCCGATAACTTTTTCGGATGTGTAGTAAATCGTCTTTTGGTCTTTGCTCTTATCATCTGCGATAAATAGCCACAGTGAGGGAAAAGAGCAAAAAAATTGGTCTGGTGGGTGAAAAGCCAGTTTCTGACCAAGAGCGAGGTCGGCCATATCGCTGGCAAGGGCGGTCGCTGATGGTGCAACAGCTTGTGGCTGGGCGCTGGGAGGCGGTGGCTGTTGGGCAGGCTGCACAGGACGTGAAGGGGAGGGTTGCATTGGCTGCATTCTTCGCGAGATGGAGCAACTCACACCGGGGTTCTGAAGATCATCTCTTCCGTTTTGTTATGGCGGATTTGGTGGCTCTACGGGGCGATTTCCTGGCGAAAGGTCCGTTGTCTTTTTTGATCCCAACGATTTTCCGCATTTATTTGTAGGCTGTGCGAGTGAATTTGGCTCTGTGTTCGCCCCTCATCTCAGGCGCCTTGTCGACGAACTCAGAACAACACTTGAGGTCTTCGATGTCTGTACCATGTACCATGGCGTCGTGCCATCTCATCTCAAGTCGGATAGCGCCAAATGGAGAAAGATCAGAAAGCCACTGCCATTCTCACCCAAACATTGAGCCAAATCGAATCCGCACATAAAACGAGCACCAATCTGATTCCTCAGTGCGCGACTTCACTCAAACAAATTGGTCTGTCCAAACTCCAAACTCCGTTCCTTTCTCGAGACGCCTTCGAAGTGGGGGTGGGATGGGGGATGGGGAAGGGGATGTATGAGAGAGAGAGAGAGAGAGTCATGATGTCTCGCACCTTCCGGTCTCGCCTTCACCTCCGCTCTTTTTACGTTCCGCCCCGCAGCCGGAGATGTCAACTCGTTTTCAAGCGGCTTGGAACAGGAACTCAACTCATATCGCGTCTGACATCCCAGTTTTCACCAAGTCCTCATCCCGGTCGCACCTTCAACCTTCAGAAAACTCGAGATCAAACAAACTCGGAGCACAAAACTGTCCTGGCCGAACGGCGCGCCAAGGTTGCTGCCGCCCAACAAGCAAAACGGGACGCCATTGAAGCTCGCTTCGAACTGGAGCGCCGGGAGCTTCGCGCCCTATATTTGGCCGCCCCGGCGAATCCGAGGACCACAATATCGTCTCCGGGTTCTTCCGGGACCTCTCCAGGAGGCCCAATCTCCGCCGCTCTTGCGATTCTCTCCGGACCAAGTGAACAATCATGATTTTCTTGCCAAGAACAAGTCCATCCGGCAGACCGAACTCCCAAGGTATAAGATAGCCCAGTTCACGGGGTGGGCTGCCCAAGGTGCGGTCTCGGATGCATCATCCCGACAACCTGGAGACGGGGCCCTCATACGTGTCGTCCCGGCGGCTGGCCCCGGCTCAGCCCAAAAGACTTGCTTGAATCTTGCAAGATCCTGTCTTGTAAGACCTCTCGCAAGACACCCTCTGAAGACATCTTGGGCCAGAGGACTTGCAACTTTGTCCCCTCCTTTTCACTTGTCTTGGGTCTGTCAGTCGCCTGGCAGGTGGGCAGGGCGCCCTCTGCCGCGGCCCCTGGGTGCCCCGCAGCCGCACACACTCGGAGGCGAAAGTGCAACCCCCCACCCCACCACCTCTGCGGGCTCCATCTTCTTGGGTCGGGGGGCAGGTTGCCAGGCGGGTGGGTGGGTGGCTGGGCGGGTGGCCGGGCGGGTGGCCGGGCGGGTGGCCGGGCGGGTGGCCGGGCGGGTGGCCGGGCGGGTGGCCGGGCGGGTGGCCGGGCGGGTGGCCGGGCGGGTGGCCGGGCGGGTGGCCGGGCGGGTGGCCGGGCGGGTGGCCGGGCGGGTGGCCGGGCGGGTGGCCGGTGGCCGGGCGGGTGGCCGGGCGGGTGGCCGGGCGGGTGGCCGGGCGGGGCCGGGCGGGTAGACGGGAACAGGGCGGGAAGGAAAGCGGGACAACTCTGATGGAAAGCTCCCTGGGCACCCCTCGAGGTCGCCCCCCTTCTCTGGGCCCTGAAAGTCTCTGGTGAGGAGCTGCTTTCGATCGGTTTGAAGACAGCGCGGAGTGTTCCCTATCCAAGACAGTCCCTTACCCGGTGTGTCTTGAGCGAGTGGGTCTTGCAAGAGGGATGTCTTGCAAGTGAGAAGACCAATTCAAAACAAAGGAGGTATAATTTCAACATCCATCGGCGTTGAAGACTATCTTTATCGATGTCGGCCCCGCTTCCGCCTCCTTCTGAGTCGGTTTCGTTGGCGTATCGTCAAATACGAGAGATTACCCCTGACCTTGGTCGTCGTTATGGAAATCTCGCGAAGCATCTCGACCTCTCCTATAACCAAATTTCGTCTGCGTGAGATCATCATGCGCTCTGAGCGTTCGTTCCCGTTCTCTTTTTAGAAATTGCACGGGACTATCATACTTTTCACATTTGGAGAGCCTGATTATGGATGGAAACGCAATAACTTCACATACCAATTTCCCCTTCATGCCACAATTGCACACCCTCAGCGTCAATAAAAATCAAATTCAATTCCTTCCACAATTTGTTGACAAATTGGTCCGCCCTTTTGGGATTTTGGGCACTCACCCGCTCTTCAGCGAGCCTGTGCGCCGAAGCTGAGACACTTCAGCATGCTCAACAACCAGGCCTGCCCCAACTTCTTCAACCAGGGAACCCCCAGAGAGTACCAAGGTCGTCATTGCCTCACAGTGGGGACCCTTTCTCATCCTCTTGTCTGCTCGTTCCTTTAGACTATCGGTCCGTGCGCGACAGCCGTTTGCCGGTGCGTATCTGCTGTTGGTGTGCTGTGTGCGTGGGTGCTTGATGTGTGTGCGTGGGTGCTTGATGTGTGTGCGTGGGTGCTTGATGGCGCTTGATGTGTGTGCGTGCTTGATGTGTGTGCGTGCATGACGTGCGCGTGCGTGACGTGCGCGTGCATGGCGTGCGCGTGCGTGACGTGTGCGTGCATGACGTGTGGTGCATGGCGTGCGCGGTAAACTCGTGTGCGGTAAACTCGTGTGCGGTAAACGCGTGTGCGTTATGACGTCTATGCGTCTATGCATGACGCGTGGAGCAAGCTTGAAATTGACCCGTGTGCCTCTGTGCGTTTGCCGCGACATGGAGTTCTCCATCCTGGGGGTTGCCACCATTTGGGACGTGCGATTTGCCCGTTGAATGACCCTTGTTCGCTGCTGCCGTCTCTTGGCTTGATGTGCTTGATGATGACAATTGCAGTTTGTGGTGTTCTTCATGAAATGTTGTGATGTGGTCGCCGGTCGGTGCGTGCGTTGTCATTCCGTCCCCTTTTGTTCGCACCGGTCCAACAGGAAGTTTGTCATTGCCAGGCTGGAAAACCTGGTGATGCTGGACAGCAGCAACGTCAGCCCCCAGGAACGCGCCGAGGCCCGAGCCATGTTTGGGAATCTCCAAATCGCCTCGACGGGGGATTCACTGGCCACTGAGGCCCGGCGCTATCAACTGGCCGCCTCACCTGTTGCGCCCTCTCCCAGCCCAAAATAAGAAGCTTGTTTCACGAACCTGGCAGGGAGAGCGGAGCAAGCCATACAAAGAGGAGACACGATGATAACACCAAAAAAGACGACAATCTCGAGACGGGTTCAGTTTGTCCTGAAAACTGAGGTGATGGTCTTCCGATCAATCCGAGATCCGAGTTCGATCTGACAAATAAGAGTGCTGCGGCCATGTTGCGATGATATGCAATGAGAAATGGCTCCCCATTGGCAGAATTCGAGTTTGAGAAAAAACCCTAAGAGATGGACGGGCATCGGCGCCAATCCCAAGACGGACAGGGTCCACAGGCGCCAGTCATTTCGCATTTTCCAACCACCAAGACAGCGTCAACGGAGTGAACCCCAGGATTGCGAACTGCTCCTCCCGCCTTTTGAGGAAAGAAGGAAAAGCTTCCCCGCAAAGATGGTGAACTTCACTTTTGGCCAGATCCGGTTTGTTTGTTTTTGCGAAATCGTTCCGGATTCGAAACTTTTTGGGGTTTTTTGGGCCTTCTTTTCTTCTCCGTGATGTTGCTATCAATCTTCAGTGCCTTCATGGATCGGAAGGAGAACATTCGTAACATGTCGGTTATTGCCCACGTCGACCACGGTTTGTTTCGAGCGTTTTTGTTTCCCCGTCCCTGATTGCGTCCCTCATCCTAGGCAAGTCCACCCTGTCCGATTCCCTTGTTTGCCGTGCCGGTATCATTGGTGAGCACAAGGCCGGTGAGGCCCGCTACACTGATACCCGCTCTGATGAGCAGGAGCGTTGCATTACCATCAAGTCCACTGGTGTGTCCATGTACTACGATCTCACCGTCGGTGGTGAGGCCCAGGGCTACCTCGTCAACCTGATTGACTCTCCCGGACACGTTGACTTCTCTTCTGAGGTTACTGCCGCCATTCGTGTTACTGATGGTGCCGTCGTCGTCGTCGACTGCGCTGAGGGTGTCTGCGTCCAGACTGAGACTGTGCTGCGTCAGGCTCTCTCTGAGCGTGTTCGCCCCGTGCTCATGCTCAACAAGGTTGATCGTGCTCTCCTTGAGCTCCAGCTCGACCCTGAGGAGGCTTACCAGGTCTGTTTTTTTCTCCTTCCGAACCACTTGGCTCATCCTAACCCAATCATTAGTCCTTTGCCCGTACCATCGAGTCCGTCAACGTTCTCATCACCACCTACCGTGATGAGCTGCTCGGCGATGTCCAGATTGAACCCTCCAAGGGTACTGCCTGCTTCGGCTCTGGCCTGCACCAGTGGGGTTTCACCATCCCCAAGTTCGCCGCCATCTACGCCACCAAGTTCGGCATGGATGTTGCCCGTCTCTCTGAGATGCTCTGGGGCGACCACTTCTTCAACCCCGCCACCAAGCGCTGGCAGAACGTCCCTGAGGCCGATGACGGCAAGAAGCTGAAGCGTGGCTTCGCTCAGTTCATCATGGAGCCCATCACTCAGATCTTCGACTGCGTCATGCAGAACAAGCGCGACAAGCTCGAGAAGATCATTGCCTCCCTGGGCATCAACCTGACTGCCGAGGACCGCGCCCTCGAGGGCCGCCCCCTGCTCAAGAAGGTGATGAACCGCTTCATCCCTGCGGCCGACTCTCTCCTTGAGATGATCGTCCTCCAGCTGCCTTCCCCCGTCGTTGCCCAGAAGTACCGTGTGGCCAACCTGTACACTGGCCCTCTGGATGACGAGTGCGCCACCGCCATTCGCAACTGCGACCCCAACGGTCCCCTGATGCTCTACGTCTCCAAGATGGTTCCCTCCGACAAGGGCCGCTTCTTCGCCTTTGGCCGTGTCTTCTCCGGCACCGTCCGCACCGGCCAGAAGGTGCGCATTCAGGGCCCCAACTACGTCTTCGGCAAGAAGGACGATCTCTTCATCAAGAACATCCAGCGTACCGTTCTGATGATGGGCCGCACCACCGAGCCCGTTGAGGACATTCCTTGCGGTAACACCGCTGGTCTGGTTGGTGTTGACCAGTACATCTCCAAGTCCGGCACCATCACCACCTCCGACAACGCCTACAACATTGCCACCATGAAGTTCTCCGTGTCCCCTGTCGTGCGGGTTGCCGTCGAGCCCAAGAACATGGCCGACCTGCCCAAGCTGGTCGAGGGTCTGAAGCGTCTCTCCAAGTCCGACCCCTGCGTCCAGTGCACCACCTCCGCCAACGGCGAGCACATCGTCGCCGGTGCCGGTGAGCTTCACCTTGAGATTTGCCTGAAGGATCTTCGCGACGATTTCACTGGCATTGAGCTCAAGGTCATTTCCCAAAACACCCCCCCTGGCCGACTCACCCAAACCTGTGAACCCCTTAGATTTCCGACCCCGTTGTCTCGTACTCCGAGTCCGTCACCGCCGAGTCCAGCGAGGTGTGCCTGTGCAAGTCCCCCAACAAGCACAACCGTATCTTCATGACTGCCGCTCCCTTCAAGGACGGTCTTGCCGAGGAGATTGAGGCCGGCCACATCGCCCCCGAGCAGGAGGCCAAGGCCCGCGCCCGCGATCTCGCTGAGAAGTTCGAGTGGGACGTCTCCGACGCCCGCAAGATTTGGTGCTTCGGCCCCGATGGCCGCGGCCCCAACCTTCTCGTCGATATGACCAAGGCCGTCGCCTACCTCAATGAGGTGAAGGACTCCTTCGTCGGTGCCTTCGGCTGGGCCACTCGCGAGGGTGCCCTTTGCGACGAGCAGATGCGCGCCATCCGCTTCAACGTGATGGATGTCGTTCTCCACGCCGATGCCGTTCACCGTGGTGCCGGCCAGGTCCGCCAGGGATTCGAACCCCATCCCTCTGTGCCAGTGCGTGCTGTGCCATGACGAGATCTCTTCAGCAGAGAACGGCCATCTGACGAGCCGGATGCGGTTTCCCACCAAGAAACCATTATGCATCCCAAACTCCTTGTAGATAGTCTTGCTGTCTGAGCACATCTTTGTCTCTGCAGACTTCGCGTTCCCTCGGCCCCCGAGCTCACCATATTCCTTTTTCCGCTCTCCCTTTTCGCAGATCATGCCCCCCGTTCGCCGCTGCCTCTACGCCGCTCAGCTGACCGCCCGCCCCGTCCTTATGGAGCCCATCTTCCTCTGCGATATCACCACGCCTCAGGAGGCCATGGGTGGCATTTACGCCTGCCTCAACAAGAGGAGAGGCCAAGTGATCTCCGAGGAGCAGCGTCCCGGCACCCCCCTGCTCCAGGTCAAGGCCTACCTGCCCGTCATGGAGTCCTTCGGCTTCACGGCCGATCTGCGGTCGCACACCTCTGGCCAGGCCTTCCCTCAGTGCGTCCTTGATCACTGGGCCGTCATGTCCGGCGATGTGTTCGAGGAGGGCACGAAGCCCAACCAGGTCGTCCGCGATATCCGCAAGCGCAAGGCCCTCAAGGAGGCCATTCCCACCGGTGAGGACTTCATTGGTCTGCTCAGCCTTGCTCCGCGTCATCGGACTCACCCCTTCTTCTCCAGAGCGCCTGTAAACCTGTGCCCCCGACCGACGTTCTCTTTCCCTTTTCCTTCGCTTTTCAAATACGATGCGGGATTTCTTTCTCTTCACTTGGGTTCGGCCGGGTAGTTTCAAGATACTCTCCTCCATTTTTGTAAGGACGGTTCCCTCGTTGTCCGAGCCTTGCAGGTCGGCTCCAGGGTGATGCAGTTGTCCTCCGGGTTCCACAAGAGACAGTTGCAAGGGACTTTCGTTTTCCAAAAAAAAAAAAAAAAAGAACCGTCACTCCATGTAGGATGTACAATGAATACATAGTGAGACTCAAACAATGGGGGAAAAAAAATGGAATGTAGACAGAAAACAAGTTACTGCTTTTCATTGGTCAGGATGTTGTACGATTCACGGGGGCCTTTTTGAGGCTCGGTAAAACGCTGCCCACCACGAGGTGCAGAAGCTCGTTCGGTTCCCCCTAGAGATGATCATGTCGGAATTGAGAAACGTCAATCGGCCTCCCAAACCTGTGATCGGGTTAAACGAAGCTTGGCTGGAGGTTTGCTCGGGCGCCGGAGCCTTGGGGGCAGGCCCGGCGAATGAGGAGCGTGAAGTCGTCACAAAAGCGGAGTCTGATGACCCTGCCCCGAAACGGGAGTAATCGTCGCGGTCTTGGACCGCCATACGTCGGTTGATTTTCTCGGGCTGGCCCGCAGGCTCAGTGGAGAAAATTTTGTTATCTCGCACACGTTGGGAGGGCTGAACGCGTTGAGAGGGAGAAGAGGGCTGGAAACTTTGAGAACTTGTGGTCATGAAACCACCGTCTGCAGCTGCACCTTGTTGGGCAAACCACTCCCGAGAAGAGGGACCGCTTGGCTGAATGGGACGCTTCCCGGAAGCAACTGACCAAATGGAGGGTGGGAATAGAAGTGAACAAAAAAAACCAATCCCACAGACTCGTGCGCTGCTCTGACATTCCTTGCATTGCTGTTTGTTGGGGCTAGAGATTTGAACTGTTTCAAACGCTTCGAACGACGGGGATATTGCGGTAACTGCAGGGCCACCTTTCATGAAAGGCCCCGCGCGCCCTTCTGCTGAGGTTCTCAAGGCTGCCAAGAGGGAAGCCGATCGGTATATGCAGCAGGCGGCCCGTGCCGAACAGAGTTTTGTTGGCCCCCGACTCGGCCCGACGACATCTGCACCCGGGCAGCCCACCCCGTCTCAGCCCCCAGAGGACGACCCTCTCATGCCTGCTCCTGTGTTTGACCCGGTCGAGGTGGCAGTAGCAGCTCGGAACGCCGGACAAAAACCTCAGGCGGCAACAATACACGAAGAATGGATGACCGAGTTGCCCGAGGAACATTCCATTCTGGGCGGTCTGCGCTTCTCTTGGGGCCCCACTTCCTCTCATCAATTTCCTATCCTAGCCTTTGTCAAACACCAATTTAGTAAAAAGGGCGTCACAGGAAAGCGCGATGTGGCCGGATGGACAACAGTGAGCGGGTCTGTGGATGCCGTTCCCATCTCAGATAATGCCACGGCTGCCAAGGAGCCATTGGTCTGTGTGCCTTCCTCTTTTTTGACAGTTCAATCCCCTGGGCCCTCGTCCAGCCGTATATTGACGTGTGCACAGCGAAACAGCAGGAACAGCGGCTCTCCGAGGGGCAGGCGCGGGCGCAGAAGCCGAGTCATACAACCCACTCTCTCAGCGAAGGCCTCGATGATCTCCATCATGCGGCATCGCCGCCATCTGCTGCCGCTGTGGGCGAAGTTCTGCCACCAGAGGCCGACTCTGCCGGCGAAGCAAAGAAAAAGAAGCCGCACAAACACCGGAGCCACCTCAAGCACAAAAAGCACCATCGGAAGGCCTCCACGAGTACCAGCAGTTCCAGCGGCGAGGAGGAGGAGAGCGAAGACTCGGAGAAAAAGGACAAGGACGAGGTCAAGAAGAAGAAGAAGAAGCATCATCACCACCACCACCACAAGCATAAGGGCAAGCACCACAAGAAGCAAGACGATGCAAGCAGCGATGGTGACGAGGAGGAGGAAGAAGAAGAAGAGATGGACTACCTGCCCGGTGAGACCTTGATCCAAGCCCACGAGCGTCATATGGCTCAGAAGGCCGCCAAAGAGGCTGCCCAAGCCGCGAAGTCCAAGAGCATTCCCGGGTCTCGACGCCCCGATTGGGAATGGGTGCCTTTTGACCGCGAGAAAGACCTCCAATGGCCGGCCTTCAAAGAAAAGGCCACGAAGGAACTCATGGCCACCACTGGGGGCCATCTGGCAACTTTCTTCGATCGGGGTGAAGTTCGAAGAACTTTTACTTGATCCTGTCCACACAGGAACGGTGGGTGGGTGGAGGGGTTGGTGGAGGGGTGGGGAGGGTGGTATCACCCAGGGGGGGGGAGCAAGATGGCTGATACACCTGAGTTCAGGGGGCATGGCACGATCTGGCGCGCGATCGGGCTAAGCGGTCGGCACCCCACCACTTCCCTTCTGGGCGCCCGGGGGACCGCCAGGTCCATTTGGGATGCGGTCCCTTCAAAAATTCCTGCAAAGCAGCGCGAACTTTGGTAAAGTTCGCAGTCTTCGGTGAACGATCCCGTGTTCGCGTTTTCTGGCTGATGGAATCCGACGATTACGATCTTCAGTTCAAAATTGTGCTCATAGGAAGTACCGAAGTGGGGAAAAGTAGCATTTTGATTCGTTTCTGTGATAATTCTTTTGATTCTTTCCAGCCTGGTCAGGCACCTCCCAGTAAGATTCTCTCGCTCACCCTTTGATATCTCTAGCTACGATTGGTCCGATGATTTTGATGCTTGCCCATTTGATCCTTGCCTAGGTGTTGACTTCAAGGTTAAAATGATTGCTATGCGGGAGAAAACTGTGAAATTGGCAATGTCTGCTTCATTCATGCGTTTTTTCTTTCATTTTCGCTTTGTTGTCCACTTAGCTGGGACACGGCTGGACAAGGTCTCGACTTTCTCTTCTTCGTCCGCTTTCATTTCCGGATCTTGCCAGAGCGGTTCCGTGCCCTCACAGCAAACTACTACAGAGGTTTGTGTCAGGATTAACTCCTCGCATCATATCTTCCACCATGCCGCCACCACACACATGCCGCCTGCCGCGACCACCACCTTATCGCCTTCAGGAGCGCATGGGCTCATTCTAGTTTACGATATCAGCCGCCGAGACACATTCACGAATCTCTCCAAATGGTTGGGAGAGGTCGAAAAATACTGTAACGAGGACACCGTCAAGATGCTCATTGGCAACAAGGTGGACCGGGCACAGGAGGTCCGTTGCCCCCCCCCCCCCCCCCGTCTCTCGGTCCTTCCTCAGGATGGACCATTCCTTTCGAAAGTCGCCTTAATCTCTTTGGCGCCCCTTGTTTTTGCCATCTTCGGACAGCGCGAGGTGTCCTTTGACGAAGGGGCCGCGTTTGCGCGCTCCAAGGGGATGCTTTTCATTGAGACGTCTGCCAAAGAGGCGACCGGCGTCGAGCAGGCCTTCCAAGAGCTCGTGGCCAAGGTTCGCAAGCTGCCCGTGGTTGTGTTCTGGCCCAGGGTGCGGCCCGATGCCCATTTTGTGCGGGTGCGACCTTCTGCCGGCGCTGCCCTCACCTCCAACAAACGGGCTGGTGGCTGCAGATTTTCGACAACGAGCGCCTCTGTGGGTCAGGTCTCGCGCCTGGGGGCAGCGCTCGGCACCGTGCCGAGGCAGGAGGGGAGGCCGTCCCGATGGCCCCAGGGTCCTCCGACGCAGCCGCAGCCGGAGGCGGGTACTGCTGTTGATTCTCTCGATCCTTCTTGCCTATACTCGCCCTTTCTGTCCGCTCCCCAACCCATCCGCTCCCCTACCCGACAATCGCCCTTCCACAAAGGAAGGCGTCTGTTGGACGTACCTCATGATAGTTTAGAGACTGCCGATCTGGGGGACAGTGCGGGGAAGGGGGATGCGGGGGCACGGTCCGGTCGGGCGCCGCTGAGTGGCTCCGCAGCCGTGTCGAATCGGGCCCCCTCCACCGCCAAGACCACGTCCCGCAGCACGACACCCATCGGGCCTTCGCCCTGCCACCAGAAAAGGCCGCAAGATGAGCGAAGCGGGGCGCGGTCTCCTCGGTGGATGGGGGGATGGATGGGATGGGAGCATGGGTCAGACCGAGTCAGGCCCGTCATTCAGCAGCCGCTGGGGCCCGGGGGAAAAGGGGGGCTGGGAGGGGCCCGGGGGGGCCATCCGGGAGTGGCTCCGGATGACGGGGACCGGGACTGAGGCACCAGCGGATGTACTCCTTCCCCCCGCCTCGGACAACGGGGCCAGTGCCGGGGCTGCCGGGGCGAGTGCGGACGCTGCAGGGGGGCCGTCGGCCGCTGGCCCGTCGGGTAGAGGCGCCGCATCCGAACAGGACGCGGGGGCGAGCGTGGCCTTGGGGCCTTGGCGCGGGGCGTCGTTGCCCGGGTCCGAAGAGTCGTTGGCCTGGCGCAGGGGGTCGTTGGCTGGGCCCATGGGCCGCTTCCAGTCGCCGGGGGAGCCGGTGCCGAACTGCGGGGGGCCAAGGCCAGGACCCCGTGCCCACGTACAAGGCACAAGCCGGCGGGTGCGAGTGAGGCCGGCCGGTGGGCAGCGACGGCAAGGGCAATCGCGGACGGTGCCCTCCCAAGGGTCCACCAACAGGGTGGGGTGGGAGAGGGGGTGGTGGGCTGCTGCGGGCCTGGCGCTCCATGCGGCGGATGCGCTCCTCGATGCCCGCTGGCCTCTCCTCCTCTGGCGGCAGACGGGGCGGTGCGACGGGCGCCTCACGAGGCGACATGGGGGCTGGCTGGCCGCTGCTGGGGCTGTTGGGAGCCTGGTTGCCGTAGGCGGCGGCGGCGGCGTCGAGAGCGGTCGAGAGGCGCAGCCGCATGCGACTCGAGGCCCCGAATCCGAGAGCGGGTGCGCCATTGGGACGTGCGCGTGGGTCCGCCCGAGCCGGCCCACCATCGAGGACCCGCTGTGCGGCAGGGCAGGAGGATAAGGGAGAAGTAGAGAGTGACGTTCGCGGTGAACGGGCAGCTGCGGACCGGAGTCGACGAGGAGCTCCGCCCTGGGACCGACCGGCTGCCGCTGGCCGAGCGGGCCGTCCGGAGGGCCGGAGAGAACGAAGCGCCCAGGAGAAGCGAGGGCGAGGGTGAGGGCGACGAGGGCATGGCCGATGGGGCAGGAGACGACACCGCAGCGCGGGTGGCATCAGCCAGCCTTCGAAGCTCGGCCAGGCGCTTCTTGTGGCGCTCGGCCTCCTGCCGGTGGGCGAGGGCCTGTGGGCCAAGCGGCGGGGGGATGGAGCAGATGGGATGACGATCGGCCCCACCCAGCACATGACCGAGCCCCCGGCGGCCTAGCGGGGAGGCGGACCTCCCTGGCGCCGCTGCGGGTGGCCCGCTCGATGGCCTGCCGGATGGAGGCCACCCGGCCCTCGCAGATGCGCACATCCGCATCGAGCTCGCTCGCCTGCCCCCGGGCCCCGCGCAGGCGCTGCCAACCATGCCATACGTCACCAGTCATCAGCCCCCCGATCGAGGAAAAGCCGAGCAAAAGGTCCCGGGGGGGGGGGGGGCGCCAATGGCGGACAGCCTCGGTGGCAGCGATAATGTCGGCCGGGGGCCCCGTCCCGAGGCGCGCCCTGAGGGCCTCCAGGTCGGCCCGCACCGCCGCAAGCTAGGAGCGAACAACAGCAAAAGGGAAACGACCCCACGGGGTGATGGGTCGGGTCCGGGAGAGACCCGAGGACGCAGACCCGCCCCTCGTGAGCCGCCCGGTCGGCCAGCCGGGACCGTTCGGCCGCCTGCAGGTCGTGCTCGAGGAGGCTGCTCCGCTGGGCAGCGGCCGCCATCCGGTGGGCGTGCTGAGCCTGGGCCGCCCGCAGCTGTGATCCCGCCACGCGCCGCTGATAGGCATCCAGCTAGCCGGCGAGCACGAGAAGATCGAAGATGGAGAGGGTAAGGCACCCGTGCCGTGGGAAGTCTCGCCATCGTGGACGGTCCAACCATGAGGGCGAGTGGGTAGGGGAATCGAGGGGGGCTTGGGGGGGGGGGGGGGGGGGGGGGGGGGGGGGGGGCTCGTGCGGGGGCTCGTGCGGGGGGCTCGTGCGGGGGCTCGTGCGGGGGCTCGTGCGGGGGGCTCGTGCGGGGGCTCGTGCGGGGGGCTCACAGTAGGGCTCACGGTAGGGCCCACGGGGGGCTCCGGCGAGGGGCTCAGACTTCATCCTGGAGGCGGTCGGCGAGGGACCGGCGCGGGGCCAGCTGGGCCAACTCGGCCGCCAGCGAGGCCGCCTCGTCACGGAGCCGCCCGTTTTCCTGCCATCACGCGGAAACACTCAGTGTAGGTTGAGGCCGGAGGTGGAAGTGCTGTCAGCGGCACGGCGAGTCGAAGGGTTCGTCAGAGGTAGTGTGGCGTGGCTTTGTAGGCGAGGGGTTGCGTGTGCGCGTAGCCGCCAAAGGTCGATACGGGAGGCGCGACTGACCCGTTCAATTCCAGCCGCTGGGTCGACCAAGCCGGGGCACTCTTCGTCCCTGGAGGCATGGCCCTCAGCAGCCGCGACAGCAGGGTCGCCCCGGGCGCGGTCTCGGTGGGCCTGGGCCGCAGCTGCCTCCTGCTGGGCCTGTCTGAGCTGGGCCCGCAGCTCGGCAGCCTCGGCGCCCCGCAAGGTTGCGATGCTGTCCCGCTGGGTGCGTTCGGTGCGCAGGGCTTCCTGTAGCTGGACCAACCGGGCCTCGAGCCGGACCTGCTCGGCGCCGAGTTCCTGTGACCCGGGAACGGCGAGAGCCACAGCGTGAATGGTCGCCACAGCCACCGGAGAATCAGCACAGGGACGGAGCATGAAGACACCAAAGACGGTGGGAGAGCGGCAGCGGCAGGGTCGAACAGACGAGCTCTTCGCGGGCGGCGACCGAGAGCGTGCCGGCAGCAGCAGATGTGGATGGGCCGTTTGGCCCCTGGATGGCGGCTTCATCCGCGGGATCGTAGGCCTCTGCAGGCTGCGGGGGATTCGCACGTGGTGTTTCATATTCACCATATGTCCGAGGGCATCTCCATCTCCCGCATCATCAGACCTCTTGCGACCGCAGCAAAACCAGCTGTTCCGCGAGGGCTGCGTACTCCCTATCGACAAGAACAAAAGCCAGGTTTGACAGCCGGACTGGGGAAGAAACGGACGCCTCCTTTTCGGCGAAACGTTGTCGGAGAGTATCACCTTCCCGCTCCAACCGAGTCCGCTGGGCCTGCACGACGGCGAAAATGTAACCGAGCAGCGTTCTGTGTATTCAGACAGACCAGTGTATCTGCCGATAGTTGAGAAAGGTACTCGATGGTACGCGCACGTCCAGGAAAAGGATCTGCCGAACTAGAGGGAGACCCTGCTGAAGGCTGCGGGGGAAAAACAAACAAGTACCTTTCCGGGTGATCGATGAGATCGTCAAGTTGCTTTCGGAGCAGTGCTGCTCTCGTGGTGAGTTCAGCGAGATGCTTCGTTTTCGATTCGACCTGACCGGTCAGGTCCGGAGGAGCCCTGTTCATATAGAATTAGAGGAAAGAACCAATAGGTTCTCTCGGCTCGACCTTCCGTTGGCCTCCCGTTGTGATTTGATCAGTGTTTGATGGAGCAGCTCTTCGAACTCGAAAAATTCTCAATCACGTATATTTTAAGGGTGGTGTTTACCGAGATGCCACTACAACTTATTCTTGCCGCCACACAAAAGGACTCGGGCTGCAGATGGGAACGGCGGCTGACTCCTTCGAGTCTGCTCAGCTTCTCTGCGCGCCGTCAATATCACAGCGCTTTCTAGACATCAACGAAATCACAACAAAATCCCATTGCCCACAAACTCTCCCTTCATTTAAGGACATGCTCTTCGCGGCGCTGACCGGGGCCGACCCACAATTGACGTTGGATTTATTCGGAATGGTAGACACGGGACAATTGCAGAAACAAATGGGCGCGCCATCATCTCTCTCGATCGTCCTTTATTACACCACCCCCACCGTCCGGTCCGTCAGCTCTCCCGCCTCGCCTGCCATTCCACGATTCCCCACCTCCCTGCCAAACCCGGTGTCAAGACTGCGACCTCTCCATTCAAGGGTGGTCGTTGAGCGCCAGCGAGCGACCTCTTCACGACACGCTCTCCTCCTGCCCCCTGTCGCGCGCCAGAGCCCGATACCCGGTGGCTCTCTTTGCCCAGCCCACGACCGAGCCGGCCCACCCTGTGCCTGCGGAAGGCCGATCGCCTTTGGGAAGCGCCGCCATCTCTGGTGGGCTGGCCCAGCCCCAGCCTCCGCAGGCCCCAAAGCCCCAGCCGACGAGTGCCGCAAACCCGGCGGCACTGACCGGCGGCGCGATGGGGCCGCCCCCACCGGAGGGCGCCCTGGCAGAAGAAGTAGCTCGCCTGATTCAAGAGTCTGCCACCAGGCGGCGCCGTTCTTCTTGCTTTGGTTGCCTCTGTTCTGCTGGATTTCGGCGAGATGGACCATGGACCCCGGGCTCATTTTTGCCTGCCGTCGCTGGGTCGTGCCGGGGGCGGGATAGGTTGGCCCACTACAAGCGGAAAAACCGCGCCTTGCAGGCGGACTTGGACCATTTGCAGCGCGACTACGAGGCCCTGCAGGCGGAAGACATCGGCGGCGAGGGGTCGCACGGAAAGGGCTCCCGAGGGCGTGAAGCCGAACTCGAGGTCAGCCCCCTCGTCGCCCCTCGCCATGATACGTCCCCATCGCGTCCGGTGTGGTGGCCGCCCGGAACTTGGGGGCCCGTTTCACATGCGCCACTCGTCTTTGCAGCGCCAGCTGGCCGAGAGCAAGGCCAGACAGCGGCGCCAGGAAGAGCGCTTCCAGGCCGAGTACGACCTGATGGTGAAGCGCGAGGAGCGCCTCAAGGCAGACCTCATGGCCGCTCGCGAGGAGCTTCGGCTGTCTCATGAGCGGTCCGTCTCAGCCCCAGCCCTGCGCACCTCCCCTCGTCCCAACCCTCACCCTACCATCTTCCCGCGCTGGCGGAAGGATGTCTCGGCAATCCCGAATTTCCAGCTCCCCGACGCTGTCCCAGAGGCGCTCAGCCAACGGTCCGTCCTGTCGCATCCTCAACCACCGACACCACATCTGCCATCTGACTCGTCGGGGCACCCACTCATCGGGCACCCGTTCATCGGGCATTCGGGCACCCGCTCATCGAGCCCACGCGCACGCGCGCACACGTCCGCCCGCAGGACGACCGTCTTCAGCCCCATCGAAGCGCCGCAACCCAGCCTCCTCTCCCGTCGGGTCCGTGCACTTCTCCGTCCGGCGCCATCCTTGTTCCTTCCATCAGCCTGCCCTGCCCGCCGCCTATCCACAACATCGCCTGTTCCCTGCCCTGCCTGGGCTGTTCACCTCGCTCCCCCATCGGCTGCTTCATGCTCAACTCGATCTTGTTTCCCTTGGTAGCCGCGCCACCGGTCGGGTTGCTGCCGCCGCTGCTGTTGGAGGGCGGGCCTCGTCGCCCTGTGGCCATCGGGTTTCCCCCGCCGTCTCCCGTTCGGTCAGCGGCACTCGCCAAAGCGGCGCCCTTCCACCCGCGCGCAGCCGTTCGCCCTCGCTGCTCCGCGGTTCGGCGACATCTGTACCGCCCCGGTCCGCCCAGCACCCATCTTGGTATGATGCTCACCATCCGGGCAGTGCGGCGGCTCGGAGGCCCAGCCCTACACGACCGGCGTCCCCGTCGGCACCGTGGGGCGCAGGGCCGGGATCCGGCGGGCCGAGGCGGAGTCCTGCCCCCATCCCTCGCCCGAATGGCCGGCACACCTTCAGCGCGGCCGTAACCTCGCCGAATCCGAGAAGATCCCCAGCTACGCGTCCTGCAAGCAGGCCGCGTTCGCCGGCACCCCGGGCGAGCCGGGCATCGCCCCGTGCCACGACGAGAGCATCGCCCCGTGCCACGAGAGCATCGCCCCGTGCCACGACGAGAGCATTGGACACAGGATTCCACTCTTCCTCCTCCTCCCCATCCCCATCCCCATCCCCGTCGGCGTCCCGCTCTCGCTCCCGCTCCTCCCGCACCCACACGCACCCACACACGCGCGCACTCAACTCGCTTTCGGGCTTGGACCAGGCTGGCCACTCCCGGAGTCCGCCGCTCCCCGAGAAGGAGCGATTCGGAGGTCTCTCTTCGCACGGACACCACCGCGACTCGGTTGATCATCATCATCGGCACCACCACAGCCATGAATCCCACCGCAGCCAGGGCTCCCACCGCAGCCAGGGCTCCCACCGCAGCCAGGGCTCCCACCGCAGCCAGGGCTCCCACCGCAGCCAGGGCTCCCACCGCAGCCAGGGCTCCCCCCACCGACGCTCGGACGATGACTTGCTGGGCTTCCTTCGTCGCTCGTCTCCCCTCAGAGCGAAACGAACTGGCGGCGACCAATCCTCCGTTCCCTTTGAAGAGCCACCACCAGCAGCTCCGCGTTCGAAGGCGTCGGCGCCTCCACCCCCTCAAAGAAGCAAGTCTGCCCCTTACACACCTGCCTTTCTCTGACACTCCTTGTTCAAGGAATGCGACTTCACGAAAGCGGCACCCAGGTCTGTAGTTTCTCCCCCTGAGTCCTCTGTGCCAATGTTCGACGACCAGATTCTGCTGAGCCCGACATTGACCTCAGCGCACCGGGGGCCTTTGCAGACATTAGGTCTGTCGGCTTGTTCCTTTTCATCACCACCTTTTCGCCCCGGCAAGTGCGGTCAAGGCACGCCTCGAACAGCTTGGCGAACTCCTTCAACAATCTTCATCGAAAGGAGGTTTTCGATGACAGTAACAAGACCATCCCCCCTCCGCGTTTTGTGTACAAAGATTTCCCGGAAAAATATGATTGGCCGCGGTCTTTCCCTCAGCCTGGGACTGCGCCCTCGTGATTCAAATGGGTAACGTGGGGGTGAAAAACCCGGAAACGGGTTAAAAACCCGGACATGGAAGAACCGCCTCCCAGCCCAAGCAAGCTTCTTCTCACTGCTGAGTACCGTCAGCTTAAGCCAATTTCGCGTGCAGTTAAGCTCGTAAAGGACGGGAAGTGTTCCGTCCCAGATGCGGCATCTCTTGTGCGAAAAACCCCCCAGGCCGTTTACAGAGCTCTGGACGCCAGGGCGAACGGCCGCGAGGAAGGGGTGAACGGAAGGCAACCTCTGGTGACTCCCGAAATGTGCGCACGCTTGCACGACAAGGTGGAAGCGGAAAATCAGGCAGGTTTGACCCTTTTGCGCCCCCTCGCGTCGCCCTGACCACCAAGAAGCAGTTCAAGGACATGGTCTGCCTCACGTTGCCAACCATAATCAACGTCCCCCAGATCCTCGCCGAGGTGCTGACGGGCCCTACCGGGGACGTATCCCGAGTCCCGGCCCTCGCCAAACGCACCGTCAAGGCCGTTGCGGCCAAGTGCGAGGTCGTCTTCCAGAAGCCCAGATACGTGGAAAAGGTCGGCTCGTCCTGTCTCCTGACGTCCCTTGTCCGATCTCCAGGCAGAGCCACCGTCTGCCCTTCTCCGTGGTCCAAGAATGGATGATCAAGAACAGGCCCACCATCGAGAGCGCCGCCGCTCCGGAGCTACTGTTCAACGTCGACGAGACTTCACTTCAACCGGGCAAGGCCGGCGATGAGAAGGTTGCCGTGACCATCGGAGGGACGAAACCGTCCGCGACTCGACCCCCAAAGGTCTGGACGTCACCGGTCCTCGACCCCATCCCTTCGGCTCCCCCCCGGTAGCTCCACCACTGCACCTTGATCCTCGGCTGCAGTGCCGCGGGAGAGAAGGTCCCCCCGGCTCTCATCCTCGCCAATCTTAAGAAGGAGCCCGCACTCCCTAAAGCGGCCCAGGGCGCCTTCCTGGGCAGCTCCGAGTCGGGGTGGATCAACAGCGTCCTGTTCGCGGAATACCTCACGAAGGTCTTCATCCCCCACGTCAAAGAGGTTCGGGCCACGCTTGGCATCGACGCCAACGCGACTGCCGTCCTCCTCATGGACAACTACGCGGCCCACACCGAGGCGGTCGAGAGACTGACTCCCCTTCTGGAAAGCGAGCACGTGGTCATCCTCTTCCTTCTGCCCAACAGCACCGCGTTCTTGCAGCCCCTCGATCGGACGGTGAATCGAGGTCGGCCACCCCCAACCGAATGCAGTGTATGCTCACGTTCTTCCAGACTTTAAGAGCTTGTTCTACCGCCGCTACGAAGTGATCGAAGAGGAGATGGAGAAAGCCCGCAAGAAGGAAGATGCCCGCGAGAAGGTAGATGCCCGGGTCATTGTCTGTGCCCTGCTCCTGCATGTGCAACCGTCCAACCACTTGCCCATGGCCCGGCTCGCTTCCATCGGGTGCTGGAGGCCGCCTTCGATGCACTCGGAGGCACTGCCACGCCCGTTATGGTCCGGAGGGGGTGGTCCCAGTGCGGCCTCTGCCCCTTCGACGTCGACGCGGCCACGACCCACGAATGCGTCATTCCCGCTCCCCGGGTCACCCGTCCGACTCACCCGAGGCCCATCATGAACACGCTTGTTCCCCCACAAAACAAGGTCAGGCGGATCGTGCTGGATGACGACACTTCCGAGGAGTCATGGGACGAGATGGAGAAGCTGGCTGCTGCCATGCCGGCTCGTGTCCCTCCGGCCCCAGAGGCCACTCCCGCCACCCCAGAGGCCACTCCTGCCGGGCGTCGCGCGCCCCGCAAGCGGGCCGGACAAGCGCGGCCAGCGCCAGTCACTCCTGGTCCCCCCGCCGACGTTCCCGGGGTCAAGGAGGCCACCCCTGCTGAAAAATAATTCAAGTCGACCCTTCTCGTTTTTTTTTTGCTCTTCGCTCCCCCTCAAACTGCAACTCGTTTGCGTCTGAGTGCACTGTAAATATGAGGGATATCAAAGAAAAAATTTGAAAATTTGAATTCTCCGCTTTCCGGCTTTGCCGCCCGTTTCCGGGTTTTTCACCCCCACGTTAACGGCCCAAAAAAGGCCTTCGAGAGGAAGCCACTCTTCCCGTTTTCGACGCCCCTGCCTTGAGGCTCCAGCAGTATGCAATAAATGGACCCTTCAAAGGACAAAGATGATACCCATTTAATTGTCGCCGTCCGCTCTCGGCCCTTGAACGAGAAGGAAAAAGCGTCCGGTTCTTTCGATGCTTGATGCGCATTTTTGTTCCCCTGGACTGGTAGTTATCGTGGGAAATACCGAAATCCTGTCGTCCTTCGAATCCAGGACAATATGGTCATTTTGATGGACCCAAACCAGCCCTCCGACCAGCTCTCCCCGGGCGGCGATTCATCGCCCTCGAAACAGCTTGGGGAGCGAACACGGAAAGAACGCATCTATGCATTCGACTACGCGTTCGACGGAGAAACCAGAAATGAGGAGGTCCATTCTCGCCCGCCCGTCTCTTTGCCATGTTCACCGGGTCTTCTGCAGGTCTTTCACGAGACGGTGCTTCCTCTCATCGGCCCGGTCCTCGAGGGTTACAATGCCACCTGTTTTGCCTGTCTGTATCTGTATTGACGAGTGGTGGTTCTTTACCTGGCGCTTTTCCACTGACACGCCTTTGCGCTCCTCGCCGGCAGACGGGATGACGGGTGCCGGGAAGACGTACACCATGATGGGAAGCCTGCTGAGCCCCGAGATGGCGCCTGTGAAGGGCGTCTACTCACTCACAGTCGAGAGCATGTTCGCTCAGATTGCAGTCCGCACCGCTATGCCACACTTGCCCCCATCCCAATCCCCCCCCCCCCCCCCGCCACCACCACCTGGCCTCCCGCTCGGGTCATTCTCTTCATACTCTGGCCCCTGACGCTTCTTGCTGGGCAGGCGATGCCTCACCGGCAACACAAGGTGCGGGTGAGCTTTCTGGAGATCTACAACGAGCACATCTCCGACCTGCTGCGGCCCCCGGACCCGCCTCCCACGGCCGCCTCGGTGGGCACCACCAGCGCCGCCACCGGCATGGGGCCAGCAGGGGGAATCATGGCCGCCGCGGCCGGGTCAGCACCGCCTCCGGCGGTGCCCTCGCTGGACCTGCAGGAAGACCCGGTGCGGGGCATGGTCGTCCCGGAGCTGTCCGAGTTCGAGGTGACCGCCGTCGAGCAGGTCGAGCGGATCATCCGCGACGGCAACAGGTCGGGGCGCCCCCGCCCGTCCCCAGCCCATCTGTTGGCTCGATCGACCCTCCCTTCATCCGCCGGGCCTCTGTTCCACCCTCCAGCCGGCGCCGGATGGCCGCCACCGGGGCCAACGTGGTCTCGTCGCGGTCGCACGCCATCCTGCAGCTGGTCATCGAGTCGCGCGACACGACCCGCGGCCTGGTCGACCAGGTCCGCCCCCAGCGCAGCGAGCCCGGCCCCTGCCCAACCGGCCGACCCCATCCGACACAGGGGCCTTCCTCCTCGGGGCGTGGCGGTGGCAGGTCTCCTTCGGGAAGCTGTCCCTCATCGACCTGGCCGGCAGCGAACGCGCAGCCGGCTCGGACAATCGCGGCATCCGCATGCTTGAGGTCCACTTCGGCCCCCTCCCCCTTCTTGTTCTTCTCCCACTGCTTCGCTTCTCCCATCCGCGTTGCTCCCACACTCCCTTGGCGCCTCTCGGCTGCTGGTTGTTTGACAGCCCTTCCCCTTCCCACTGCCGGTCCCAGGGGGCCAACATCAACCGGTCGCTGCTGGCCCTGGGGAACTGCATCAACACCCTGGGCGATCGGGCGCGCAAGGGCAGCTTCGTCCCCTACCGGGACAGCAAGCTCACCCGGCTCCTCAAGGTTCGCCCCATGAACAGCAACAGCGCCAAGACCTGCGTGCATACGTGTGCGGGGTGGGGGTGGGGGGGGGGGGGGGGGGGGGGGGGGGGGGGGGGGGATGCAATCGGCGGTGAGGCGAGTTGAGGTCGGGGGCGGTCCGTGACGGACCGGGCGTTCTGACTGAGGCGGCGCGGGCGCGGGCCGGACGGGCAGGACTCGCTGGGGGCAACACTCGAACGGTGATGGTGGCCAACGTGAGCCCTTCATGCGTGGCCTACGAGGAGACCCACAACACCCTCAAGTACGCCAGCCGGGCCAAGAACATCCGCAGGCGGGTCGTGCGAAACACGGTCGAGGTGCAGGCCCACATCTCCCAGGTCGCCATCGCCACCCCGCCGCCACCCGCCGCCACCCCGCCGCCACCCCGCCGCCACCCGCCGCCACCCCGCCGCCACCCGCCGCCACCCCGCCGCCACCCCGCCGCCACCCCGCCGCCACCCCGCCGCCACCCCGCCGCCACCCCGCCGCCACCCCGCCGCCACCCCGCCGCCACCCCCCATCGTTTTTCTCGGCCTGCGGCCGTTTTGCTCACTGTGCGTTGGGTTTTCTGGGGGCAGTACAAGGAGATCATCGAGACCCTGCGCAGCGAGATCAGCGCCCTGAAGGGCAAGCTCCAGCTGGCTCACGCCAGCGCCATGGATCCCCTGCTCCGAGACCCCTCCGTCGACGGTCCGGCCGCGCCCTCCTCCAACCACGGGCCTGCGGTCGCCTGGCCGCTCCCTCGATCGTTCTAACCCTAATCCTAACCCCTACCCGCCCACGGGCCCCTCCTGCTCCTCTCCTTCTCCTCTGTGCCCTGCTTGCTCGCGGCTCTCGTTGGGCGCCGCTCCTCCTGTTCCCTCTCGTTCCATCCCGCCTGCCCGCCTGGTGCAGACGGGCTGACGCCCGGGGCCGTGGCACAGGGCGTTCTCCGGTCGCTCGGGGCCCTCTCGGACCTGCTGGCCCAGGCGCCCCCGCCCCCTACGGGCGCCTCGTCTGCTTCGGCTTCGACCGCCCCTCAGGCCGCGATCGCAGGCGCCCCCGGGGCCCCGGTGGGCCTCAAGGCGGGCGAATCGCCATACCCGGCGCTGTTCCAGTGGTTCCAGTCGCTGCTCGGCCCGGGCCCGGCTCCGGCTCCGGCGCTCAGCCCGGTCCCCGAGCCCCAGCAGTTGCCCCAGGCTCCCGGCCTCGGGCCGTCCGAATCTGCAGCGCCCCCGACCTCCGGCTCGGCCCCGCCGGCCGCGGACCTGGGTGACCTGGGCTGGCTCAAGGCTCTCCGAGCGAGCCTCCCCGATGCGGGCTCCTCCTTAACGGAGGCCCTCCAGGCAGCCGTCCTGCCCTACGACGAGCAGATCTCCCGAGCTCGGTCCGGCTGCACCGCCCTGCTCTCGGGTCCCTGCTCTCTTCTTCACCGGAGGTCATTTATCACCGCTTATCCTCGTCTTGTTGCTTTGCGGTCCCGCCCTTACCGGGCCGTGCAGAGAGCGCCGCTCTGCCCTGGAGGCCGAGCTCCACCAGCAGCAGGCCTTCCGCGACTCGGAGGCGGGCCAGTCCGAGTTCAACCAGTTCGCACGGGACCTGCTCGAGAACTTCCAGGAGAAGCTCGAGGTCCCTGGCGCCCTCCGCCATCCGCCATCCGCCATCCCCCGCTCCAGACACATCACCTTGGATCCTGACACCCCTTCTTTGCCCTTTGGTCTCATCCTCCCTGTTGCAGCTGCGTCAGTCGCTGATGGAGATCGACGAGTACAACCGGCAGAACGACGCCCAGGTGGCGGCCCTCCAGGAACGCGTCGCCAAGTTGCAAGCCGAGCTGGTCCCCTCCACCACCCACCCCAAACCCCACCCACCCCACCACCGCCACCAGTCATCATCGGTCTCAGTCTTCTGCGGGTTCCCCTTTCGCGGGGATGGTTCGGCCGGGGACTCGCACCGGCGGACAGGAGGGGCTCCCCGCAGGTGATGGGCAGGCGGGGCAGCGGAAGCAGATCGAACGCGAGATCACGACGGCCATGCACGACATGACCACCCTCCAGCACAACACCCGCGAGAATAACAAGGCCTGCCATCCCCCCCGCCATTGATCTTCGCCTCCGCCACTGCCCCCGTCTGCCCATGGCGGCCGGCCCTTTACACGCGACCGGCCCGACCTTGGGGTTGCGGGGTGCGGATGGCGCAGCTGCGGGAGGGCTTCCTGGCCCAGCTGGACGGCAACGAGGCCAAGAAGCGCGACCTGCAGGACGCCCTGCTCAGGCTCAAGAGTGGGTCCGCTGCCTCTCCAGACCCGAGATTGCGGGCGAGGCAGGCAGTCACAGCGGGGTGGTTGAGACAGACATGACCGCCTGGCGTGCACCGACACCCACCGACCGTCTGGGTGTCTGGGTGTCTGGGTGGGATGGGTGGGATGGGTGGGCGGGCAGGAACCGGCAGCACATCCTGGACCTGCAGGTGCACGTGCAGCAGCTGGAGTTGGAGAAGCTCGACCTGCACACCCGCAACCTGGAGCTGCAGAAGGTGGCCATGCTCAGGGTCCGGCCCCACTCCCCCTTGTCATGGGCCGACCTTTCCAAGCCCGTAAGCTCATGCCATGCGCCTCGGTCCCTTGTTCGGGGTGGGTCTCATCCGGGGTCCCCACAGGGCCAGGAACATCTCTTCTACCAGCAGAGCATGACCCAGATGGCCCATCAGATCCTGGCGCTGCACGCCCAGCTGCGTGGCCGCCCCGATGGGCTTCGTTCGGCCCCTCCGTCGCCAACGCCGCCGTCCAATGGCCCGGGGGGGCTGCTGGGAGGCGAGGCGACCCCCTTCATGGGGGCCTTTTCCTCGATCCGGGCCTCGAAGGCTCCCCTGCCTCTGGGGCGCCTCGTCTCGGTCACGGCCCCCTCGAGCCCGGTGCCCCTGCCTGCTGCCAGTCCGTCTGAGTCTGGTTCGGGGTCGGGCCTCGAGTCCGTGCCGGGTGGCCCGGTGCTCCCGCCCCCACGTTCCTCTGCCACCACAACCGCCGCCGCGGTCGCAGGCGGCGCCACCCCCGAGAGTTCTCCCCCGTCTACCCGCCCCCCGGCCCACCCGACGGCATCGCCCGCTCGATCGGCGGTGGCACCCTCGTCGGCCAGTGCCTCGGCCAACGCCCGCCACGATGAGCCGGCTCCCTCGGCTTCTGCGCCCCCCTTCCCCACGGAACGCACCACCGCCACGGCCCCCGCAACGACCCCGGCCCCGACCGACTCGCCCAGCGCCGCCAGCGAACCCGGACCGGCGCCCTTGCACGCAGCCTTGCACCTCCCGACCGTGCTTGCCTCCTTCGAGGTTGGCCTCCCGACCCGACCCGCCCCCGGGGGCGCCGCTGTGGCGCATCCTACGCGAGCTGGGCCCCATCACGGACCCACCCTGACGGCCCAACGGCTGGGGCCCCGCTTGCCGCGTGCAGTCGAAGAGGTCTGCCCGTGGGGTCGCGTGACACACTCACACTGCCCCTCACCAGGCGAGTCCGACCCCGCCGCCGCGGAATCGGAGTTCGTCGGTGCCCCAGCCGTCTGGGCTCGGCCCTGCAGCGGGTGTGGCCCCCAAACGGCCAACCCCGCCGCGCGTGGGGGGAGCACCCACCGCGGGCACCAGCGCCCCGGGTGGCCCCGCAAACCCGCCGCTGGCCCTGCGCCGGTCGGGCCTTTCGGTGGCCGCCACAGGGTCACAGGCGCCCGGCGGGATGGTGGCCGTGGGGCTTGGCGGTGCCGTTCTGCGGGTCGCGGGTGTGGGTCGGCAACCGGCAGTGGGCGCCAGCGGGGCCGCCTCTTCGGGGGCCCCCGTTCCTTTGGGTGTGCGCCGCGTGGGGACAGTGCTCCGAGGAGCCCCCGCCAGCAGCGGACACAGTGGCGCGGCTTCCGCAGCCGGCGCCGCAGCCGGGGAGCCGAACCCGGCGAGCCACCCCGCCCCCGGGAACTCGGCCGCCAGCGGAGGCGGCCTCAGCATCACGGCGGTGGGGCTGCGATCGGCCCCGTCGGCCGCGGGGGAAAAGATGCTCCCGGGCTCGCCGGCTCCCGAGGGCCCGTCGCATGGCCACCGTCCATCGGCGGCTGTTGGCTCGGCGCTCGGAGGGGCCGCGCAGCAGCAACGCCCCCGAAACCATCTGCCCCTGGCCGGGAGCAAGTCCACCGCGTCGAGCCCCAGCCCCAGCCCCAGCCCTGTCCCCGAGTCGGGCAGGCCCACCCGCCCCGCCCTCCCCCCTCTTGCGCTGGGGAGCCTGGCCCGCCATGTGGGAGCCGAGGAGCAGCAGCAGGGGGTGGGCCTCTCGGGATCCCACTCCGCCCGGGCCCCTTCGGCCGCCCACCCTCACCCCCCCGCCCCCACGTCGGCTCGCTCGGCTCACCACCTGCCTCCGCCATCACCCCGGGGTGGCGGTGTGGCCACCAGCCAGCATCCGCCGGGGGTTCGCTCGTCTATCGCCTCTGCCGCCGCCTCGGCCGGGGGAGGCGCGGGCGAAACCCATCACCTCATCCACCCACATCCCCACCCGGGGCCGTCAGGCTCCAACAGCACGGTCCGGGCCGCTGGCGCCTCTTCGACGGTCGGTGCGGGGCTGCTTTCGCCGCGGGGCGGCCCCAGGGCAAGCGTCGTCCCCGAGGGCACAAGCGGCGCGGCGGCGCCGGGCGTCCTGGGCGGCGGGGTCGTCACAGTGATCCCCGTCTCCTCGTTCCCCCCCAGCGCCACGGGCACCGGGCTCCACACGCGCCCCTCACCCAGCCGCAGCCCGGCCCCCCCGCCCTCCGCCACGCCGCCCTCCTTGGGCGAAGCGGCCAGTGGCCACGGGCACCCCGGCGCCGCCCTGGCTGCGCACCATCTGCACCCCGCCATGCCCCCGCCATCTCCCCGGCCATGCCTCCCCAGCAGCTCCACCCCGTCCTCCTCCACCCTCCGGCTCCTCCCCCACACCCAGCCGAGGCAGTTCCTGGCGCTGTCAGCCCTCCCCACCACCACCGCGGTCGGACCCTCCCCACCACCAACTCCTTGCCAGGGCCAGCACCCGCCGGTGCCGGTGTCAGCGCCGCTCTCGCTGACGGTACGGCGCCTCTCTCTACCCGCAGCGCCCCCCCCGGTGGGCCCGCACCTGCCCTGCCCCCCTCCCCGCGGCATGGGGGCCTCTTCCTGCCGCCGCCTCCCATCCCAGCGGCCGCACTTGAGACACCGACGCTCTCACCCGCCCATGCGGCATCCCTGTCAGCTGGAGCCACCCCCACCTCTGTTCCTGCCGCTCCTGCCACCCCCACAAGCAACGCGACCTCTGCCCTCGAGCCACGGCCGGGGCAACAACCATCACCCACATCACTTATGGGTGGGGCCGTGGCGGGCACTTCCCGGGCCCGCTCCATCGCCGAGCAGACGGCCCGCATCCAGCGCCAGGTCCGCCGATCAGCCTCCCACCCCTGCTCGACCCCCGGCGCCTTCTCCTCCCTCCACATTCCTAGTTTCATGGTTGTTCTCCCACCACGCCCGTCTTCTCGGCCCTGACGACGTGCAGATCGAAGAGCAGCGAAAACTGCTCTGGGCCCACCGGGGGGGCGCCCGCCGAGCCGCTGCGGGACCCACTTCGTCCAGCCCGTTGGGCGTCCCCGAGGACGCGGCCTCCTCACCGGGGGGAGCGGCCATACTCGCTGCCGAGGGGTTGGCCTCCAGCCCAGGGGGGCCCCCCACGAGGACGCCCACGCTCGCGGGCCCCGGGTCGGACGTTGGACCCGGCCTGCTGCCGGGTGGAGCGGTCGGCCTCCGGGGTCATCTCCTGGGGATGCGGACCGTTGCGCCCTCGCCCTCGCCGGCTCACTCGCCCCTCGTTGCCTCTTCGGTGTCATCGATATCGCCAGCATCGACGCCGACGATACCACCCGGTTCGGGTCCCCCCTCTGCCGCCATCGGGGGACTGCGGGGGTCCCTGCGTGGGGGGGCCGTTTTCCAGCGGACGCACCCGGGCATCCCAGCTGGCGGCGCGGCACACTCGCCCGCTCCCGAGCAGCCTCTTCCTTCATCATCCCCTCCCCCAGCTGGGTCCCCTTCCGCGAGCGGAGCGACCGCCACCGGGCTTTTTCGGCACCGACCCGTCTTTCTGGTGCCCAAAGGCCCCACGGGCCCCGAGGCACCGGCTGTCTAAGCTCTAAGCTCCCGACTCCTCTCCCAATAACGCCCAAAAGAAGACCAGAAAGGAAGAAAGCTCTCCTCCCCATTCCGCGAAAGAGTGTGTCTGGTCCTCTCAGCGCAGTGCCTCGTGCCAGAAGCACCAGACAAATTGATGTCATCCTTGGCCGACCGGGCAAAGATGGTTTTTGACAGAGCAGAGGATCGGAGTTCGAGTCCGGGTGGGGGAAGAAAGAAGGGGGTGAGCGGGATGGATGGTGAGCGGGATGGATGGTGAGCGGGATGGATGGTGAGCGGGATGGATGGTGAGCGGGATGGATGGTGAGCGGGATGGATGGTGAGCGGGATGGATGGTGAGCGGGATGGATGGTGAGCGGGATGGATGGTGAGCGGGATGGATGGTGAGCGGGATGGATGGTGAGCGGGATGGATGGTGAGCGGGATGGATGGTACGTTAGGGTTATGGATGGTACGTTAGGGTTATGGATGGTACGTTAGGGTTATGGATGGTACGTTAGGGTTATGGATGGTACGTTAGGGTTATGGATGGTACGTTAGGGTTATGGATGGTACGTTAGGGTTATGGATGGTACGTTAGGGTTATGGATGGTACGTTAGGGTTATGGATGGTACGTTAGGGTTATGGATGGTACGTTAGGGTTATGGATGGTACGTTAGGGTTATGGATGGTACGTTAGGGTTATGGATGGTACGTTAGGGTTATGGATGGTACGTTAGGGTTATGGATGGTACGTTAGGGTTATGGATGGTACGTTAGGGTTATGGATGGTACGTTAGGGTTATGGATGGTACGTTAGGGTTATGGATGGTACGTTAGGGTTATGGATGGTACGTTAGGGTTATGGATGGTACGTTAGGGTTATGGATGGTACGTTAGGGTTATGGATGGTACGTTAGGGTTATGGATGGTACGTTAGGGTTATGGATGGTACGTTAGGGTTATGGATGGTACGTTAGGGTTATGGATGGTACGTTAGGGTTATGGATGGTACGTTAGGGTTATGGATGGTACGTTAGGGTTATGGATGGTACGTTAGGGTTATGGATGGTACGTTAGGGTTATGGATGGTACGTTAGGGTTATGGATGGTACGTTAGGGTTATGGATGGTACGTTAGGGTTATGGATGGTACGTTAGGGTTATGGATGGTACGTTAGGGTTATGGATGGTACGTTAGGGTTATGGATGGTACGTTAGGGTTATGGATGGTACGTTAGGGTTATGGATGGTACGTTAGGGTTATGGATGGTACGTTAGGGTTATGGGTTAGGGTTAGGGTTAGGGTTAGGGTTAGGGTTAGGGTTAGGGTTAGGGTTAGGTTAGGGTTAGGGTTAGGGTTGGGGTTGGGGTTAGGGTTAGGGTTAGGGTTAGGGTTAGGGTTAGGGTTGGGGTTGGGGTTGGGGTTGGGGTTGGGGTTGGGGTTAGGGTTAGGGTTAGGGTTAGGGTTAGGGTTAGGGA